>OY998152.1:5676305-6080214 GCA_963921925.1 Sphagnum tenellum | reverse complement strand
TGGGATGTATACCACCTACCCACAAGCAAAAGGCAAGAGAGTAAGTAAAGGAGTCAATGGTAGGCCGTAAGTGGGTCGGCCATTGCGCTCTCAAATTTGTTGTGAAATCAAAAATTATTTTGACGGAGCTTAGGGTAAGGGTTGTGATTTTTTTCAATATACCTATTGGAACATGCAAACCAAATGTACAAGTCTCGTTTTATTGGGGGGGGGGGGGGGGCACTCACTCTTCCTAACCTAAAATTGCACTCCACTTTTCAAACCCAATCGAGCAAACCAAAGAGTTCGTGTTGTGTATGGTGGGTGGGAGATGACTTAAAATCCGTTTCCCGGAACAAAGTACCACCTGAAATTGGTCTGTCACAAATGCCAACACTCACCGAGTCATGTCCAAATGTCAAGTGTCAATTCCCCAATGCCAGGTGTCAATTCCTAATTGGCCCCTTTTTTGTCCTTTTCCCTTTTTCCTTTTTCTTTTGTACGCATGAGGAAAGCAACAAGAGTAGGGTTTAGGGTTTGATGAGCATTTCAGTTGTTGATTGTGTTTTGTGTTCTTGAAACTTTTGATTTGCCTTGAACAAGTGTTTTTAGTTATGTTGAGATTTTGATATGGAGGGACTAGAGTTTAGGGTTTGATGAGCGTTTCAGTTGTTGATTGTGTTTTGTGTTTTTGAAACTTTTGATTTGCTTTGAACAAGTGTTTTTAGTTATGTTGAGATTTTGATATGGAGGGAACTAGAAATTTGCAAGTGAATAGACAAACACTGGCTAATCATGCTTGGAGAACCCTATATCACAAAATGGTGATACCAGCCCAACACTGGACTAGACCCATCTCAAGAATTTCTTGGTTTATCAAAAAAAAAAATTATTATTTTTATTATTTTTCAAGATTACCAGGTTATATTTCTAGGGCTTTTGTGATGTTTTGGGAAGTTCCCAAACAGATTTTATTGATCTGTGGTTTGTCTTTGTATTGGGTTTGTAGCTTTTTCAATCATCAATTTGATTCCAGTTATGGGGAGATGAATGCTTTTGATTGTGTTCAAAAGAAATTTTCTTTTCAAGTTTTAGGGTTTATGAGTGTTATGCATTCTCTCATCCTTAATCCCTTAAGTTGGTTTTGTGTAATCTTTTGCCTCGCCCTTAGGTATCTCTTAACCCAGGTAGGCCCATAGATAAACACATGCATAGCACAAGAAACAAAATGAAACCAAAATTATAGTGAAAATTTGAGCTTTATTATTATTTTTCTTTTTTTTTATTCAATTTCATCTTGCATTTTAACTTTTTTCCTCAATTTCAGTGACATTGAAAGTTTTATTCCAGGGTTCTCTTGCCTTTGCAAATATCTCTATTGTATTATAAATCATTATCTTTCTGTGCCATCTCGCTAGTGGTTTGATTCATCCTTTCGTAGTGCAAAATTCATATTATGACAAACATGACATTATGAACACACACACCCAACCCTTTGGTGGATTTATTTATATTGTATTGTAATTTCATTTTTTAAGTACTTGGTAGGACATGTAATCAAGCAATTTGAATGCAAAGTATATAGGTTTATGATTTGTTTAATAAGCTTGTGTTGACTTTAAATGACATTGTTTCATAAGTGCAGTTGTCTTATTTGTGTCAAATTAATAGTCTTATGCATTGAGAAAATAAGTTTGAATTTTTGTCTATTCACAAAAAAAATTTAGCATCATGTATAGGGATTTTTTTCGGTTAACATATCAACATTGAAGTCTCTAATTATCATTAGGTGAAAACATGCTAAAATAGACTCAAAAAATAGTTTAATGAAATACACATTAAAAAAATGATCAATTTACGATTGGAATTTCAACTAATTTTAGTTGAAGTTGACATTTAGAACTAAAATCTCTTAATCATCTTGAACAAAGTTTTAAATGACAACCATCCTAATAAACATGATGTGACACGTTGATCACAAACGACATTGGTCACTTTTATGATTGACCGAAAGTTTTCATCCATCCATGAAATTATGTCATCTAGCACAAAACTTCAATTTCCAACTAAGTTTGCAACCACCCTTGCAATTAGGTTTGCAACTAAGGTTGTGATTAAGTTAATCACTATAACCATTACAACAGATAATGCCAAATTCTAATTGTGGACATTCAAGATATAATCATGTGGTGAAATTTTAACAATTGGATATAACTAAATTATTAAATGATTTTATAAGGTGTCACCATGTGGCACATTTGAATGAATAATTTATATTTGTATTTTATCATAAGTGTGGTTAAGATTGTGACACATGGCAATTTGTAAATGTATCAACAAATATTTAAATTGACTATTATATTGCCAAGATTATGACATGTGGGCATTACATTATTTTTTCAATTTTTAAATTGTGTTTATTAAGGTTGCATCCTAAATGTACATGTGTCAAGTTAATAATGCATCTTGGTGTTTTACATGTAGCTGAATGTGTGGATAAGATAGTTGCATCTTTAGTTGAAAGTGGAACCAGACATGCAACTAAGCTAGTTGCATATGTAATTTTAAGAGTTGCACATGTGACTTCACAATATGGAAGGTTGCATCTACTAGAGTTGCACATGCAACCTCACAAGCTGGGATACTATAAATGTCATTGTTCTTATGACTACGTATGCAATTACACTAGTTGCAACATTAGATGTGCATGCAATTAAACTCAAATCCATATTCACAATTAATATGAAGTAGTGAAGTTGCTTCACATATAACCTAAACATGCCAACAACATCACAATGATAGCCTAAAAATGCAAAATAAGGTTTAAATATTCCATGTATTAAAGTATGACCAAAAGAGGAAAGGCATGGGGAGTACATTAAAGGAGTAAACATCCTACCATATTTACAACGTAGTTTTCATAACATTTTAATTAATTACAACAAGTGAAAAAAATTTAAAGATCAAATAATTCGCATATTGGGTGAAAGCACATTATGAACAAAATGTTATCATTTGAATGTTACTTTTCAAAACTGTGCAACTTTCAATTTTCACCAAATCAATATTAAATATTTTTTTCATAAATTATATTCAAAATAAGGTAGTTCCATCACCAAATAATCCAATTGTCAAAAGAAATTAAAATTTTTAAGTATATTAAATTATTAAAAAGTATGTTTGTGAAAATTTAGTACATGTACCAATGTACTCTAAAAATTATTTAAATAATTGCAAAACTTGATGATTTAATTTTACCATTTCAATTCCATCTAAATTTTCACTCTTGCAATTTCACAAATATTTTGAATCAGGTTTTTCATTTTAATAAACACAAGTGTGTCACAAAAAACATTTTGAAAAATAAATGTCATTTGAAAAATAACAAAATTATGTTAAAGGCCTTTGTATCGAAATCCACTTTATATGTTTATGAAAATGTTAGATGAAATCAAACAAAAATTGCTCTCGAAATAATATAAAACACGTCCAACATTCACATAACCAACACACACAACTAGTGGGGAAGGGCTTTCTAGCCATCATGGAAAGGGAGGATGGTAGGTAGTAGACGACACAAGAAATGTTCACCCATACCCTTTTAACATTTAGTGCACATTAAACTATTGTTGGAAAATGAAACATTTACCATCCCTAATTAAATAAACTAACTTTCCCCCAATTCCAAGTGACAAATAGGTACAATAGTGGAAGAGCTTGGAGGTTTGAAAGATTTGGTACAACACACTAGAAGAAAGGTTATAATGTTAAGGATGATAATGTGCCAATTAGAGGCTTTGAGGAGAGGAAAAGGAATTGATGTGAAGGTCGATTATGGTCCAAACATCATCTGGAGAAGATTTTATAACCTTTGAGACTTAATTCAAGGAAGAAAAGGAAGTAGTCCAAAGGCTTAATCTTTAACTATAGGAGATGGGAGATGCAATGGTGTTCACTATGCCAAAACTTGACATTTATGTCTAGAACAAAATATGTGAAATGTGCAAAAATAATCACGTCAACATATATGCCATTACTCATGGATTTACATTCTTAAATACAATAATATGACTAGGCCACCTACCTTAGCCCATATTTTTAACCTATGTAGCCCTACTTAACATTAAGTAGGTTAAGTGAACTAGCTTAAACAACTTAGCCTATTTAACCTAAAGTAGGTCATGGCATCATGCCACTTATTATTTATGGTATTATTTCAATTTAATAAATTTATTTATTCAATTTTTATATTTATATCAAATTAATAAATTACATGTACTATATATAATCATAAAAATAACTAAATATTTATCATTACTTGATATGTTGTAAATAAAAAATTAATAATTACATTGTTATGCATCATAAAATAATATAATAATTCATCTAATACCTTGAAATATAATTTGTAGTTGTTTACATTGATCTATTTAAAAATTTGAAAATTAATGTTGATTAATAATAGTTACATCCCATGGAAAAATAATCAATATATAATTGTTAAATGGAAATGTTAACTAACAATAATATTGTCAAAGAATCATTTTCAAGGAAAGATAATCCAAAAGTTAATTCTAAAATAAAATTCCAATACAAAGGTATTTGTTGTAGTGAGTAAAATTTTTAATTTAATTAGCTTGTAAGGCCTCATAATACCTATATAAATATTAATGGTAGGTTCATATTTATAGTTATCGCTTGTTTATTATGTGATGAAGTCATTTAAATAGTTAATTTTTAAAAGATAAGGTATTTTGGCACTAACTATAATATATGAAAAAGTTAGGATAAGTTGAAAAAATCTAAGAAAATAAAGGAAACCCATGTGTGGTGGGAAGCCATTTTTGGTTTTTTATAATCTTTTGGGTTCATTTCTTCATTCTCTCATTCTTTTTCATTTTGATGTGTGTGATCTAAGAAAATTAATTTGTGAAATGGGAAAATGATATCATATTTATGTGAAGAAGAAATATAATGGATTATGGTTGAAGGTTGTGTCACATTTGTTTTTGGTGTTTTCCTTGATTTTTCAAATGCAGAAAAGAACATTTAATCTTAGTTTGATGTAAAAAAGGGTAATTGCAAGAAAAAGGAAATCAACTTGAAGGTACCAACTTTTGGTTTAATGCAACTTTTTTTTCATTTCATTTCTGAAAACATATTTGTTAAAAATAAGTCATTGGCTGGTAATTGTAGCAAGAAACTAGTTACAACAAAAAGGTAGCTATAGTATGAAGGTAATCATAACATGTAGTTAGTTATAACATAAGGTAATTGCAACAAGACAATAGTTGATATATGAAATCAACAAGTGGAAGGTAGTGACTACAAACATGAAATCTATAACTATAAACATAAAAGCAACAAGTTCAAGATAAAATTCTAATTCACTTAAATATTATCCAAAGATTAAAAAGTAACTACCTTCCAACCAAGCTTCCATTATTGATTCTAATTTTCATCAAAAAGAACAATCTTAAATCTTTTTAAGTGTCTAGGTTGAAGGTAAGACTATTTTTCATCATCTTTATTTAGTTTTTACCATATAGACCTTTCCTTGTGATAGTAACTAGGTTGTTCGTTTTGTGGTCTTACAATTCATTTCAAAACATCTAAACAATGTATTTGAATATTTTCTATTAAAAAATCATCATTGAAATGTCATGAGATTGTAACAACATTCCAAAATAAATTATTCAAATGAATTTTCATTTATCAATAAAAAATAAAGATGCATACATATTTGGAAAAAAATAAAATGTTTTCAAAATTTTCATTCAAAAACAATATCAATAAAACATTTGACATTTCTATATGAATTAAAATGGAACATGTTTGAAATACATTTCACCTCATTTTGTATCAAAGAAAACAAGTTGTGTTGTTGGCAAATGGTTTGGTTTCCAACTTTGGAGACCAAGGTTCAAACCCACAATGAGATATAAATGGTCATAAGTTGACCATATACAAAATTAAAAAATTCCAAACATTATTATTTAAAATTTTAAAAATATTTGAAATTATGAAATTTTTTTTCCACATGAATTGTTGCATGCCAATTTGCTATTTGTTTCTAACCCTATTTCATTGTAAAAAAAATTGCATATTCATCTATAGTCATGGTTACAAATGGCATTTACAACTAAAGATGGTTTAAAATGATTAATCAATTAGAAGATATTTGTGCTTGGATTAAAATAAAAAAGTTTATTTTGGTGTGAATAAATTAGACCTTATGTGGTCTTATGAAAATGGCATCTAAAGACAAATCCCCCATCATTTTTATATGGAATTTTTGGAAGAATGGGAGAAATTAATGTGGTATGAAAAAAAAAATGTAATTGGTGGACAAAAGGTGTGAAACTCCAATGTATCGTTTTTTTAAAAGATTTATTTTGCCTCTAAAATGATAGTATTGTATTTTGTTGTAGAATATTGCAGTTTTCATTTTTTTTTCTTTTATTTGCTTATGTTACATTTAAAACTTGCTTTTTATAATGTTATAACTTACTAAAAAATAATTGTTATAGGATGGTAAAATCAACTTGAAGGCAATTTGGTGGAAGACAACAAATCAACAAAGGTAAGGCAATAAGGTTGAGAAGGTATTAAAGTTTCTAGACCAACAATTTTCAAAGGTACAAAGACTTGTGGTGAAAGGTAGTAATTGCCATCCTACCCTTTCCATGGATAGTTGGAAGTTCTAATTTTTTGATGTTTTTATTATATTTTCTTAAATTGGTATTGAATGTTTTTTTCTTCATGGCCATCTTTGAATATTGATTTTGCCTTTGTAATTTTGGAGAGTTTAGATGGTAGCCTTATTATGCACAAAATTAGCACATCCAAGTAACATTTTACCTTGAGTCAAACCCCCTTATCCCTTGAAAAACATCCAAGAGTTGTCACAATTAAATAATCACCCATCTACCCCTTGTAGGTCTTCACTTTAGGTTAAATATTCATTTCATTACCCTAACTAACCTTTTTAATCCCAAGAACCCATGTTCAATGCAACAAACACCATTCTAACAAAACCTACAAGGAGAAGTTATAGCCAAATCACTTGAATCATCTCTTATTTTATCATCTACTTAAGATAACATAACCATCATAACATAAAGGTTCGAACTTCTATTGAACATAACTTCCCTTCCCCCCTTGTAATTTATGTTTTACCCTTCCCTTGTCTACTATAAACAACATCTTTCTTTGTTCACAACCACTTTCCTTTTATATTCATATTATAAACAAATGTAACCTTAAACAAGTAAATCACAAAAAAGAAACACACAACATTCATTAAATGAAACAATATTTTCTTCAAATCAATCGTTCACACATTAAAAGAAAAGGAGGGTACTTACATTAAAGTCTTTAGTTCTTAGATGTTAATCTTCTATTCCTACCAAGCTTCTACCCATACATTACCAAATCTACTTTTTTTTTAATGAATAGTCTTACCTTCCCTGATCTCTAATCCTTTTGCTTTCTACTTTCAACAACCATGTTTGATTTTTTCAAGAATTACATTATGGTTACATGTGGCAACTATTTTAAAATTGTTGTAAATGTGCCATTTAAGCAACAGTTTCATTGCAATTAGTGTACAATGTACATAATGCAATCATGCCATGTGTCCACATTTTCACCACCCACTATGGGTTACATTTGTAACTAATTTTCAACTATAATTCCCATTGATACAATTAATATAGCCATTAGTGCGCCATTATTAAAGTAATATTGTTCAACTATGTTATAACTATAATATAATATTCATATTCATATGTAATGTTTTATAAAGAATTATTATTTCAATAATTTGAATATTAATATGAATAAATAAGTGTAATCCATATAATTAATTTACCATTAAATTAAATATATATGATTAAATATTTATCAGATAAATATTCATCCAAGTTGGGCATATTTAAAAATGAATTTAATTCGATTATTTTAAATAATTATTCATTCATCAATAATTACCAAATTATTAATTCCTAATATTAATTATCTAGTTAATTATTTGGATACATATAATTAATGACGATGTGACATTAAAAACAATGTGAATATTATATTAAAAAATTCAATTCGATGTACATATGGATATGCATATTTAAACCTTCATGTTTCTATCCAAATTCATATTTAATATTTAGTAATGAGATTTTTTCAATAATTATTACAGATTAATTACTCATTACTAATTAATTTACTTAATTATTATGAATTATAACTAAGTTTGATTCATACAATTAGTCATAGTAATGACATTCTTCATTTTTCACTTTAAAATTTGCGAATTTACGTGGTAAAGCACCTTGTCAAAACATTCTTCGGCGCGAATTTTAACGAATTTAAACGAATTTAAACAAATCTTTGGGCTTCCATAACATTCCCGCGCCAAGAATGTCATAACTATGCAATTAGTTCATTAACTTGATAAAATAAATAATAATTTTTTTATAACTTCAAATGATAAGTGATTAATCATAATTCATTGTCTTCGCACCTTGCACCTTGATTGTTGCCTCATTGTCAAATAGTCATTGCCTCACTGCCAAATAGTCATTGCCTCACTGCCTTCTTGCTTCAGTTGTTGCTTTGTTGCTTTAATCGTTGTTTTGTTGCCTTTTTATTTCAGTTGTTGTAGACGGTTTTGTTATTTAACTATTTTAGTCATTCCCTTGCTACCTCATTGCCTTGCTAGTTGACTTGCTCATTGCATCATTGCCTTGTTCATTACATTGTTGCTTACATTCACATATCGTTGCTTTCACATTTCATTACTTGCTTTAGGTACCTTTTGTCTCGCACCCCCCCTCCCTGTTATTTTATTCCTTTGCTACTTCATGCCTCATTGTTTCATTATCTTATGCCTTATGTGTTAATAGGTACTCCCGCCCTTGTTTTTTTGGCAAGTGGAAGAGCTTCGAGCTTCAAGCATTGAGCTTTAACCAAACAAAGGTAAGGTTTTTTTATTTTAAATTACGTTTAAATTTTTTTTTGTTTCTGTTTTTTTTCTTTTTTATAAGTGAATTTTACTTATGTTTAGATTTTATTTTGTTTCATGTTTGTTTTATTTGTTTAGGTTTGAATTTTTAATGGTTTTGTCTATAAGTTTTTTTTCTTCGTTTATGTGCAAGAATAGAATGAAAATAAAAATAGATAAATAATTACCCCTATACCATTTTTCATGATGAAAGAGAGAAATTAATAATTTTTTGATTTCTTTTTCCACCTTAAACCCCAATGCTTGTAATTTATTTTTTTAATTCTTGTTTTCCTTCTTTTCTTTTGTTTGAGTAGAATCTAATTTCCTTATTATACATAGATTGTTGTAGATTTGGTTCTACATTAGGTTTAGACATATTTTCATGAAAACTATTAATGGAATAGTCCTTTGCAAATGAAAATATTAAAAATGGTAACAATGAGATAATCAAAGTATGTGTGAATGATGTAATTCTAGAAGAAAAATTAGAAGGAAACTCAAGTGTGCACACAAAAACAAGAAGGAATCCAAAAAATGACATTGAACAACTAATGAAGATAAACCTCAAAAAATTACATGTTCAAAGAAAATATTGGAAACCATGTGGAAGAAATTATTTGTGTTGGGGAGTTTTTTGTGTCGATGATAATGTAAAAATTGATCTAGAAATACTGAAATGATGCATTGTATGCTTTGTTATCAAAATCTTGTAATTAGAATATATCCAAGAACTCAAGTGAAGAAAGGAATAAGTTTTTATTACAAAAAAATAGAATATTTAAAAATAAAAAACATGTGCTTGTAGAACACATTTTAATTGCAAAAAGGTTTGAAAAAAATGAATAATGTGCTAAAAGTAACAAAAGAAAGATGACCATCAAAGAAAAGAGCAAATATGTTTGGAGGGGTAATCTTTAAATTTATTTTGTGAGAGATTCATTCAAAAAGGAGGATGTGTCATAGAAAGAATTCCTAGAGGACCTTGGTCTTTTGATTGTTAAGAACAACTTGCCAATTCAATTATAGAAAATATTTAGTTGAAGTGATTGGCTTTACGTTTATGTCCAAAATTACATTTCTCTTTCAAAATGTAGTTTTCACAAGAGATATTACTAAAGTTAGTAGAGAAGTCAAATCAAATGTATGTTTTTTTTACATTAGTATAATGTCATTATGTAATAACTAGCTTTGACTTATGGATATCCAAAGGAATTTATTAATGTTTTGGATAATGATTAGTAACCAAAGCATGTGACAATTGGCTTATTTGAGGTGATACAAACTACAGGGCAAGTTTTAGTTAGAAGTTTGACAAAGTTGTTAGGAAGTGTGATTTAAAAAAAAGGATAATTACTTAATTATGTCAAAGATGAATGTTTGAATCTCAATGCAATGATTGTTCCATTGAAATGAATTGTAAGTTGTGAATTTTTTGGTTTAAAAGAAAGCTTTCAAGGCACTTGCTTTGAACATGTTTTTTCAAAGGCATGTTAATATGGAACTATAAAAGAAAAAATTGCAATAATTTGAAGTATGTTTTCATTAAGTTTGTTTAAGCATATTTGCAAAAATGCATAATTTGACTTAGAAGTGTAGAATGGGTAGACAAGAATGGAATAAGGCATGTGTTGAAATTGGAATTTGACCCAAAAAATTGAACATTGTAGTGAAAACTAGGTAATCTTCTAATTTATAGTATTGTTTTAAATGATTACAATTTTTGAATTTCTAAATTGGACAAGATAACTAAACATTTTATTATTGGTATTTTTGTAGGTTTCATAGTAAAATCATTATAATTAAAAAAAAATTATAATTTCATTTTGCCATTATGTTTTAATATAATAGACAATCACTAGTTGAATGCCTCCACCTCTACTTGTGGATTCTTGAATTATCCACAACAATTCTTTAGATTATCGTCACATAATTTGAAGAATTATTTTGGATTATTGTGGATTGTTTTCCTCCAATTGTTTTTGCTTATGCTTTTTACCAATCTTATGGGCATTAACTTTTTTGTGATGCTTTACACTCTACGATTTCCATGAGTTTGAAATTGAAGGAAGAAAATCAAGTTGTTCCTTCATTTGAAAGCTTAATAAATGATGATTCAATTGCTATTAATGAATTATCTTTGCTAGCTTGTAACATTAAAAGAGAGGTAATAAATATGTTGGATTATTTATTTTTACTTTAAAGAAAATATATTAGTAGGAAAGCCCATAATATGGTCTCTTTGAACATTGTGAGAAATTGTGTCCATGAAGACTAAACTAGCATGCAACTAGATCGTCACAGAAACTACTATGCAACTAAGGTACAACTATAGTATGTATATTAAAATGAATTAATAATTAAAATGCCATGTCAAAATATTTCATAGTTGTAATTTAGTTGCACATTAGTTACAACTTGGACTCTATACATGCGTATGTATGCAAAATATATACAATGATAGTTAATTGTAGTTTGACCATGATCATAAGTTGTAGTGAAATGGTTAATCTCAATTATGTTGTAATTGGTGTAGCTTTAGCGTTAAGTAAACAACTATTTTGCAACTAGCGTATGGTGTTGATGCATACAATCATGCCACATGTATGGTTATGTAAAAGTCCATAACATCTAGAACTTGTAACTTGTTTGTAATTACATCAAACTCATGCCAACTAATTCTTGATGACTTGAACACTCTAATTCCAAAATAATGAACAAGTAATAGTTATGTAATGAAACCATAGTTACACCTTTAGTTGTAACTTAGTTGTAAAACTAGTCAATTTAGTTTATTAATTTTGGATTTATTTTAATTTATCTACCTATGGCTATGTATCGACCTACTTAAGTACACATATATATTTGTTTCCAAAATTTAATTAATATGCCACATGGCAACTTTTGATTGTGCCACATGTCATAATTAAAGACCATCTAAAACGAATAATCATATTGGATGATGTATATCAATATTTCAAAAAATCATGAAAAATCCTCATAAGCAAATAGGTAGGTAATACATCAAACTCATGCCAACTAATTCTTGATGACTTGAACACTGTAATTCCAAAATAATGAACAAGTAATAATTATGTAATGAAACCATAGTTACACATTTAATTGTAACTTAGTTGTAAAACTAGTCAATTTAGTTTATTAATTATGGATTTATATTAATTTATCTACCTATGGCTATGTATCGACCTACTTAAGTACACATATATATTTATTTCCAAAATTTAATTAATATGCCACATGGCAACTTTTGATTGTGCCACATGTCATAATTAAAGACCATCTAAAACGAATAATCATATTAGATGATGTATATCAATATTTCAAAAAAATCATGAAAAATTTTCATAGTGCGATGTGTTAAATTTTGGTGGATGGAAAAAAAATGATGTCAACATGACATTATGAATCATATGGCAATTGCATAATAGTTGAAAAGGAGTTGTTGTAACAAAGTTGTAATTGAGTTGTCATGAGTTACATTGTATATACTAGTGGGTGCCCGTGACCTTCGGCCATTGTGAAGTCCCCCTCATCCTCCACAACATTTGCCAAAGCATATGGGATAAAAGTGAGGTGCTTATATGCAGAACATGTTGAGGAATGCATTGTGAACTTGAGGAACATATTGGGAACCCATTAGGAACTTAGAGGGAACACCGTGAGAAGACATTGGGAAACAGGGAAAAATGGAAAAAAAATCCTTCCCGCCCCCCAAAACTTAAAAGCAACAAAAGCAAGGCACCTTGGGCCTTCCCATTGGCCAAAATTCTACTGTTCGTTCGGCTTTGACGGACATGCAGGGATTCTCCCGTGCCTAGCCCGCACAGCTAGTCAGCCCTTCTCCCGTGCCCAGCACGCACAAGACCTACAGGGGCTCTCTCGTGCCCAGCCCGCCCCTGTTGACATCACAGCTAGTCAGCCCCTCTCCTGTTTTTGCCAGGCCAGGCCCGAATCTCGTTTTTTCCATTTCCCGTTTTTCGAATCCCGTTTTCCGAATCTCGGGAGTTCTTGGTCTCGTTTTTTTCGAATCCCATTTTCCCGTTCCGAATCCCGTTTTTTAGAATCCCGTTTTTTGTTTCCCATTTTCCGAATCCCGGGAGGTCCCGATCCGAGCCCGATCGGCCGGACTTGCACACCCGAGCTCCGTCACGCGCGCACGGATTACGTGAATTTATATATAAGATAGTGAATTACAATTTTGCAACTTTTGCAACTTGTCTTATAACATTCATAGCATATAAATATTGTGAGTTGCAAATGTCCGATGCAATTGAAAAATTGAATTGTAAGTTTAATTACAAAACACATTTTTTTCTCATAGTGGATGTTAGACCTTAAGTTTAAGAGCCTTTGTATAGTATCGTCATTTGTTGGAAGGGAGCAAAATGTTACTTTTGTTGAGGAATATGATAAGAAATCTTTATATCCCGTCTTTATAAAATGTCATCAACATTTGCATCCTTTGGTAAGGTTAGATAGAAATTTTGTTGGCAAAAATACTTTTGATTAGGATTGTAGTTTGCATACTTTTGAGCAAACTACAAGCACAAGTTGTCAATTAGTAGAAGAGTTTGTCGAAAGGGAATTGTTGATTTTCAAGAGGTATCAACTAGAGCAATGGTGGCAAAAACATGAAGCAATGTTTTTTATAATTGGATTTTTAACAAGACAAATTTTGGGCATTGTTGGATCTCAAATTGAAACAAAAAGGAGTTTTTCTTTGGTTGGGAATACTTACTAACCTTAGGAAATATCATTTGTACATTGAAAATTTAGAGAAGTTGATATTTGTTAATAAAAATTGGCTTAATGATCCTAGAATAGGATGTAAATCTCCATTTAATTTAATTGAATTCTTTGAAAAGGTGAATTTGAAAGGGATGAAGTTGTTAAAGTGTAAAACTTCACTAAATTAATTTTTGGTTATTTATTAAAAAAAGGTTTGTAACATTGCTTGTATTTTGTCACTATTAAAGAAAAGGAAGAAATCAATAATTTTTAAAAATTAAATAAAAATTTTTGGGGAAAAAAGAAGTAATGCCTCATTTGTGAGAACTGCCAACGGGTACTCGGCATTGTGAGACCCATCTCATATGTTTTAAAAATATATATTGATACCTAGCCCGGCATATAAATTCCAGGAAACCTGGACCCCTCTAAATTATTTTGTGAAACTTGGATCTGACGGGTATCATAAAATTGTGATACCTGCCTAATAGTGAGGGGGAACCTGCCCTGTAGATGAAGATGAATTGCCAAGTTGTTCTGGCAGGTAAGGCTCTACTGTGAAGGAATTCTCTGACGCCCTATGAAGTCATGGTGGAGCTGGAGCAGGGCATTATGTCTTGGCCCTCATTCAGTTCACAGGGCATCATGCTCCAACAGCCAAGGCGAATTCCCCTTATACATAACATAAATAAATTATTTGATGAAAGGGTATATCCATCAAGGAACAAGGAAAGATCTTTACACTATTCCAGCTTGAATTCAAACCCAAGCTACCATATAATCCTCTCTAGGAAGAGAGAAATTTTCATGATCATTGTTGTTTTTCATCATGATGATTTTGCACACAGAGAAGAAAGATAGATTATAATCATGGACATCAGTCATAGGGCAAGCTCATGCAGAAGAGAGTATTCCTCGAATGTAGAAACATCACACCATTCATAGAGAAAGATTCAAAATTGCAAGTTGACATTACTTTCTCTTGGCAGATGCCTGTTGGGGCCTTTAAACCAGAACTCTTCTCCTCAAACTATTTTTGCATCTGGCATAAATAACTCTGCTTCCACCATAGCTAGTTGAATATCTTTCTGCCGTAGCTCTGATTCTGCATTTTCTGCCATTTTCAAGAGATTGGCCTGATGCTCCATATCTTTCTCTTCCAAGTTCTTCCTGAGAGTAATGTTGCACAAATAATTTGTCAAAACCACACATACTTGTTATAAATTGAATAAAAAAGGACAAATCTCACAGATAGAAAATAGAAAGCAGTGCCTCAGAAGATCATCTCTCTGGGTGTCAGACAAGAAAACAGAATTGGAGTACATATCTATGGGACTACAGAGAATTCTTTTTTATGATGCTTTCATGGTAACCGTGGTTTCAGATCCAACTTAAAACAAACACAACAAGAAATGAGTCCAGTCATAACCTTGCAAGTGTCATTCACAAGGTGTCAGACCATCACTGAGGTCCTTAATCATATGAATGGCAGGACTATCTGCCATTACTCCCCACTGAATTTATGAGCTCCTGATGGTGGATGTAGATAAGCTCAAAACAATCTGCTCAATATTGTGTGCAGATGTTTTTACAAGAACCTGCATCCTGAGTTTCCGTCAAATATTTGAAAGCAACAGGAAGACGTAGTCATGAGGTTGGCAAACATTCAACAAACACAATCTACAATTGACAGTAAATTCTACTATGCCACTAGAGCCGGGGGGGGGGGGAGGTGAGGGGGTGATGCACTAGATGAAAACAGTTCACTCTCAACATGTTAGGTTCCATAGTAGCTTCTCTTACATGGCCCCTACAATTTCAAGATTCAGCAATTCCACCATATCTTGTTCTAGCTTGACATCGGATAATACTTCTGTATTCACCACCACATTCGGGCCATAGTCTCCATCAAGACTCTTCACACATTTCTTTGTAGACAAAATTGTTTGGTTGTTCTTTTCATCAGTGGTTGTTCTTTTGCATTTATCTTTTGTGCTTCATTGGCCTTTCAGTGTCTCCAACTCGGACAGGTTGACAGAAAGCACAGATGCGAGAACGGAAGAGAGAACATCTTGGGAGGTAGACAAAATGAATCTGCTGCAGAAGATTACGGACACGAAGATGGACGTTGCGGAGATGAAACGGAGAAGAGAAAAAAACGCGAAGGCTAACGAAGAAGTTGTGTAGATTTATGCAAGCCAAGAGCAGAACTGGAGGAGCGAGAGCAAGAAGCTTCGACATGAGATTGATCTATTGAGGAACGACTTGCTAAAGAAAGAGGTAAGCGGATTTTTCATAAATCCTAAATCATCGACTCTTGCAGCAAGTACTAGGAGCAGCATGTTCTTCCAAGCTATTGCAAACATTTGTAAGTCCAGAAGAAAGGATCTTGGAGAGGACAGAGGTGATGGCAGAGAGGACAGAAATGGACCATGCAAGACACAATAGTGGTGGAGTGGGAAGAGCAACAGGAACATCTTTGGATGATGAATCCAGCCAGATTTCAACCTTTTGGCATCTGCAATGGTTATCAAAACCTAGAACGTTCAATTATCTGAAAACTTAGTATATTTAGGGTTACATCCACCCAAACATGGAAATTACATCCATGTAAAATTTTTCATTCAGCCATAGCTGTAATTCCAACCTTTTAGCTTCTGCAATGGTTATCAAAACCTAGAATGTTCAACTATCTGAAAACTTAATATATTTAAGGTTACATCCACCCAAACGTGGAAAATTACATCCATTTGAAAATTTTCATTCAGCCAGAGCTGTAATTCCAACCTTTTAGCTTTTGCAATGGTTATCAAAACTTAGAACATTCAACTATCTGAAAACTTAATATATTTAGGGTTACATCCACCCAAACATGGAAATTACATTCATTTGAAAATTTTCATTCAGCCACAACTGTAAATCCAACCTTTTAGCTTTTGTAATGGTTATCAAAATCTAGAACATTCATTTACCTGAAAACTTAATAGATTTAAGATTACATCCATCCAAACATCAAAAATTACATCCATGTGAAAATTTTCATTCAGCCAGAGTTGTAATTCCAAACTTTTGGCTTCTGCAATGAATATCAAAACCTAGAATGTTCATCTACATGAAAACTTAACATATTTAAGGTTACATCCACCCAAACATGGAAAATTATATCCATGTGAATTTTTATTTTGTGAACACTTGTCATTTCTACATTGGCCAATGAGTGAGCAATTTTTTTTATCCAAGTCCAAATCTTGATGCATAGTCTCTTCCCTATGGGCAAGGCCAACAAATTTCAAGTTCTTACTTTAGGTTTGGTCAAGGATTGGGTGGGTACATCTTTTGCCCTAATACATGTGGATATATAACAAACTAAATATAGAACTTACTTGATTCATCAATATTTTAAACTAACCCTGGGTTTATTCTACACTACTCAATATATATTTGAAGAGTTACATAGGAGAGGGTAATTGTTTTGTAATGGAACAAGGAGAGCTTAAGACAAGATCATTACATAACACACGCATTTTCCTATTTAACTTAACAAATGTAGCAATGCATGTGATTATGATGGGTTTGTTGAATTATGGTGATTAATTATTGAATATATTTGCTTTTGGCATTTTATTATGTTCATTACAGTGATTCCTTTAATAAGATTCTAACAATATGTTATTGGACCCCTATTGATTTTACTACCATTTGGCATTATAAGAATGCTTTGAATGTATCATTTAGGTTGATGGTTGGTTTCATCTTATTTTTGGTTTTTTTATAAGGCATTTGAAATTTCATAAACACATGTTTGGAATATCAATTGCACAATTAATGTTCTTTTTCCACTTGACAATTCACCATGTGTAATTTTTGGATTTACCCTACACTTCCGCTCTTATATTTATATGGTGAATATTGGATAAATGAGGAAACATTTACCCTTACCATGTGTATGTGTTGAATGTTTGTCATTTGTCTTTATCCTTACCCGAATTGATAATTTTGTAAAGCCTACATACCCTTTTAGACTTGGAAAGTTTTTGAAGCCTATATATTTTACATGGCTTACATAAATATTTTATATTTACCTTCACATGATTCATTTGTTAAATTTGATAGAACTGTCCAACACTAGTTTTGTCCTAGGTGGGATTGTTGGTGGTGTGCTTACTTCGAACCATTAGAAAACAATCCTACCAAAAATGTTAAATAGGCCAAAGGAAATGAATTTAGTCAATACAAAGGATTATTGCAATTTTTTTCTCCAATCTACCTCATTGGCATGATCTTATGTGTGTTAGCTCTAACGTATAATGTGCTATGGTAGGGAGTAGTGCCTACTTAGGGTTTTCAGGTTTAGGGTTAGAGGAGAATGGCTCTTCTGGTAGGACCCACCCTCATGTTGTGAGTGGGGTTTAGCTTGAGAGAGGGCTCAAAAAACTACGTTATTTGAGTTGAGCCTAAAGTGTTGGGAGTAGTTGGAGTTAGTGGAGCTCCGAGCTATGGTGTCCTGTTAACATCGGCTTGGATTTTCCGAGTGAAGTGGGCTTGGCTTGACTATATGTGTTTGCATCATGAGTTTTATGATAATAGATCTTTCTCGTGACATTTTCATTCAAATAACTCCGTGTTTTTAGGAGTAATTAAATTATGGGATTTTGTGATCTCGCTCTCTGGTTGTGTAACTGAATTGGGAGTGGGTGATGTGAAAAGGAGCACCTTGGTGAGAGCTCTCCAACGCACCAAAGAACGTTGGATTTTGTTGAGCGGATCAAAAGTTATGATCATTTGAAGTTGCTAGTTTCAGGTTTGACGGTTTTTGGTGACGGTTTTCCAACGACGTCAATTTCTCAGATAAATGGAAAGTTCCTTTAAAAAGTTGTTGAAAATTAGTAGGAGTATAGTTAGAGAGTCAATATATGATATGGTCAAGACAGATTGTGTTTTCATTAAGTGGTTTATGCATTACATTCATTTTTGTGGTGATGGGTTTTTCTAATTTGTGCATACCTAGTGTGGAAGCGTTGTTAGATTTTTAGCTGGATAACCAAGGAAGATAACTTTGTGGAGATGTTGCTTGAAGGCTGAATTACATCTGGGATTTGTCTGGGATTTTTTGGTGGAGCCAATTGGGAGTATTGGCCTGCAAAAGATCTTGAGTTTACTTAAATTTGCGCCCATGTTTTTTTTAGTGGTTTTTTGTAGGTCATAGTTCGGCACACATACCTTTAGTTGAATTTTGGAAGGAAGGAAGATCTGGTTGTCTTTACATTCTGGTCGAAGCATATTGGCATTTGGTGTAGGAATGGTGGAGATATGGTCATTTTAGTGCTTATAGCCCGATTCCACAACTTTTGGCTATGGTGGATTAGGGATTTCACTGAAAATTGAGCTTCTAACTAGTGGGGAGCACATTTTTGACTTGTTGCGATGGGTCGTTTGGACAAGTTGAACCGCTACTTAGTTATGTGGTTGAATTGAGTATTTGTTTTTAGTAGCAAAGTGGGGTGATGTGGGCAAATTTGAGGCGAAATAAGGAGCAAGTGAGCAAGCAAGCAAGCTTGTTTGCCAGACGCGTACCTTAGAGATCTAGCAAGGTTGTCACTCAGATCAGGTTACGTTACCTATACCCATAGATTACAAGATATATTTTAGGGTTATGTGGGCACGAGGTCGACGATACTTGGTGGTGATTCAGTTTGGGTACCGAGTTTGGTGATTGGGTAACATGGAACAATTTGGTGGTCCTATGGGGGACCATGGTGGAAATGGTGGAGTTACACGTAGTGGGTTGAGGTATCAGCTACCTTCACCCACATCATCAGTTGTTGAGGATGACGAGGTTATTATGAATAACAAGTCTTCCATATTATCATCTAGTATTGCAGCCCCATTAATTTGGGATATGGATGGGGGTTCTGGGGCCATGAAGGGCCCTCGACATTCCTTGGGTGCAGTGCGCACCATCAAGTTGGAGGACTTCATTTAGGAGTTTGATTCTTGGTGCGATATGTGCATGTTGCGTAACACTAAATTATTCTCACCCTTCTTGGCATGGAAGGGATTGTTTCAGCACTTGGAGGGTCCTCCGATGGATGATTATCATGAGTTTTGGAACGAACCTGCTACTGAGATTGAGGAGTGGAGGCAACATTGGTCTCCATCCTATGCATTTATTACTCACGGTGGTGTTGCTAGTGGTGGTACTACTACATTGTCTACTCCTAGTACGAGCACATAGGTTGTTCCCCCACCTTCGTTTAACCTTGTCACAGAGTTCTTCTTGAGGATAAAAAAGAACTACCAAGGGGTGAAGACGGAGAAGTTGAGGAATCTTCAGGAGTTTGAACGGAAGATTAGTGAAAGTTTTTGCAATGCATACACTTGTATGTGATGGTTGATTATAGTTACCCAAGGGATGACAGAGGCTCAAACAATCCAGTTTTGGTATGGGCTTCTAAACAAGGAGTTGCGACGAAGAGTATGCGATGTGACTCTCATGAGTGATGATTTTCCCACATTGGCCCATGTGTTTGTTTTGTTTGAGAAAATAGAACTTAACATGGTGGAGGAGAGGATGGTGACATTTAGATTCAATAGGCTACTACTTTTCGTGGGCAATAATCCACCTCACAACCTTGTAGTGGTGGTGGTGGGAGTCGTGGAGGTCAAGTACGACCTTAATCAGGTTCCGGAGGGACAGATGCACAGAGACTATTACCTTCATTCACTAGTCAACAACAGGGATAATTTTGTTAGACATGTGGTGGTGTTCATATTCGAAGGGATTGTCCACATGAGAGTGGTGGATGGACTTTCGCTAATGGATCTTAGCTAACATAAGTTTAGTGTGATAACTATGGCTAGGTCAGCCACCCTCGTGAATGTTGTTTTGACCTTTACCCAGAATTAAGATCAGGTCGTGGTGGTAAAGGTGGTAGAAGTGGTGGGGGTGGTAGAGGTACACCAACGGTTGGGGCACCTCTCGCAACCACTCTTCCCCCTATGACAAAGGCAGCTATGGCTGTTAGGATTGAATTGTTGGAGCAAAGGCTTGCTACCATGCTAAGTTTCCAACATCGATCACATTCAGGAAGCGAGGCTCCCACATCTTATGGGGGGAGATGATCTCTTTTATATGGCCAATGTAGCACAAATTGAGGCATTCGTTGCAGTGATGAAAAACATCACTCGAACCTCGGAGCCACGTAGGGCAATTATGGAGTTGGATCCACAGAGGGGTGAAGCTGGTAGAAAGACCATGCTTCCCTAATCATTCTTGTTGTTTGAGGTGGTGAGGATTCCTTCCATGGTTCCTACACCACCTATTGAGCCTATAGTGGGACCAGCGGCATTGACATCACGTGTAGTGGACACTTATGGATCATCGAGTGCAGTGTCACGGATGGTGACTTTAATGTTGGGATCCCCATCATTTTTGGCCAGTGATTTGATGGCATCAGGCGTTGACTTAGCTCGTGTATTTCGAGAAGTAGCCACATTATGTGAACGTGGGAGTGTTATTGCTATGAGTGTCGAGGTTGGTTAGGGTGTTCATGTGGGGCAACTTGTGGCGGAGGATGTTGTTATGGAGCAACTCGTGATATCAAGTGTGGATAGTCCTTGGTAAGTAGTAGTGGCTAAGATGGACACATTACCAGTTCGACCAACCATTGATCGTGAAAGGCTTACACCTGGTGTATGTATGTTGGACAACCAGAATGGTATTTTTCGATTGGTGAGTCCTACGGGCCAAGTGTATAGACTAGATTGGGTTTTGTTGGATTCTGGTGTTTACCCCTTGATGTTGGGGAAGGCATCATGTATTGGTTTGGGTATTCGGAGTCAGAGTTTGATCCGTGCCCATTCCAGATTCAAACATCACTTGGTGGAACCAGTGATAAGTCTCACTTCATGACATGTGAGAGATTGTCAATGTAGATGAGACCAAATCATGTGATTGATAGTTCTAAGTTGGGAGTGACTATTGTTGTTAAAGCAGTTGAGTCGTATGATGTACTAGCTAGAGGTGCCGTGTTGTATCTGATGCGTTTTCTGATGGATTATTGGATGGAAACATCAGCTTATCGACCTGGGTGGCAGTTCGGAGATCGATGGATGAGCCAGGTGCGGTGAGATTTATTTCTAGGGTTCAATTAGGAGGTCTCCCCCAGAGGTGTTGGCTTCAATTGTTGGTTTTAGTGGAGTGGTCACTTGGCTAATTGATTTGTTGGAGGGCAACATTTCAGCCATTGACATTCTAGTCTACGAGGATATTGAGGAGGTTTTTAACTTTGTTGTAATAGTGTCTTCTTCATTAGATGTTCCACTTTGGTGTTCAAGTGGGGTATTATGGCAGGATGCCGATCGTTTGGTATCACAAGCTTGGCATGAGGCTTTTATGCATGTGGAGGAGGAGGAGGAGGTTCCACGATGGACTCTTATTTTTGGTCCTGTTGGGTTGTTTCCATCGAATACTACACCCATTATGTGGGGGTACCCTTCTGAGGGTATTTGCATGTTCGATCTATTTGGTGGGATTAGCACCGGTTTGGTAACAATGCTTCAAGCATGTATTTTAGTTCGGAAATACCTTTACGTGGAGAGAGATGAAATCGCGAGGAGGGTCATTGCACCATCTTACATTATTAATCCGGTGATACCCTGAGTTGTTGCCGAGGTTGGCTATTTGAGGATATCAACGGGCTTTGCCATTAAATATTGCATTGTTGGGGGCGTAGGACCTTGTGAAAGTTGGTCCTATTGATTTGGTGATTGCTGGATGGCCATGCCAGGGTCATACTCGGGTTGGTCATGGTGAGGGATTACGTGACCCTTGATTTCGTATGCTTTGGAAGATGTTGTGGGTGTTACGCCATCTTTAGACACATCAGGTATGTGCTCCCATGTACATTCTGAAAAATGTACCTTTGTTGGGTGATACTAGGTTTCATGTGATGGCGAGTGTACACGAGATTTGATCTTAAATTGGACTAGCAATTTTATTGGATGTAGCGAGGGTTGGTTCGCATGCTCATCATCCATGATTGTGATGGACGAACTTGTTGCTGAAGGAGGTGTTGAAACGGGCATATGAGACAGTGTCGCGATCTTTTCACCTCATAGTGGATAGTATTTTGGATATTGGGTGATGTTCTCAAGTTGTTTTGCTTTTAGTATGAAGGAGTTAGGTGCTTTGGACCTGGTATATGGATTGAGTTGGCTAGTGACACACCAATCTTTCATCATCCTTATAGATATAGTGATATGGAGAAGGACTTGATTTGGAGTCAAACGTTGGATCTATTGGAGGTTGGATTAATGGAGTTGTCACATGGTGAGTATGCATCAGCCATTGTCATGCTTGCCAAAAAGGATGTACATGGCAATTACATGGATAGGTAGATGTGTCGAGACTACTGTCCTATCAATTGGCATACTAAGTTTGATAAGTATGCCATGCCTACACTTGAAGAGATCTTTGATGTTGTGGGACATGCGAAGGTTTTCAGTACATTTGATCTTTGAGTAGGGTACCGTTAGTTGCCGATTCGAGAGGAAGACAAGGCCAATATTACATTTTGGGGTGTCAACTCTCACGACAAGGATTGTTTGTATCAATGGAAGTTTTTGCCCTTTGGGTTGAAAAATGCGCCTGCTGAGTTTCAACGTGTGATGGATAGGATTTTAGTAGGGCTGGATTTTGTCCGGTGTTATATCGATGATATTGTGGTGTATAGTGATATCGTGGAGGAGCACCAAATTCATCTACAAATTGTGTTTGAGCGATTGAAGGCTCATGGTCTACATCTACATCTTGGGAAGTGTAACTTCTTCCAAGAGAGTGTGGAGTATTTGGGTCATGTGATTTACCTAGGTGGTTTGGGACTGCAATAAGCTAAGGTGGAGGCTATTGCATGTATTCTGCGTCCCACGGATGTGAGTAGGGTTCGCATTTTCATGGGATTGGCAAATTACTACCGCAGGTATGTAAAAGGTTTTAGTGCGATGGCAAAACCTTTGAACATGTTGTTGAAGTTGGATCAGGAGTGGCAATGGGGCGATGAGCAGGAGCAAGCTTTTGTGGATTTCAAGGCCAGGTTAGTTATGGCTCCCATCTTGAGGAAACCTATTAGGGGGCGTCCATTTTAGCTACACACTTATTAGAGTATGTTGGGACTTGGAGTAGTGTTGACATAATGTGATGATGAAGGGAAGGAGTTTGTGGTGGCTTGTGCGAGTCGTTCGAACAATGCAACATAGTCACACTATAGTTCATACGAGGGAAAATGTTTGGCAACGATGTGGGCTGTTGCACACTTCAAGTATTATTTGTTTGGCACACAATTTACCTTTGTCATTGATCACCAGCCGCTCAAGTGGTTGATGGAATTTGATAAGTTTACAAGAAAACTTGCATGATGGGCTCTTATCTTACAGGAGTATGACTTCCAGGTGGTGTATAAACCTAGAGTTGCAAACCTTGATGCCGATGGGTTGAGTTGGAACCCATGCACTAGCTAAAAGGATAATACTAGAGCTAGATGGCATGGTGAGGTTGATGAGGAGATGGTGCCAGGTTGGCATGCATCAACCTTTTTGTGCTTGTTGGGTGTGGACTTTAATATGGAGGGCCACATGACATTTTAACTTTAATCAAAGGGTAGATGGCTAGTCTTTAGATTCTGAGGTTGGGGATGGTAGCACCAGTCACCATGATGTTCATGATGATACATTGGTGTTGGAGTTTTTACGGACCAATATGGTGCTAGGCATGGTGAGTTTCAAGGAGAGAGATCGTGTTCTCCAACAAGCTAGGAGGTATTGGTTGGAGGGGACACATATACTCCAAGTGTGGGAGGATGGTAAGGTGTGGATTATACCACATCCAGCCCAGAGAGGGTGTATTGTGCGGCATGCCCATGAGGAGTGGGGGCATTTTGGAGTAAAGTGGACATATAGCTTACTCCTAGGTCAGTATTGGTGGCGTGGTATGCACACCAATGTGCAATGATTGGTGTCACATTGCATGGTTTGTGATAAGGTGAAGGCATCGTTCAATGCCCCTACACCATAGTTACACCCCTTGCCTATTATGGGGTTGGGTTATCGTTGGAGTTTGGACTCTGCGGGACCATTACCATTGACGGTACGGCACAATAGATATGTGGTGGTGATGGGGGAGCATTTCTCCAAGTGGATTGAGTTAGTGCCATCCCCCGACAAATCTAGCGAGGGAGTAGCATATGCATTCCTTGATAGGGTGTTTAGTCATTTTGGTGCACCAGCTGAGGTGTTGACTTATCAGGGTACAGAGTTTTAGGGTGAGTTTCAGGTCTTGTGTGACAAGGTGTTGATTGATCACTGAACCACGTCTCAAGATCATCCTAAAGCAGATGGTTTAGCCAAATGTGTGGTACAGATGGTGAAGAGGGCATTGCGTAAGTATGGCCTACAAAAGGGCTATTTAAGGGATTGGGATATTTAGTCACCATGGTTGGCCATGGATATTGATTTAGTTGTCAAACATCCTTGGTTTCCTTCTCACCTTATTTTCTATTGTACGGTCGAAATCCAGACTTGCCAACGATGATTTGTCCTGAGTCTAGTGAAGTGGTGAACCTTGATGACCCAGAGATGTGGTTAAACGTGTAGTCTCAAAATGCAGACCTTTCTAAAAGAGTTATGCCAACAGCATTTGAAAACCTTGCCATTGTTCAACACATGGATACATTGCGGTATGCAATTATCTGGGGTGGAGGTTATCAACCATTGATTCGTAGGTTCCATGTGGGGGACTATGTTTATTTATAACAGATTGCACCAACGACATTGGATGTAACGGCAGGTCGCATTATCTTATGAGTGCGAAGGGTGTTAGCTTCTGGAGTTCTCATGTTGGAAGGTCGTGATGGTGTTGTTTGGAAGGACCATGTGCGTAATTGTGTGCCATGTCACCTCCCAAATGTGGATGGTACAGTTGACCCAAGTTTAGCAGTGGTACGGGCCGACTTGAGGTGTATGTTGTGTGGGTCTAGAGGTGGGGCATCCCATATGTTGGTGTGTGATAGATGTTTTAAGGATTGGCACATGGTGTGCATGACTCCATTTATGGATGTTGTTTCTGTTGGATGGTGGGTTTGCCCTTGTTGTATTTTGGAGGGGTAGATGACTTGATCTTCACATGGTATGGATTACAGATGGGTGACTAACAATGGGGCACATAGCACCCGACCTTTTGATTCGTGCACTCGCAAAGGTGTATAGCATGTAAAAGATGTATAAGGCTACATGGAAGTTAAATGGACCTAACCACCAGCTAGGGGGGCGAGTTGTGGTACACATCTATTTGTGTATGCTCTCGTCCATGTTATGTGTTTGTGTGTTAGTTATAACATATAGTGTGTTATGGTAACAAGTAGTGCCTACTTAGGGTTTTTAGGTTTAAGGTTAGAAGAGAGTGGCTCTTCTAGTAGGACCCACCCTCATGTTGTGAGTGGGGGTATAGCTTGAAAGAAGGTTCAAAGAACGTAGTTCTTTGAGTTGAGCCTAGAGCATTGGGAGTGGTTGGAGTTAGTGGAGCTCCGAGCTATGGTGTCCCGTTAGCATCAGCTTGGATTCTCTGAGCGGAGTGGGCTTAGTTTGACTATATGTGTTTGCATCACGAGTTTTATGATATTAGATTTTTTTCATGACATTTTCAGTTGTGGTACACGGGTATTTGTGTATGCTCTCATCCATGTTATGTGTTTGTGTGTGTATGTGAGTATGGTATGTCAGCAATGTATGTTGTATGACGATATGTATTCGCATGACACCGTATTTTTTCACCTTTTTATGCTTAGACATGTTTTGGGTCCATGTTATGCACGTTTTGAACATGCTAGGGATATAGAATGGAATGTAATGTATTACTTGGCATGCTATATGAGATTATGAGCACAAAACATGTCATGTTATGTGAAGTTATGAGTGCAAAACATGCTCAAGTGTTAGTTGTAAAAATATGAATGGGGCAAACGGGTAGATTGGAGGAAAAAATCACAGTAATACTTTTGTGCTGACTGCATTCATTCCTTTGGCCGATTTAACATTCACCCAATACTCATGGTGAAATACACACCACAACAGTCAGCTATAGAGAATATCTTACATATTTAATTTTCATTGATGTAAACCTAATAGTGGACTCACCTCTTTGCTATGTGGAATAAACCATACTTTTAGCACATAACAAGTACCACACATACAAAAATATGAAATGAAGAAGGCCATATAATCAGGGCATATTAAAGTTATCCATAAAGTCAGGCGATAAGGGGGGCCGTACGGTTAGTTTCGGCATAATAAGGCATCAAAATGTCAAAGTGGGAATAAAATTTTATAAAAGAAGATAACTGGGACCCAAACTAGTTTTTCCACCAATTTTGGTGGTAAATTGGGCTCCATCCCTTCTTTCCTTTTTCTTGAGCACCTCCACTGCTGCTACATATATTTTCAATGCTTCTATCTATACCAACTACTATAGTTACTCCCAAACCTTGGGCATTAAATGTTGAATTTCAGCATTTCATACTGAGATTTAGTAAAATTTCCTTGCTTTGCGAATACGACTTTTATTTATTTTGATTGTATGTGTTTTGTAAGAGCTTTCAGATGATATGTCACTTGGACATTAAAGTTATCAGCAAGAGACAATAAGTAAAATTCAGTAGTAGAACCCTGGGTTTCATTGAAACCGAGTATAGAAATCAAAATGAAGGATGGGATTACACCTAGCCTCATAAGTTTACGGATTTGGCAAAAATCCTTACGGATATCCATAAACTAAGCTTTGGCGCCGTCCATAAATTAAGAAGGGCTGTTTTCCCGCGGTTTCGCGCAGCATAGGTTACGCATTGGTGTCGTTCACAATTGTTAATGGCTCGAAATGTCGAAGAAGCCTGCCACGCCATTTCAGCCGGCGCATTGCCTCCAATTTGGACTGAAGATCGCCGAGGAGGCCAACAAGCGCGTCATGTCAGTGCGCTGCAACTTTTGTGCCTTCTTCGGCTGCGCTAAAGTCAAGGCTGGTGACGAGCACGCTGGTGAAAAGCGCCAGCGCAGCTCGCGCAACGACACCAAGTACTGGACGTCATTCGTGTCGTAGAGCTACCGTAGTCACCATGAGTCATAGCACGCCGATCTATGGGCCGAATATAGTGCGTTGTCCAACGAGGAGAAGCACACGCACTTTGATGGCAAGGTGAACCACGCCAACACGCTGTACCGGTACCTTGACTTGGAGTCTGACTCGCTCACGTTCCACGTGTCGGCGCCCATTGTCGACCTGTTCTTCCGGCCCGACGAGGTGCTCATCGACTTGACAATGATGATGATGAAGACGATGGCAGCGCGGCCGCCGCGATCGCCAAGAAGGCCGTCGCCAAGGCCAAGCAGAAGACTCTGGCGCTGAAGCTGTTCGTCAAGGACGTGGCGAGCGTTGAGGAGGACGAGTATGTCATCACCATCAAGGGCACGATGCGATACGAACTAGCCATGGACCATGTCTCGACGAGAATGTTGTTCCGCCAGGTGGCGGCCGCGATGTAGCATACCAAGGAGCGCTGTAGCCTGTCCAAGCTGGGCGGCATCAACGATACCATCATCGGCCAGTACATTCACGCTGGCGTCGCATTCGCCCTTCAACACATCGCCGACCTGTGCGTTGACGAGTCAATTTGGGCGCTGTCACTCGCCGGCGATGGTAGTACCCATCGCAGCCAGCACTTCTTCGACATGCGCTTACGCGTGTGCTACCGTGGCGTCCTGCTAAATCTTCACCTCGTTGCCATCCCTCAGTTTGATCGCCACACTACGCTCAACACATTCAACATGTTAATGAAGTTCCTGGACGAGCTGTACGGCCTCTGGCGCTGCAAGCTGATCAATGTGGGCAGTGACGGCGAGCTGACCATGGTCGGGCGACTCAACGGCCTGGTGATGCGCATGGCCCGCGAGGCAGAGCATCACATCCTGCGCATTTGGTGCCGGCCGCACCAAATGCACGTTGTCATCAAGGACAGCGCCGAGATGTTGTACGACTTCGAGTGGTCCAAGCAGGCGTGGTCGATGTCAGTCTATCTACGCTCGTAGGCAAACCTCATAACGCGCATGAACGTGAAGTGCCCCAAGAAGACTAATCGTTGGGTCAATTTGGGCATGCTGCTCAACTTCCTCAAGTAGTATCGCCGCACCATCATTCAGCACGTGACGACCAATGCCAGCGACAAGCTGCCGTCGGATCAATGGTGGGTCATCGCTTACGCCATTGCGCCTACCATCGAGGACATCAACAAGACGTTCGTCATGTTGCAGAGCCGCTCGTTGCTGATCGCACAACAAGAATCGCTCATCCATACGCTCATCGACACTCTAGTCACAATGTTCAGCATCGTCCACGTTGATGACGCTGACGACGATGACGACGAGTTTGAGACGTTCGAGCAGTGGCACATCGAGCGGGCCGAGCTCGTCCTCTATGTCAAGGACCAAGGCTCGTTCCCCAAGTCGTGCTATGAACGCCTGGACGCGTCAGCCCAGAAGGAGGTCATGAGCCAGCTCGCTCAGTACACCATGTTCATCGTCACTGGGCTCAGCAACATCTGCGCTGAACGCGACGAAAACAATGAGCCGCTCGAGCAAGATGCCTTGTCGGTGATGCCTAACCAGATTGTCAAACTGCGCTGTGGCAACTTCATTGAATAGGTGCTCGACCCGTACCGCAACCATCTCTCCAAGTTCTGGTCCGAGGAGTCCATTGACCAAGTTGAGGAGGGTCACCGCTACTTGCTCAATATGTACAACGAGGATGTGTTGCTGCATGTCGCCTTGAGCAAGCACGACATGCAGACGACTTTCAACGACGCCTGGGACGCGGTGCCATAGCAAGTACGGGTCAAGTGCCTGCACACCTTCCTCAGCAGATTGGCCACCGCCTTCGCCAACACGACTGCTGTCGAGTCCGACTTCTCGATTCTCAAGTGGGAGATGGATGAGTTCCGCACTTGCCTGATGCACTTGTCGCTGGAGGGCATCTTTCAGACCAAGCAATGCCCCATCTTGCAAAGCCTGGAGTATTGATTCCTTGCGTCCATAAACTAAGCTTGGGTGGTGTCCATAAACTAGCTTAGTTTATTTAGTTTATGGATATTCGTAAACTTATGAGGGCTGGATTACACCAAAGGAAAATCATTGAGGATGAAATTCAAAATTTCTCCTCAGTTCACAATTATTTGAGGTTTTTCTTAATTCTGCGTTTTGCCTATGTCAACATAGAGGCATACCCAGGTTATTCAACATAGAAAACATATTTTGATTTGTATACATTTTTGGTTTTATCAAGTTTTCATTTCTGTACATTTTCAATTCCATTATAATTTCAATTTTAAGTGATTTTTAGCGTTTACAAATCAATCTAGAAAGTTTCTAGCCTTAACAAACACCTTTGGGCTAATTAGGGATTTCTTAAGTTAAGGGATACTTAAGGTTATTTAAGGGACTGCCTAAAATTTAGGCATAATTCAAGAGAGAGCTATGTAGGGGAACTACTAGCTCTGGGCTACCTAAGAGTCTGCCTAAAAGGTTACCTATGGTTGATTCATAGCTCTTTATGTGACTTTTTAAGTAACCCTTAAGTACGCCCTAAATTAGATAAGTCCTTAAATAATCTTTATGGAACACCCAAATTAGTCCTCATTTTAAACCACTATGTAGGCTTTTGATAGCCCTTATTTTAGATGACACCTAAGTAAACGTAAGGTAGCCCCTAACATAGGTTGTTCCCTTAGTAGTTCCATAAGTAACTCCTAACACAGGTTGTTCCCTTAATAGTTCCATAGGTAGACCATATAGCACCTAGGTAAGTCCTAACCTAGTTAGGCCTCTATCTCTTGTAGCCCCTAATCTATGTTCTGTTGACTTAAGTAGATTATAGTTTGGTTGGAGGAGGAACTATAGTGACCACTTGGGGATGTTTATCCATAGTTTTGAGAAGCAATCCTTGTTTATGGATAATTCAAAAGGGAGGGTGAGTAGGTATAGTGAGACCCAAAGTGAGGATTATTTTATGGATAACTTATTGTGGAACAATTTTAGGTCAAGTTTTGATAAATCAATGCATGCATTGAGCCACCAATCGGTGAACCTAGCTGCCTACACTTATGAGTGAACCAATGAAGGTGGTGGGGATTGTAGGGTCCAAACTATTAAAACTCAGTTCTGAACTGACTCAAGAATTCCAATACTTTGATCAACCGGACTTTCCTTTTGAAGTTGCCACCTCTTTTCAAACTCCTCACATTCACACTCATGTTTTATATCATTCTTATTTGAAAGAATCACATAACTTGACCATTGTGCAAGTGTCATCCTGGGATGCAAGCATGAGTGTCATGTTAGGGGTCTTTATTGGGCTGATGAAACTTGGGATCCCACCTTGGACAGCACTTGTTCGGTCCTGCATGAGATTAATCTAACTTTACTATCCCATTGTCCAATTGCATGATTTAGGTTGAAATTTCTAACCAATACTTCTGAATTTTCAATATCCCATTCTAGGGCTAATTTTCAATGTTTTATTTTTTCATTTTCTTACAAAAAAAAAAAGAAGTTTGGGAGAGGGCCTCAATTTGGGCATCTCAACTGAAAGGTGAATAATTGCATGCGCTCTTTCTTATTGGTGGCAATTGTTTAGGATGTTTCTAAGCGAGAGGCCAGGAATGAGAGGCATTGAGAAGTTGATTTGATCAGGGATGGAAGGGTAAAGCAGACCTCTCTATTAATTCAAATTATTGTTTGCATGCACTCTTTGTTATTGGTGGGAATTCTTTAGGTCACTTCTGGGGGAGAAGAGGAAAATGAGAAGTTGTTGACAATTTCTTTATCATGGAAGGAAGGGTACAGTAACTTAAAAAGTAGATCTCTTTATAATACACCTCTGCTTTACATTTGGGATGTGGCCACAGAGAATCCACACAAGGTAGCTTGCATTCCACATCTCCGTGCACTTATTCTGATTGGAATCGAGTTTTTCCAAAAACAGAGAGTGTACACCAAGGCTTGCCCAGTCCATGCTTTCAACCACTCAATTTCCAGGACCACTGCAAAGGCTTCTCAAAATGCAAATGTGATTGACCAATTATGGACCCTTGTGGGGTTCTAATAGTGTATTGTTTAGCCACTAGATGTATGGCAGGATCATGCCTATTATGTTCAAGAGAAAAAATCTCACAATAAAGGCCTAGCAGAAAGGCCGCATATGAGGTATCCCAAATGAAAATGCTTTCAAAGTCTCCTCACTTTATAGAGAAAAGCTCAGTCAAGCTACCCAAATCATTGAAAAGATGTTGCAAATCAAAATAAAGGAGTTTCCGATATTCATCTCTGATTGCGTAGAATTGGGTCAAGTGAGGCGATGGAACCATGCCTTGCAGCACCAGTGCTGTAAAGTGAGATGCAGTTGAAATTGGTTGTGGGATAGAAGTGGAGTTCCAGAACCATATGATGTTGATTGGAAGAGCCAACTGTAGGCTTTATTTCTCTTCATAAACACATGCATGAGTGATATATAGGATACCAGGGGCACAATTGAGTGAAGAGAAGTGAAATTCATTTCATCATCATCACAAGTGTGGCCTGTGCTGTTGGCCCAAGTGTTACCACGTCCTCAACTGATTTTTCCTTCCAAAACCTGGTTTCTTGGGAATTTATTTGAATTTTCAGCAATGCAAATCACCCAAAAATCAATATCTCCCACATTCTAAATTCCAAATCTTACCTAATAAATTCCATTAAATCCTGATCATCAAGACCTTTCCGACAATATCAAATGCACATTCCAATTCCTCCAAAAAATTTAGCTACAATTAAATTTAATTTAATTTTCAGTGAAGAAATCATTCAATATTCGAGAACTTTGGCACTGCAAGTCTAAAGATCATGGAACCAAGCCCATGCACCCCTCCTCATCGAGAGCTTTCCAAAAACACCAAGAACACAATCTGAAGCATCCCAGTTCCATAGATCTCATAACTACAAAACAAAACAAGCTACCTTCCTTCATAGATAGATCATCATCAAAAGGCTACCTAAAGGCATCACAAACCAGGGAGCAATCCACTAAGGATTTGCTCCTAATGAAAAACTTGCAGAGTCTCTGTTATAGGGATTTTGAGACCATGGGTTACAAAGCTTGGGCCAGAGTGAAGCAGCAAGAATCGTGCAGGATGGATATGATGTGGACAGGAAGCAATTTTTTTGTCGTATTCATGTCTGATAACTAACCATGGTGGTTAGTTATGCACTAATCATGCACATGCATCTACCACTCTGGTAGGCACCAACCTACTTACATAGTAACCAATACACTCCTAACTACTTACCTATATTAGTCACCTTATTACATAGATAGTTACCTGTATAGGGTAAGGGGGAAAGTAGGAGGGTTTACAAAAGCTAGGTTACCAAGGTGGAACATTGGTAACTCTATTGTGAGAACCACAATGGAATCATTATGGTTCCCCATGGGTGGGTGTTCGGTCTCAAAAGTCTCCTATCATAGATAGAGCACTTGGTGACTACTAGGTAGACTGTGAATGGTTAATAGTAGTACATAACTAACTACCATGCTTAACTATGAGACAAGAATACATTTAAAATGTTCCATGTCTAAATACCATCCAACCTGCATGGTGTGCTATGGGGTGTTAGTTCACTCTAGCTGGTCAAAGTGACCTAGCACCCACAAATGCGCCATCCAAGAAAACATGTTATGGGTGGTTTTGGGATAAACCCTGTTAAGGAGAGAATCAAGTTAGTAATAAGGAGAAAAATAGTTAGTTGAAGAACACACTTAGTATTTTGAATTTAGGTTTTGGAGGGAATATTTGGATATATTTCCTTTCTCATTTGTTTTTGACGTTAGCATATTATATATGTTTTTAGTTGTTTTCTTTAACGTGTTGCACACATTGGATTTTTGAGTTGAAAAAATAATCACATGTTGATTTTGTTTTTGTAAAGAGCAATAAATGCAATTACAACAATTAAAAACTAAATTTTGCGTATTGTTAAAATTAACAACTAAAAGTACAATTTTAATTTTAATATTGAATTGTGTAGAATGTGTAAATTTTTCATTTGTTTTGTTAGAATTACATTTTGATTATGTGTTTGACTAACTATGCATTAATGATAAAGAATTGCTACTTACGATTTGTAATCATCCTTAGGATGAATTCAGGGGAAAAAATCAAGATTTATTTGTCTTGTTGCTAATTTTGTTGTTTTTAAAAAATAGGTAGGACATTGTGAAAAGAAGTTTGTGTGTTTCTACAAATCTTTTATCAATTAATTTGTTTTTAGGAGAGGAACTTGAGTAAGGTAACTATTGTAAAGGTTGTGAAAAATAGGTTTATCAACATGAAGGACAAATACAAAGAAGCATGCTTCAATTGGTGACCCAAAGTTTGGCAGATGGATTAAGTAATAAATTGGTAGAATGAAGTTATGGAATTAAAAAATGATGAGCAACATATGCATTAGGAATCAATCCATTTTTCACACCAAAATGGGTGCAACATATGCTATAACATATACTAAAAACCAAAGAAAGGCCTACACGATACAAGATGCTTTAAATAGAAAACTTGGGACAATGGGAAACATTTATTAAGAGAGCATACAGACAACCTAATAATTGAGATTGTTAATTCTTGAGGGGAACACAATTGATAATTGACCCAATTGTTTGACAAGAAAATGTAGTGAAAACCACATTTATAGTTTTGAAAGAATGGGTGCAAGGGGGAACATAAAACAATCTACACGAGTACTAGGATATGCACATTTTGGAGTATGTTCAACACAATTTTAAAAAGGAACAAATATGACAAACATCAAAATTGGGGATCAAAGTGTCCACTTAACAATCTTCTTCACCTCCTCATCAACAACCACCAAAAGAATGGGAAAAAGACTTGGACAACGATGAGGTTGGATAAACGACACCATTAATCGCAAAACTTGAATAACAAGAAGAGTATTTGGATGAACAAATATATATAATTGAAATGTGTATTAACATTGGAGACCAAAATTTCATTTGGAACACAATACTTACTTTTTGCTTTTCTTCAGACCAATAACAACTACAAAGATTAATGAATATAAATTACAAACCAATTAACAATCAAAGATAAAGTAAGATTAACAAGGAATGGTCTAGTCTAAAGGACATGTTTAAAACAAAGGGATTCACAAACAAGGTCCAAATTATTTAAGGATTACCAAAATATTGTCACATTATTGCCCTTTTTGTACTCCTTTACATAGTCTTATTTGAGTATGTAAAGACACATAATGTTGCAACCCCACTTTGGCCAAATGTGGGGGTGAAACCCAACACTCCCAAAGTTGGGGATTTGGAGTCCTTTGGGACTCCCGAATGTTCAAAGTTTGACAGCAAGGCCTAAAACACCTTGCATTGAAGTGTTCTTGGTGTAATTGGAAAGGTCTTGAAGCGTAGATATCGAAAATGGCCTCGCATTGACCATTTGGACATTTGTCGTCCAAGTTATGGGCAAAAGAAGGGCTGGGAGTCAAATTGGCAGTTTGACTCCCGACCACTAAAAGTCAAGAATCAACCTCTTCCCAACCTCCGAATTGAGAGTGCAGTACGTCGTGTGAAAGATCTCGACAAGGAATACAAGTTTGGTTCATTCCTTGTTGCGATCAGACTTTGCAATCGAGAGTTATGAGCTCCCAAAGTCTCAAGACTCCAACCGCGACAGTTTCGGGACAATTTCAGGACTCCAACTTGGGAGTCCTGGGAAAAAAAGCCATTTGGATGTAGTCTCGGCGGAGTGGCGCAGAGAATAATATATGGGGGAAGGTGGTGGCTTCCCCCGAGTTCGGGTTGTGGTGTGTCTTGTGGTCCAAAGTGCCCGTGGCTTGTCCTCACACCCAAGGGTGTCCCGGAATGTGAACTAACCACTTGGGTGATTTGTTTTGATGCAGATTCAAGCTTGATCTACTAAACCTTCTTCCTAATCTAATCCCGAGACTTCTAGCATGCCCCTCTACCCCTTTATAGTGCTAAAAGTTAGGAGCGCCTTCCGAGTCCCAACTTTCCGCAACTACACTTTGGTGAACCTTCAGTGGGTTCACCCCGGGACTTGGGAGTGCGTTACATAATGGATAAAATTGATGGAATCTATAATTGTGGTGATCTAAAATATGGTACTTATAAATAATTTGACATATTTTGATTCATTAATTTTGATGGGGGTCAAAATATAAGACAAAGAAAGACTCCATTAAGGACTAGGTCCTTTTTGTCCTTAATTGTACACCTTAAAGAATTTGGGCCCAACATGGACCATGTACCAAGACCTATGTCCAACACATGTAACTTTTGTCAATTGGTGCATTTTCTTTATTAGGAGCCACAAGCGCCAATTTCACAAAGCCCTCATAAGGAGTGGAGGAGGCAATCAAGTTGATGTGGCACAATATAATTGGTTAATCTAGTAAAATATTATTAAAATCATGACTTATATGTCATGAAAATTTTATTTTAATTGTCATGACCCAAAAAAATGTTACAATATATTATTATGTGAAAGTTTTATTTAAAGAGATTCCCATAAATTTATCATAAAAAAAAAGTTCAAAACCTTTCAAGAATCAATTAAGTGGTAAAAGGACTAATTATAGACCCATTGTTGTGTTTTTTCATCCCATATTCTTGTTATCATGATCTCTTATTTTGGATTCTAACAACAAAATACAAAATGAAAAGTTCCATGCCAAAAAAATACAAGATTTTAATAATGCATTTAATTTGAAAGCATAAAACCTCCAAATCAAAGTAGTGGTTACATCAAAGGTGGTTCCTAAAAAAACAATGCGCCCCAACAAGAGGGACATGTGATTATTGACTATCCTTTCATTGAAAATATGTATGACAAGACTTTGCAAATCATGTTACAAACATGGTTCAAAACATATTAAACATGGAAAAACCATAATATCAAAAAAATGTGTAAGCAAAGTTGGGTGATATCATGTACAATCTAAGCCTAAGAAATTCAAAACATAACACAAATGCCAAGGAATTATGAAAAACACCAATAATGGTTCAAATTCTCAACCACCATCTTATCCATATTTTGCTCCTAACCAAGTGCAATTAACAATTGTTTTGATAGGGATGAGATACATTAGAAAAAATCCCATTTAATCACTAATTCCATTGCCCATAGTTTGGGCAAGCTAGGTATTGAAAACCTCAAATGAAGAATACACCATTGTACCTATCTGCATTGTAGTGTCACAAAATGTATGGATGCTTAAATAATCATCAAGAGGAATGGAGTTAAGGCAACCATAGAAATGGTGATGAAAGTAAGGTCCATTGGAACTAATTTGGATTTGGATCCAAACACAATATGGAATCATAAAATTTTAATTGATTCTATAAAACTAATAAATTTGTTGTACAAATTGTATTTATAGACCCGATTATAACTAGTAGGCATGGATTCTATCTTATAATTGTTTTTGGTTATTTAAAACAATAAAAAATTCATTTCAATTACTCATTTCATCACTTAAAGTCTATGGTTCAGCTGTTCAAAACAATTATGGTAGACTGTTTCACACAATTTCATTCTTACAACTACTTTTCATTCTATTCGAATTTCATTTTTTGTTTTTAAATAAAAAATTGTGGTCAAAATATTGAAATTATAATTAGATTACCAAAAAGATAAAAACATAATAGAAACATAATAAAATCTATGTTTCCTCATCAAATCCACACTTATCTTCTAACTTAAAATTGAATCATATAAAAAAATTGTAGTTTTAAAAATAGAAATCAGAATTGAAAACATGGAATATTTGTGATTTCAAATACCAACAAAAGTTTGAAATTATATTGTGTCTTTTTGTGAAACTCTAATAGTTCTTTAAGTCTTACTTTGTGTGTAAAAGAAAAAATCTCCTTTGAATTCTCACAATTTCCATAACTACATTCTAAGTCATTTCCTTCCGAAAGTAATTCAAAATCAAATGTCTAGCAATCTTAATCCTATCTTGCTCATTCATTGCCTTGTTTAATCCTTGCCATTCATTTGATCTATTCTACCTTGGTTGATCATTACCACACACCAAGTAACATTACCCTCCTTCCATTTTGGATTCCGTCTTCGAAATCATTGCTTTAGTAAAAAAACCTCTTCCTCTTTAGATCATTGTGTTAATCATTTGTGTCGTGGTCTATTCCTCTTGAATTGTTGGTATTATTACATGCACTTCAATTTGTGGTTCATATGACCTTCAACTTCTGCACTTACTTGAAGAACTAAATTTTTAGATAGTGGTGTTGTTATCCCTTCTTGGTCTTGCTTTTGTGTATGTTCCACGACTTGCTCCACACCTTCAATTGGCTCCTTCTACATGCCAATATAATCAGTAATTAATCTCTTTCTTGTTATGAAGCTATCTATGCTTGTTCCTCAACTACCATAGATGGAATATCTTGTTTTCCTCCCTTCAAATTTTATGGTTCCTTTGGTTGTTTCTTCTTGATTGCTCCATTGCACTCAACTTCCTCCACCTTTTATATAAAATTAGATAGTTTTGAACTATATCAATTATGATAAATAAAATTTAAAAAGGCTTTTTTGAAGGTAGATAGATGTTTTCTATACACGGCCTCATCCCTTTTATGTGTAACCAAATTTTTCTACATCTCCTCCTTGAATTAAAATTTTGCCAAACCCCACCATTCATCAGGCTCAACAATGACATCATCCATTTGTTGTTGGTATGTAGTATTGAATTATATTGTACCAAATCATTGTATTCTTCTAATCTGTTGTTGACATATGTTGGATCCAAATCATTGTTCTTTTCCAACAAGTTATCTAACTTCAAATTGGTTTAAACCATCTCTTGCCTTAATTCATTCACTTCAATGACTATTTACTCCTTATCATTTTTTGCCTTTTGTCTATGGAGTTCCTTTCTTGCAATCATGTTCTTCATCTGCAAAATTTGTATTGTCATCTTCTCCATCGTTTGATTTTTAGTTTCATATTCTTGCAACGACAATTCCTTCTATCCTTCCAAGCCTTCAACCTTGCTTATATTCTTTAATGCCTTATTATATGCATGGTCTATATTATTCTATGCCTTTTTTTTTTCTTCAACTCCTTATTTTCTATGGTTAATTACAACATCTACACATTAATTTTTTTTTGTCTCCTTTTGTTTCTTCCAAGTTATCATGCGTTGTTTGTACTCCTCATATCCTTATTGCTTTTGCTTCATTCGTTATAGCAATCCCTACTTTTCACCCTCCATTATGGATGATTTGGTTTTTAATGACTTGATTTCCAAGCTCAACTTACCCATCTTCTAACTTTAAATTACCATTGCTTGAAACATTTTTTTATTTTTAAAATTGTTTCCCAACACCTCCTCTACCAACTCTTTTACAAATTATGTGGTGTTTCCTCTTTAGATGTATCTTTTGATGACATTCCCTTGTCCCTCATCTATAAACCCATATCCATATTTAACCTTTGCCCTTCTACTAATCTTGGTCTATTCTATGGTAGCATTATGGTAGGTAGTCTAAAATTATTAAATGTTGATTATAATACAACCATTTATGGTTCTTGGATGGATGTGGCTATTGTTGTTCCATCGGTGGTTGTGTAACCTATATGTCCATTGGAGGCTCCTAATGAACCTCAATTTGTGCATGAAAATAATACAAATCGTCCACATCTTCATATTGTATGTGTTCATGTTGGTCTTGTAATGTCATTATCACCTAAAGTGTTCTACTCCTTTTTTATTTAATCTGCTATGATTATTCCTTTCTTTCTTGGTCCTATCCTGAACTATGATCCTTTTGTGGTTTGGATGGAATATGTCCAATTACGACTCTTGGAATTATAATTCTTATTAGTTTGGTACTTTTATGCATGATTTTTTGAGGCCTAACATCTTCTCTTGACTTCCCCCATTGTTGTGATCCTTCTCCAACCTTAGAAATGTTCTTTTAAGGTTTTGGAGATTTTGGAAATCCCCTTGTTGCTCCCCTCCTACTATCCAATTTTTTTTGCAATTCCTCCTTAGACTTCTTAGACTTTTTTTGAGTTTCTATTGTCTTTTTCGCTATGACCTCAAAATCCTCCAGAAACATGTACATGAACAATCTCTCCAAAACCAACACTAAATGACATTTTTCCTTCTTATCTTCCCTTTATGTACATTTTCTCCTATATTTTTGTCCATCTATCCGACTCACTACACATATCATTGAACATAATATATGCCCAATTTGCCTCAATTCCCTCCTCTACTTTCATGAATGTCAATGCATTCTTGTTGCTCATGTTATTCACCTTTTTCCTTTGGTAAATTACAGAAATAACTTCAAGATATTTAGCACTAATTGGCAATTTACATTTATTGACATTCAATTGGTTTGCATTTGTGTATGGAGATTGATATCATGTTTGAACAACAATTTTTTTGTTAATGTTTTGGTCACTTGTCCATTAGAATCCTCAATATAACCATTCTAATAGACACCAAAGGCATGAGCTATCAACTATTTGTTAATGATATACATTATGTCTCAAATCTTTTGATCACAAAAGTATTCAAATTTTTTACTGATGCATCATGATTTGGTTCCTTCCACTCAATGGCCAACAATGTGACCAAACCAACCTTAGTAGCCCAAACCTTTTCTTTTTCTCCCATTTTTTTCCACACCTTTAGCCTCTACACCTACTTAGAACACCTTTGTTTGGTGGGTGTAAAAAAATATTTGTTCTCATTTGGGATCTTAATTCTTCCTTCTACCAAAGATTTTTGATCCATTTTCCACTAAGGGTTTTGTTTGTTTCCCAGCACAAATATTAGCAAGTTTCCCAAACCTAATTGAGATGACGGTGGAAGTAACAAGTTTTACCATATGTGGTTGCATTTCCTTTTGTGTGATTTTTGTGATTTCACCAATGTTAGTCATTGCTTTAATGAATTTCTAAATTGCATTAACAGCTTCTTCATTTTTGTTGTTGGACTCTTGAATCTCCATAGGTTCTTGTGTTATTGTACCAAATCCTATCGCCATTCTTATTAGCCTTTTGAAAATTCTTCTCTATAGCCTCTCTAATAATGCTTTTGTCGTCTTTTCAATGTCATCTACACATCTAACTATTTCATTGATATTTTCTGTGAATCGTTTCCTTCCTCACACTTCAATGATGATGGTGATGCCAAAGGTGAAATCACTTTCATCAACACAATGTCATAAATTGGTGTGCTCACCTACCTCTCTGACTCTGTGTAAAATTCTTTTTGTTTTGTAAGAACTTTTGTCATATTTAATGTTTTTCTTCAAGTTTTTTCACTTTCTTTCACTCTGTAATTTTTTATGCTTCTGCTTCTTTTGCAACTTGTTGTCATTTTTCCAATGCACTTTCTTCACTCATATTGCAACACAATCACAAATCAAAAAATTGTTTTGGAATAACTTTGAATGTGAAAAAGCTTGATGGACGTTCCCTTTTGTTTTTTTGTTTAAGGTAGTTTGTTGTTTTTACATTTTTTTTTTCAAACACCCCATTCCTTTCATGATGGCCTCACTCTTGTATGTCCACATGGAAGTAGTTACTCTCCATCAATGGCTTGAATGCATTTTAATATTCTTCATTCATCTAAATTGTTGCAACCTTAGTCTTGGGTTTGTGTCCAACGCAAGGGCTTGCAAGGGTGCGTGCCAAGAGGGAAGTTCGGGAATCACATTTCATGCTCTCGGGAGTGCAGGAAAGTAGGAGGGAACGAACCTTCACACTCCCAAGTGAGTTCCCATTTTGGGAGTTGGAGTCCCGATGGATTCTTGAAGCTTCAAAGAGAAATTTCAGGGGTCACAACCCATTGGATTGAGGAGTTCCTGATATCATTGGAAATCTTTTGGAACTTATATATCTGAAATGGGCTTACGTGACCCATTTGAACACTTAAAACACAAGTTATGGCCAAAAAAAGGCCGAGAATCAAATTTAGCTCCTAACCACTAAAATTCAGGAATCGCACCGATTTCTTCATGTGCACGTGGCTTACAACATATTCTTGGAAAGCTGTTGACAAGGGCTATAATTTTGCTTCAGACCTCATCTTAATCGGAGGTCTGAACACAAAGTTATGGGCCCCCAAAGTTGCAGGAGTCCTAGTTGTGGGAATTTCGGGACTCTCACTTGGGAGTCCCAATACAAAATGACATTTGGGTGTTGGTCCCGTGGCCAGGCACATAGTATACTATAAGGGGGAATGTGGTGGCTTCCCCCAAGTCCAAGCCATGGTGAGTCTTGTGAGTCCGTGTTTACTTGTGGCTCATTTGTGCACCAAAATGTTCTAGCTATGCACTAACCAACTTGTGGTTTGGTTTATGTAGGTCTGTGTAAGTAATTTACTTGCTTGTCAATCTTCGTAATCCCCCATCCCAGAGCTCTAGCATGCCCATGTACCCTCAAAGTGCTACGAATTAGAGAGTGCGCCCCAACTCCTTTTCCTTTTGTTGTCTTTCACTTTTGGATCCATAGTTGAATCCATCAAAGAGTTTGGGGGTGCATCACAAATGCCATTGTCACCATCTTCTTTTCATCCTTCATCATCTCTGCCATGTGTGCTGTAATTTGTTCCAACTCAATTATATTGTCATCCAATTTGTCAACTAAGTTCGCTAACTTTGTTGATGAGTCATCAAAATTATCTATGGTATTAATCACCAAGTTGCCATTGTTAATTTATGGTCGTCATGGCATTGCTTCATCATCCTCATTTTCATATGTATCACTATCCTCCTGGACCCTTTCTGTGGTTAATCTATGGTTTGTTGTTCTTCCTAGTAAATTGGTTTCTATACCTCATAACTTTGCACCTTAGACGTTATAAGTTGTTATGGTTTTAAATTGTTAATATTTACAAACACATGGTTAGGTTCAAAATTAATTAGTATCACCAATAATGTCGTATTGTTAGGGAGCACAAACTATACCCTATATGGTCCAAACCATTTTTTAGTGAACTTTCCCAACTGGGATTATTCCTTTGGAAACCAGAAAAAAAAATCACTAAATTTGAATTGTTTTGAAAAATAGTTCTATTGATTCCAAAAAGCCCTATTCCACTATTGAATTCCTAACTTAATTTCATATTGTAATCTATCCTTTTGCAGCTGGTCTAACTCTAACACCTTACTTGCTAAAATTTTTATTGAAATTTCTTAGATCTATGCTTACTACTAACGATCAACATAATGAAGTTTATAAGCATTAAAAGATGTAACCCATAAACAAGCTGGTATGGTGTATACCATGTAGCTACCTGGTATGTTGTTTTATAAGAAAACAACACTGTGGGTAAATGCTCATCACAATTTGTTTTATTCTCACTAATTAACTTACTTAATAATGTTCCCAATATGTTGTTAGTGGACTCTACATGACCATTCCCCTATGGGTAATAAGTAATAGAATTGACATGTTTTAGTAAAAAATAATCTGTCAAATGTTTTATAACATCATTTATAAAATGCACCCCTTAATCTATGACTATAGTTAGTGGACATCTAAACTTAGTAAAAATACTCTCATACAAGAATTTTGTTGTTACTACTACAATGTTTCTTTTGAACACTTTGGCTTCCACACATTTGGTTCATAATCTATGGCCACCAACATGTATTTATTCTTGGTATACCTTCCTACTAGTTTAATTGGTCCCACAAAATTCAAACCCCATTCCACGAATGGTTCTTTTGGAAGAGTTATTACTAGTTTGGCGAAACTCTATGTAGCCAACCCTCCAGTGTGTTGACATACATCACATGATCTGCAAAAATCATTGACATCTTTGTACATTGTGGGCCATTACTACCCTGCATCTAAAATCTTCTTCTATGTGATCTCAAGTGCAAAATGCCTTCCTATTGTTCCCTCATGCAACTCCTTCATCACCTTCTGAGCTTTTGTGGTTGACAAACACCTCCTCAATCTGTTGTCCTACCCCATCTTGTACAAAACATCATTTTTCATTTGTAAAAGGTTTAGGCCTCTTGGCTAGTTGTTGTTTTTGCCCTATTGACAGATATTCTTCCATTTGTCCTATTTATATAAAAACATTATGACATCATTTAATCATTTTAGTTTTGTGAAAAAAACTAGCATAGATGTGGTCTATTTCGAAGGGCATCAAGCTATTTCATAGCTCTACAATTCACATGTATTTCGCAACCCTCCAACTTTCACCCTTTGAAAAACCAAAACATAAGATTGGATTCAAGCAATGAATTTAGTTGTAAAGTTTTATTTGTTGTGCTTTCTTTTTTCTTTTGCAAAATATCATTGTGGGTTTTGAAAATCATTGTCACTTGTTTTGAAAATTGAAGAGTTTTGTCTAATATTGGGTGGGTACCAACTAAAAGTTCAGAATTGGGCCAGGTTTCAACCCAGTTCATTTGAAAAGAACTAACTTCAAAAGAAGTAACAACTAAGGAGTATCAACCCAAGTAATACCCAAGTTGATACCCTACAGCTAGGGTATCAGATTGTAAAGACTTTGTTCACAACTAGGCATAGTATTAGGGTGTGGTTTCCTGATACCTAGAAAGGGTATTAGATGCTTACAGGGTCCAGTTCTCAACGCCATGGTCTAGGGGACAATTAAGGTAAATACAAAATTTCAAGTAGGGAACTTCACATGATGATCAAGGCCAAGACCTCCCAAACATGTAGAATGTTTATATGTGTGATACTTGTATGTTTTTAATTTAAAGTTCACATATGTTGAGATTTCTTATCATGCTATGCATAAAGTTAAAGGAATTATTTCTTGATTATCTATTTTACATGTAATCATGTGGAAGTGGTTAAGTCATTGCAATGCAAACAAGTGGTTTTGAGTTCATAACTAGGGAGAACTTTATTAAGTTTAGAAAAAAACATTTGCTGATCAGTTTGTCAGAATTAGTGAAGATAATGACTGTTCTTACATTTGTGAGACAGACTTCTTTGAGAACTGGCTAATGTTTAAAAAAAAACATCTTGATACCTTAGTCAGTTCCCACAACCCATTTACAAAAAAAAAACCAAAAAATATGATTCTCACGAAAGTGTGATTCTCTCTGGTTTGGTCCAGAGTTCGGCAGATTTTATAAACAACTTTAACATGGTGAAGAAAATGATACAATCTGCCACCCTAGACCTTATGAGTTCTTCCTGTATATGCAGCATTCTCCACATTGTGCTATGATCTATGAACTTGCCCAAATTGTCGAAAGTGTAGAAAGAAAAAGTTGCTGCAGCCATTGACATTTATTGTTATGTTTCATGTTTTGTTTTCTTCTTCTCAGCCTCTGCGAGGCATTTGTCATTTTGTGGAGGAAAGTGGTAGCCTATATGATTCATGACAATGTTGTTGTAACAGTTTATTCTTCCATGGTCGAAGGATCTGACAAACCATAAGGGCTACTGTTTTTGCTGATCAGGTGCTTTGTCGATTAACCAACCTTGGTGTCCATGGCTTCCAACGACCAAAACTCTACCTCATGAGAAATGTGGTGCGACTTTTCCAGGCACCTTTGATGCCTTCGAAATAGTCACCACCTAACTAGTACGACTTGATGTGAGAAAAAAACATGAGAATACTGTTGGAGTTACAAAGCAGTTTGTTTTTGAATGGTGAAATTTTGCTGTTTGGTGAGTTTTTTTTTTCCAAAAACAAATCTTTTTTTTCAATGTAAAACATGTGTTTACACAAAAAAGAAGATGGCCACTTTTGCAAAATTAAAAATTGAAGAAAACACACTGAGCCATCTGAAGTCCTACCCTTTTTTTTCTCCCACCTCTCTAGCTGTAAAGGAAAACCCAACCTGAATGACCTAAACATTTTTACAGAAAATACTGAAGCACCAGATTTCAGTGTATTATTGTGATTGATGAGTTCAGTGTGACTCATATTAGTGAGTTGTCCAGACTCTCAAAGTTCAAATTTTCTCCTTTTGTGATCAACATCATTGATTGGCGCATTACAAAAACATTTAATCAAGCTTTTCAGTCCCAAAATAAATATATTGTGGTCTCCTCCTTCTGTGCTCTTATATAGGTTACAAAAGTAGAACTTAGGCTATGGGATAAAGTAAGAGCAACTGGGAACATGTTGAGGAACACATTGGGAACTGAGGAAGCCAGTGAGAACTTGATGAGAACAACAAAAATCCAGAAAAATCCAACACCCTGTTCTCTCTACCCGAAAGACCAAAACAAAAACTGGGCCCCTGAAGTGCATGCTGGCTCACTTCATTGCGTGCGAAGAATTTCTATGCCTACCTTTGTTCTTTACCATTGTTGAACTAGGCTAATGGCAAGGGTACGAACTGTGGGACATGGTTATAACTTAACCTCAGATTTGTATTAGGTGTTGTATATCCGACATTCCCCAACATGATCTGCCAGTTGTGAGTGGTGCAACTGGATCCATGTATGGTACCAAACACATGATCTGTTCTGGGTAGCTATTCCATGATCACTAGCTACTTACATTTTATCATCAATGTGTTTTGTTCCGAATGGTACAATCCATGAGCAGAGCTTACATGGGAGTGACCTCTGGTTGAATTTGTTCAAGGGCAAGTTGCTGAACTACCACCCCCCACTGAATTATGGAACACAACAGTAACGGCAGGAAAGACCATAGTAGCTCACCAATATTATGAATTGCCATAGGGGGGGTGTCATACCCAGCATTTGTTGTGTTTGGCCAATTATTGCCAGTAGGTGATTTTATTCAATATGTACAACTGTATATATAAATTCTGTAGTTCTTAGTAAAGATCTCATTGGATTTTTTTAGTGTAGTTGGATGGTACCTTATAGCCTGTAAATCTTCCCTCTGCAAATGACATATGTTTAAAAGTAATGCCTACATGAGGGTGTTTCAAAAAACCTAATGCCCATGGTTCCATCATATTACCGTAGCCTAGGGTCAGCTTCCATATTGACAAAATGAATAATTTTTTTTTCAAAAAATAAATTCGTTTAAATTTTTTGAAATTACGTATTTTTCCATCATCTACTATAATATTGTGATATGAGTAATGAAATTATTTAGAGTATAGCGTATGATAATTATGATGATTTTCAACATATCAACATCATATTTTCACAAAATTTCATTTCATTATTTTTAGGTTTACTTAATGATGAAACCGACCTTAGGGTAAGTATATGAGTTTGTGTGAAACTGCCACAAAGGGCAAGGAGCTGTTAGGCTGGCTATACGTTGAGCTGCTTGTTTTCAAGGCTTTGATTTTGCAAACTGTCAAGCAATTTGAAGGGCGAGAAAGAGAGCCAAAACATTATTTGCCCATCATGGAAATGCAAAGAAAAGAAGAATAACAGTGTGTCAACAAAACTGTATAGAAAAAGCACCAATGACAATGATGGCCAAGGTGAACCAGATTCTCCCAGCGCTACTACAGTGGTGCTGTGACAGGGTTACTCAATTTCAAACCACCGAGCAGAGGCCCGTGGGGGGGGGGGGTGGGGAGACTGGTTCTGGCAAAGCAAGTGTGCCAGGGTGAGAGAGAGAGCCCCTTAAGGCTGGGAGCTCTGCAGGTGCGGCTGGCTGGCTGGGTTTTCCAAAGGCTCTATCTACTCTCTGGCACTAGAATCAGGTAGGTCTGCCAAATTGTCGGTAAGTGGCAGTAGGTAGGGTGAAACATATTTCAGTAGGTGGCATAATAAGCCCCAGGGGCCAATTCTACCGGCTGATTCAGCCCACCCTGGGGTTGGAACTATTGAAAAATGAATACAGCTAGTCTCCAGCTGCCATCCACACATTGATTCCAAGCTCAAGACAAAATTTTACTCCAGAATCTTATACGGATTGATTTCAAACCCTCAGGGTTATAAGTATTAGTACAGAGGGTGTTGAATAGGCTTGTGTGTAGGTGCAGAAAAAACTGTACAGCCAATGAAATTGCTGGATATGGTGGTCTGATTTATTTTCTTACAAAAGAGTTTATCTGGAGTGAACTAGCAGTTAAACGTGAAATAAGGTTTGGTACATTTTGTGAGACTTTTCGAGGATCAATGGAAATGCTAGAAAAAAAGAGAACACTTTTTTCAATGTTCAGCAGAATAGGGTTGTTGTGTTGTAGGCTTGAAGATTTTGTTTTTCAGGCCAATAGGGTTGCTGGATTTAGTGGTCTGAATTTGTTTTTGCTTTGTTATCTTAAGATGCATTCACACTTAATGTTAAGTCAGTGTTAAGTGAAAATCTAGGTGGCACCCAATGTTAAATGGGTGATTGTTTAACATTAAGTGAATATTAACTTAACATAAAATCTTCCTGGTAAATAGGTTTAGGTCCTAAATGGCTAGCTCGGTGAATTAGGGGAATTAATACTAGAGTCCTTAACACCGAGTGTGAGTGTAGGTTTAGTGAAGTAAAAGTCAATGTGTAACTTACAGACAAGGGTTCTAGCACAGTAGTTGTGCACTTTGTTTCCATCTATAGATAGGCAGAGCCAATAGAGCCTGCCATGCTCAGCAGAAAGTGATAAATTATGACTATTATCTAGCAAACTGCAATCATGGAATAATTTCCTTTCATGCCTCCCTCCTCTCTTGGGTTTCTTTGGACCAGCAATGGTCGGTGTTTTTTCTTATAAAATTTGTCATTTTCTTCAGACAAGAAATTTTGGGATTTTTTTTGTTCCTGCAAATTCAACAAATTCTGCAATTATTTTTTCAATATTGCAAAGTTGGAAGAAAGAAAGCCTGGGCCATCCATGATCATTGATTTTAATTTCAACAAATTTTGTGGTTTTTTTGAATAACACCCTGGCCATGCTAGTAGATATGTGAAAGTTAAGCAAAAGCTGACATAACAATTACCTATTTGCCCAAAATCCAAATTGTCACAGATTGTGTTCAATTTGCAAAGCTCTCGTAATTACTGAAAACATCTTCACAATAACAAATTAAGGATCAACAATATAATTCTCCACCCGTTGAAACTTTTCTTTTTTTACTTAACTAAAATTCATTGTTAAAATGATGAAGAATTTGGCCCAGTTCTTTGAAAAAACTTCCAAAAAAATTGTCCCTTTTTCAACAAATAAATTGAGAAAATTTTGGATGTTTTGGAATTCAGAAATAAAAAGAACAATTTTTGCTAATTTTTTTGAATTTGCACTAATACTTTTTTTTGATATCACACATTTTGAAAAATAAAACCCTGAAAATTTGAATCTCTAATTGTTCAATCCTCGTTTGGTTAAAGAAAACTAGTGGGTGCCCGTGGCCGAAGGCCACTGTGAAGTCCAAAAAAAAAAAAACAAAAAAAAGCCAAAGACGTCCGGACAGACGGACGGACAAACGGAGAAGAGTGAGAGTGTGGCTGAAAGGAATGGAAGAGAGAAAGGGAGGGTAATTGAGCGAATGGGGAAAGAGGGAGGGAGCCAAAACCAAAGTAGGTAGGTTTTTGGGCGTGTTACACAAAGTGATCGGCTGTGTGTAACAAAGTGCCATTCAGCGAATGAGGAAAGAGGGAGGGAGCCAAAACCAAAGTAGGTAGGTTTTTGGGCGTATTACACAAAGTGATCGGCTGTGTGTAACAAAGTGCCATTCAGCGAATGGGGAAAGAGGGAGGGAGCCAAAACCAAAGTAGGTAGGTTTTTGGGCGTGTTACACAAAGTGATCAGACTGTCCGTCCGTCCTACTGTCCAGGCCGGTTCTGCCGGCGGATTAAAACGCAGAACTGTCGTGTACCATTTTGGAGGACCATGAGCGGGATTATAATATAGATAATCAAAGGGCAGCTGGCGAGCGGGCCCTTACTTTTATCTGGATATCTAGGACGGAGGACTCATAGCAGGTCCAGTTTGACCAAAAGAAACTTTGATGCCGGCGATGGATGACTGACGGACGGGCGAGCGGGCCCCTGCTGCCGATGCTCGCTCGGGAGCATCTGTGGCCGCGTGGTGAGCACAGAGAGTGAAGACCGGGTTTGACGGGAAACATCCGTAGCCGCGTGGGCTGCACAGAATGAAAGAAGCAAACCGGTTCGTCCGGAAGCATGTTTGGAGTCAGCTTTTTTTTGATAGCCGGGAGCGACGGAGCGAGCAGGTCGAGGGTCGAGAGATGATGAATGGCAATCAGATTCTGTTGCAGTTGTTCAAGATCATTGCCCGCAGCTTGAAAATCGTTTAACAACTCGGCCCCACAATATTCTCCTGCAACATCTCAGACTTGCACATGCAGTTTTGAAGAAAGAAATTTGTTGAACCTAAGAATGGACACGTGCTGCTGATCTCGAGGTAAAAGAAAGACACAGACACAAGCGAGAAAGAAGGAACACAAGAGAGACAGTACTATAGCTCTACAGCACATCAGATTGTTGGGATTTTTCTCTCTAGAGCTGATCAGATGCTCTGCATGTGGATTGAATCTGGAGAGAGTAGTGGGAGCGATCAGCGGACTCGTAAGTACTAGAGAGCTGGTTCCCATGGTTCCCAGGAATTGGTAAGTGTCGTGCCTCCTTGGGGATGTTGTATTTCTTCTTCATTTACAAAAGCTTGGAGAATTGCAGACGAAATCTCAGCCAGCTTCGAGACGCGGTGCTTCCGTCCGGTGGCCTGATAACCAGTACTTCGGGCCTCTCTGTACCCTAGTGTTGGAGCTCTCCGAATCTAGATCTTCCAGGTTTGTATAACTGATCCGTGGACGATGAAGCAGATTTAGACTTCATGAATTTCCTTAAAGTAGATCCGCTGATCGCTCTATCTTTAAAGTTGTTGGTTGCTAGCTGTCGTACTACTCTAGATTTTCTTGTTTTCTGATATGAGAAGTTGGTGCAGTTTAAAGCTGCTGCCGAAGAAAGCTTGGGGGATTATGTGAAGGTCTTAAAAGATTATGTATGATTTGCCAGGTGCTTGATTGAGGACGCCCTCCAAGCAATCACCATCTAATATGCGAGTCTTCCTCTTGTTCCTGAGTCCTGTCCATCGCCTGTCACGGCCAGCAGTGTTGAAATTCCCTTGAAACCCTCGTATCCGGTGGAGAACGATGTGCAGTTGAAGGCCCATATAGACTATGTATGTTTATGGCAGCTAGATGGGGAAAGGTTCTGAGATCGTCGAATTTAAGACCATTGGTGTAGGGTGCAGAGGCCGGTGCATAGTGCACTTGTTAAGTGTAGAGATCAGTGCGGGAGTGAGAAAGGGAGGGACTTGATCTTCTTGGGGGTTATCTGAGGGTTTATTCCTTTAGCTTAGATAACGTTCATGATACTACTGCCGGCCTCTGTGTTGCAACATACTAGAGTGATATGTCAGCCTCGGAACGGTCTCGAATTGAGCGGTTGCTCTTCCTCCGCAACCCGGCGAGGAGTCTATGATCATGTACCAAAGCTTGAGAAGCAGTAGGTTTTCCTAGCCTTTCCATGTGAGATCTTCCAGGAGGCTCCGAACTAGAGGTCATCAGGTCTTCCTGGTGGACTGTTCCTCCTGATAGATTAGTCGAGTCTAGATTCTCTTCAATGACCTGTAGATCAGAACTGCGACAAATGAACATAATTCCACTAGAGTTTTCGATCTTCCGGTTCAGGAGGGAGCTCGACACAGAATCGAAACGTTGGGTGATATTACATTTGCGCGTTTTGCGTTGACCTCGCACTTGTTCCCGAAGTTAACAACTTTTTTGGGCGCCGCACGAGCTCGCTTGCTTGTCTTCGAGAATTCGGAAACGTCACGAATTCATGATCGGTTTCAAGTAAGAATAGGAAACTACAGGAAAACGATCATCTAGGGAACACCTTGTGTCCCCTAGTTCCGTGCTTTTGAGACAATAGCAGGAGCACTGAAAAGTTCCCAAAATGTTGGGGTTCCTAGGTTTTGAACATGTAGTGAAAACAGCAAGAACCCACTTAGTGTACTGCTGCTGCATATCGAGCTTGATTGTAATTTGCATAACGATCTGGGCATGCCCCGAATCCCTAAGACCAATTGCGCGCTCAACCGCCTTATTAGACGAGCTCCAGGCGGAGGTACCAGCTCTTGTTCATTACACTCATAATCAAGGTAACACATCAGCTGTGATTGTGCCGGATCAAGGCAACACATCAGTGCAGATTGTGCCGGAGCAGCAGCCAGATTCAGCTAGTGACGAGCTATCATGTGCCGGCAAGCGAATCTACATGTACGATCTACCATCCGCATTCAACTTCGCGCTACTGGAGCACTGCAGGTATGACTTAGTCAAATGGATAGACTTCTGCCCACACATGCAGAATTACGGATTCGGCCAAGTGGTAAACTCCACAGACGCAATCTTCGCTGAAGATTGGTATGGCACAGATGCGTACATGCTGGAAGTCATCTTCCAAGCGCGCTTGCAGAAGTACAAATGCTTGACACATTCCCGGACGGATGCCGACGCTTTCTTCATCCCGTTCTTCACAGGCCTTGACGCTTTGCCATATTTGTACACGAACAAGAGCCTGACAGAGATGCAAGGACCCGAGCTAGTTCGCTGGCTGCAAGAGAACGCGACGGACTCCTGGCAACGACACGGCGGTCACGACCACTTCCTCGTCGCCGGTAGAACGGCCTGGGACTTCAGTCGCCCATTAGAAAGTAACCGTGAGAATTGGGGTACGTCGCTTCTGGTCCTACCGGAACTGGTGAACATCACGGCTTTCACGCTGGAGAGTAGGACATGGGCGGCTACGGATCAAGCGGTTCCGTATCCTACTGGGTTTCATCCGGCTACAGCCACGAGTTTACGCAGATGGACGGAGCAAGTGCGAACGGTTTCTCGTCAGTACCTGTTCGCGTTCTCAGGAGCGCTCCGCCCTGGCATGACGACGAGCATTCGTAATGAACTGTACAACCAGTGCGTAAATGCAACAACACGGTGCTCGCTTCTAGACTGCAGCAAGATCAAGTGCAGTCATAATCCAGAACCGATTTACTGCGCACTTTTACGCGCGGAATTTTGCTTGCAACCCAGAGGAGACACGGCGACCCGTCGATCGGTGTTCGATTCCATAATCGCAGGATGCATTCCGGTATTATTTCACGAGGATACGGCGTACACACAATATTCGTGGCATTTGCCGATTACAGAGCCGGAAAAATTTTCCGTCTTCATTCCGGAAGAGGGGATAAAAAATGGGTCGATTCTAGTGGAAGAGGTGCTCAAGAGTTACTCCCAAACCCGGATCCGCCAGATGCGTGAAGAGCTGATTACGCTCATTCCTGCATCCATTTACAGACATCCAAGTTCAGAAGATGCGGAACTGACTGAGAAATTCCGCGACGCTTTCGATCTTTCTGTGGATTACATGTTGAAGAAAGTCGCATCGTTCAAGTCTCATCCATCTACCACAGGATGATCGACCTACAGTTACCAAGGAGTTCTCTCTTTTTCTCTCTCTCTCGCTCGCCAAGAATTCTTCACTCGGCTCCAACTGTTCCTGAGAAGAAGCTCTCACTCTCTCTCTCTCTCTCTCTCTCCCCCAGAAAGATGAATTCCAGACAAAGTTCTGCAGAAATGTGTGTGTTGAAATGGGAGGCATAAATTATCATCTTGGCTCTCTTTGGAGCACAAATTCTGAGACAAATTCCAGAATGGAATTTGGCTTCAATGGAAGCTTCAATGGATTCCAGAATGCAATTATATCACTGTAATTCTAAGGTGATCAAATTCAGCTGGAGCTTAAAATTCATGAGTTCCTAGCTTCAAATATGCAGTCAACTGTAAGATTCTACACAAGTCCTAAGGACAATATAGTGATCTGTTGCAGTTCCAAATTGTAATGGACTGGCAATTTGGTCACACTATTTTTGGTTATCTACTTCTTCCAACTCTTTTGGAAGATGGGACAAGAAGGAAATTGTAGGGGTTGCTGACATTTAGTGTTGAAAAAAATTCATTGCAGCTGAAAAATCTTACAATAAAATAGAAGCTCCAGATCAAGCTGGATCAAGCTACATCCATGACAAATAATATGTATAGATTCATGAAATTATGATACCTGAAATTTTAGAGATGATCAGAGTGTAATTTTTTTATAATTTAGTTTACAAAAAACAATCTGGTGAGATCCAATCTGAAGATGAAAAGGATGTTGTTGGGTGGACGTCAAATTTTGTATTATAAGCTTTGAAATAGTTCTGAAGTAGTATTGCTCTAAATTAGCATGTGTTGATAGGCAGATTGTGGACACATAGAGATTATATCTGATTTGCTTGGGAAAACTTGGGGTAGATGAAATTTGAGTTTGATTCCATACAGATCCACAATTTAGGATTTGGAGCACAACTGGGTGCAGGCAGAGATCTTGCATATGTGAATTAGCTACTGACCACCTAAACCTTAAAAAGATTTCTTTCTTTCTCTTTTTTCCTTTCATTCTCTTTTTCTATGAATTCCTGAGTCACCTTGGCACCTACTACCTGTACATGCCTTCTTCTGTTGTCATTTTTCTTGACTAGTGCAAATCGTTGCAAGTTGCCACAATTTTTGTTTCTATTTCAATTACTAGTTGAGGCTGAACCGCAGTGGCAGATACCTACAATATTCATTACCACACACCAAGACAAACCTTATTCATACAACACACTACAAACAAACCCACAAGCTGCTCATGGTGTAAATCAGTGTTGAGAGGCTATTAGCTTTTTTTGGTCATAATCGTGGATTCTGGTTCTGATTTTTTTAAACTTAAGAATTGAGATGATTCTCAATTTTTTTCAGAAATTTCTTTTCATACTCTTGTGTTCTTTATTTTATTTTTTTTCATGCCCAATAAGTTCTCTCCCAACTAGTTCTCAACTCATTTAGATTAGTTCGTTATATTAAATGATTAGTTGGATATATTAAGCTGGTTCTTTAACTTCATTTAAAATTTTAGGAATATGATTCTTTTTCAAATTTTCATAGGCCAAAAAGATTCAGAAAGGTCAAAAATAATTTATGAGAAGTTTAGTGTACTTCATTAAGAATAAAGAAGCAATAGTTCATTCAACTTCTTAAAACAACATTGATTTTCCAACATTAAATGGTTGTTTGTATTGTTTGATAATAATAGTTTAATAATAGCATTAACACATCATTATAATAGTTTTTATAAATTGTTCATTTTCTATTATCATGATCTTGAACAGGCAACACCAATGTCTTTTCTGAGCATTTCCAAACCCAATGGGCTGCTGAACTACAAGCGGGGGAGTGACAATGGAGCCTATCAATCAAGTTGCATTGTAGCAAGATCAATATTTCCTGGTTTTTAGTAAGCCTCAAAATTTTGGTAATGTCGGGCCTACTAGCGCGTGCACAGCGATCATACACGCAAATTTCTTGGAGAATCAAAGTGGAAAGCAGAACAAAACAAACAAAGAGCAAAGAGGGGTAAGCAAGTATGCAAGCAGCTGTGTTTTAACTCCACATTGGTTGCCGAAAGAGTGTAGTTTGTGGAGTATATAAACCCCCGCATGCCACCTGAAGAAACATACCTTTCTTGGCCTTTTGGCTAGACCTGTTCTTATCAGTTTAATATCTGATAGGAGGCTCATCGAGCCTCATGCTATTAATCTAATTTTTCTTGGGGGTGGGGCTGCCTGGTAGCTTGCTGCTTGGCCCCGTGCGTGTTGCCTTGGTCTTGCCTGCTTCCTAGGCAAGCTCAGGGGATCCAAAAAGTGAAAATCTGGATTTAACATGTACCTAGCAGCAATGCTTTGTCACCAATAGGGTAATATTGCAATGGAGTCTTGTATGTAGATAATAAGCTATGATCAAAATTAGTGGAAATTTGGGGTTTGGCACACAGGGCGATAATATGCAAACAAAACCCACTTCATATCTAGAGATAAGCCAGGAATATCTCTTCAACATATAAAGTGGTGTTCACACCTTAAATGATAGGTTGACCAAGTCCCATGTGTCTATTGATGTGCAATCAAAGGCAACTTAGAACTAAGTTAGAGATAGAAAAATAAAAATTATATATATCTTCAAATTGGTAGATTTCAAGCAAAAAGGGCTAAAGATAGGTACAAGCCCCAAAAATGGACATTTAAGTCAAAGATATGTGTTCTTACATTTACTTTTCCTGCATGTGACATTGTTGTTTCTCCATGCAACATTTCTTTCTAACATTCTTTTCTATGCACTCTTTCTTCCAATTTGATATTACAATTTTTTTGCGCAACACTCTTTTTTGGCAATCTAGGGTATTTTTGAAAGAAATTCTTACAATATCGTGGAGTGTAACAATGAAAGTGTCACCCAACAAAATGCATTTGAAGGTACAATTTTTTGAAACCTATTTCTTGCACATTCAACTACAAATGTTTTTTAATGTATTGAATCAATTCTATGTTCATGATTAAAATAATTTCACTTTCATTTCAGGCATTCATCCAACTTTTTGTCCCCCTCTTGTACAAAAGTTGATGGCAACAAATGATGGGGTGTATAGATCACCAATTGGTACAAACAACTATAGTGTACCATTGGAAAATCTCAGCCCATTAATATTGATGATTGCATTTGGTTTGAAATGCCTCTAAGTTATGATTAACATGTTGGTATGCCATGATCCACAACAAAATCCAAGTCTTTTGATGTTTCAAAATTCAAGCCCTCATGTTGGTTCAAGTGTTTAGGTGCCTATATTGAATTCACATCATCAAGGGTTGAAGAGTGGGATGCCTTAAGTGCCTAACTTTACAAATCTTCCAATGCCAAATAGTGGGATGTTTTAAATGCCTAACGTTGTAAATCTTCTAATGCCTAACATTGAAATTTCAATGCCTCCAACTACAACATTTCATGTTCTAGGGACACACGAACCAAAGTTAACAAGAAGTAATTGAAGTATCATTTCAAAATTTTAGACTAATGATGAATACATATAACACAATTTTAGCATGTGACAAATTACTAATGAAAATCATGTGAAATTCATAGGTTTGTACATTTTACACACTAATATCATGCATTGAAAATACATTTGACACATAGATAAATCTATTAACGAATGAAGTACAACCCTATGAATGAATGAATGAATGTCACATGAATTTTTCATCTTCCTATAAATTCATGTGTCAAATGTGTTTTCAATGCATGATATTATTGTGTACAAATTTTGAATGAATTTTTTTTGCACAATTTCCATTATTAAGTCGTGAAATATTAAATTTGTGATGTATGTTCGGTGAAAGATCAATGGTAATTAAGAAATTCTTATCGAAGCAATAGAAAAAAGTCAAAAAATATGATTGCACAACCATAAACCATATTCAAACTACTAATCTTGATATTGAATAATAAAGGATCAAGAGCTAAGAAGAAAATATTTTTAAACTATTAAAATATTTTAAGATCTAAGACAAAAAAAATAAACAAAATCAACAAGGACATGGTGAAGGCCATTGTGGGGCTAATTGATGTCATGGGAATGGTGTTCAATTGTACTGGGGCTCAAGGGTATAATGGAGCTAAACATGTCAAACCAAATGATATTGTAGCTTACAAGGATCTTGGGAATCATATGATGTCATTTTATCTAACTTTAAATATTTACATCTTTAGATCATACAATGAAATTTCCAATATCAGAATTGTATGCTTTAGACCTTGAAACTAATTTTGTATGGTGCCAAAATATGTTTCAAAGGTCTTTCATTGTTCAACACCAAACTGCTCCCTTCCTTCAATTGCAACTTCACACACTTCTTGTTGATCTGGTTGTGGATGTGAATTCATCTTTACATTGTGTTCGTTTTGAATCTCATATGTGGCTTATAGTTCTAATTGATGCATCAAATTGACAAAATCTAATTCTCCTTAACCAAATACTAGGTTATGCAAGATACCAACAACATAAAAAAGATGTGAGGCAAAAATGCCACATGAAGTTATGTTTTGTGAAGAAGTTTTTGGATTTTTTTTTTAGTATACCAAATGAATTTCAACAACATATATGTTATCCTTATGTCGCCCATTGTAATTTTTTTCCGGAATAAGTTATTCAATGTTGTGTTTATATGGGACCATTAACCAATTGAACAAGGGATATCTAAAAGAACCCCATTTTGTGAACCATTTCGAAAGCTGAAAAATGATCCATACTATGCTTGCCTATGTAAAATATTGTTTGCAAAACATGACTATCATTAACAAATCCAAAGAATCCAATGTAAACATCCACAAATTTTTTCTTATTATTCACAACTACTTGGGGCATGATTGAATACCTATTTGTTTTAAAATAATTATATTCTTTAGCCCAGGGCATTGAAGGCAAATAACACCATTGTTTGAATTCAGTCGTCATCACCTCCATTTTTCTTTCTTTTGGTCACCTTATGAAACCTTTGAAAATAATGTTGACAAAATTCACAAGTTTTTGAAGTAATAACGCAATAGTATTTTTCCCAATTGCAAATAATTTTGAACAAACAAGCATGTTTGCACCATGTGTGAGCTTTACAATCCATGAACCTTTGTTGGTATTATTAATTAATACTTTGTGTTTTATTTCAAAAGGTGAAAACATAACTTTCTAGCAATTAAAAAATGCCATTTTCAACATTTTAGACATTTCTCTCCATCTATTGTCATCATATTCAGTGAGGAGAAAGTGCAAATACCAAGTGGTACTTTTTGGTTTTACCCAATGTCCAAGTCTTTAGCAACTAGAAGCATTTTACATGAAATGCAATAATCATGCAAAGTTATAGAAGTTAGCATGGTCCTAATATCTAATGATAGAAAAGGCAACTAACTCGAACCCATAAAACCCAAAGTATAGAAATCATGATCATCTATGTTAAATGCCAAAATGTTTATGTGAGCAAAATGAAAATACCCATGAACAAAGAAATTTTGCATGATCCATTACTCACAACAAGCTTTCAAGAATTTCTAACAATAAATTAGAACCATGAGCAAACTATGATACATCTTATCTACAAGAAATGACTTGAAGAAACAAGACTAAAAGGAAAATATATGACCAAAAATCCCAAAAGACCAAAAGAAAAAACATGACCGCCAATGTTGCATGTGGCTAGATGATGTGAAAGGATTGGTTCACACAAAACATTTCATAAAAGGGAAAGTGGGGAGGAAAATGTCAATGACAAGTGTATACACCATACATTAATAGTGGCAATAACTATATGTAAAGGAATTGAGGCCAAATTCACTGTACAAAAGTGAAAATATTATCATAAATAAATACCAATGATGTTATCATGATACCATGTTCCCAAAAACCTTGGAGCAAGTGGGGATAACGAATATAGATGTGGGGAGGTTTTAAATATTATATCTTCAAAACATTAATTGAAATTTAAATTTTTTATTCAAATTAATATTTTGGAAGTTTTTTTCAAATTGAACTATATTCTAATTAAAATTTTTATCTTGAAAATGATTATAAAAAGGTGAACATTTATTTGAACATTAGTAAGATCCTTGTACATTGGCAATATTTGTGTGATTTCATTATGCTTAGTTGCAACCCTTAAGGCCTAATGTCCACAAAGTCATTTTACAATATCCTGGTATGAGGGCAAGTTCAACATATATTTGTCCAATAATTAACTTAATTTGAAGATTACACGTTGAAAGATAAATTGTTGAATATTAAGAGTTTATAAATTTTTTAAAAGATGCGTGGTCACATTTCAAAGATGTACAAGACCAAAAAAAAGAAGCATTAAATTAGTCCATTTTCAATTCCATTCATTCAAATGATCTACCCAATTGACCGCCACCATTTCAAAAATGTCCAAGTTGTTATCTTCATCATTTTTGTAGACAAAATAACTTTTAGCTTTGGGCAATGGATGCAAATGATGATAAGACTTTAGAAGCATAAAAAAAAAACATTTCCTATCATTTTTAAAAGTTATGGTGACCCCATTTTCACAACCAATGGAAGAAAACATCAATCTCAAACTTATTAATATAGAATCTAACATCAAGACTAACATATTACGAGCTCTTCTCCATTATATCTTATCAAGAAGGAAAGGAAAGAGTCAATGACCATAATGATTTCCTTCATAATGTTCTTTGTAAAATTTTCCAACTTAGAAATCAAACTAGAATCATCATCATCAATCAAAGTATTCAATGAAGGGGATGATTCATTTCTTCCTTGAACTTTAGGCTCACATGCATATAACTACCTTCAAAGCATCCCTTAACAACCAATGACCCTTGGATTGGTTTAAGATGCAAGTAGTGATAACAATAAACAAAATGTCTATTATAATCTATGATTTATGCCATGTGAATGGAGGGGGAACATAGCCAATGACGTTAAGACTAGTCTACTTGTTGAAACAAAAGGCAATGGCTTCTTGAAATTAAAAGGTTTCTTGAAACATGATCGCTTTGTTTGCAAACTTGCACGATTCACATTTCCAATTAGAAAACAACATTTTGGAATACAATATTCAAAATAATAAAAGGAAAAAAAATGTGGTAAAATAATCTATATTTCATCTTGTTTTGAATGGTGAATTCAAGTTTTTGGCTTAAAGCTTACATTAATGGAAGCTTTCATCCATTTTCGTTTTCCTTCCTTGATTTTTTAAGCTGTGTAATACATATTTACAAAATTGTTTGAGAAAATATAATGGAAACATATTTCAAACCCCTAAATATTATTTCTACAATAGTTGTATATTGATAGGTTTTAAAAAAGGCATGTGCAAAGCAAGTTCCTTGAAAACTTTTCATCACACCCAAAGTTTCACAACTTACTACTACCTTCAAAGCAAATGTCATGGTATTTAGATTTGCATCTTCATCCTTAACATAAAATATTATTTTTTTGTTAAGCCATATTGTTAAAAAGGTCTTGCAAGTTTTTTGTCAGTGTTGGCCTTGATGTTTCAAATGCTTCAAACAAAATAATTATAATGTGTTTAGACATCCACTTTTCATCCAAGAAATTCACAACTAATGCAAAAAATCATGTACCCCTTCCCCTTTGGACAAATTCACAGATCAAATCTAATCACATTATTAGCATATTATCATCTTCAAGATAAGAAAAAAACCTCACAAAAATCACACAATCTTGGGGGAAAAAATTCATACCTTATGTATAAAAGTTATCAATAAAGTTGCAAGCACCTAATAATCATTCCCATTTCAATGAAACTTTAATTTGCAAACCAATGTAAGGGCTACGGGTAATACCAACCATAGAGGGGAAAACAACATGATGAACACTAGGCAACGATAACAACACATTAACACCAACAATAACAGGATGTACAACAATGGTGGTACTTAAAAAAATTGATGATGAGTAGCAACTAACAACACGATTAGTGCTAGCCATCTATAACATCATGAGTGCCAATTAACAACAACACAAGGAATGTTAAGTTTAGCAAGAACAAAATGAGCACTTCACAATAACAACATAACAAACACTAGGTAGTACCAACAATAATAACATGATGAACACCAAGTAACAATAATAATTATAAGATCATTGGCAACAACACAATGAATGCCATGCATAACAATAACATAATGAACACCAAGTAACACCACAACAATTGACAACAATATTTAGCAGGATGAGTGTTTGACAATAACAAGAACATCACATTGAAAACCAAACACTAACAAAAATAAAGAAAATAATAAACTTATTTGAATTGAGAGTAGCAACAACATAATGGGCTTCAGATTATAGCAACAACACAATGGGCTTCAGATAGTAGTAACAACACAATGAGCATTTTGCATATGCATGATTATTTCTCTTCCAAATAGAAGGGATTATACACCTCCCCCTTAAAAGTTGGAGGGAATGCCAAGTTATTTATAAAATCCTCCCCCTCTCCCTTTCTTCATTTTAACATGAAGGTGTAAGAATTAAAAACCTTCTTCCTCTTACACCTTGTGATTCATAAGTGTTTAGATTACTAATATTATTCATAGGTTTGTCCTTATTGTATGTAAAGTCTAGTGATGAACAACGTTTTAAAAAAAATTACCTATTTTGTTACTTGCCAGTTTTTACTGGAGTTAAAATTGCCACATGGACACATGGAATGTCTATCTATCCAATTACATGTTTAGAAAATTTGTAATTTATTTTACATAAAAAACTAAAATGATCAGGTTTGATTTGCTACTTTTAGGTCTTCTAAGTCAAATTTGCAGCTATAGTCCATCATCCTTTAATTTTTTGCTAATAATTATTATTCTAAATTTATTTTAAAGCTAATAAGTATATGGGGGAATCGAACCCTAACCAAAAAAGGCCTTGCCCATTGCAAAATAAAGCTTAACTTGTAAATAAAAATATTAGTTGATAATTATATTGAATGTAAAAAGTAGCCCAAACAAGGAGGTTGGATGTAGATTGGCCTCAAGCTTTGAATTTTTGCACCATACCACATTCTACTATCCTTTTAGTTTCAAATTGTTGCACCAAAAGGAAAGGTTTACAAAATGAAGAACTTTTGATTGAACATGCAAATCACAAGCTCCAAATGCATGGTTAATCTATTCCATAGTTTAGTTTTCATGAAAGTTAGTGTTGAAAAAAAATGTTCATTTTCAACAAAACTAATAACTTGCACAATAAATTCAACTAGCTTAATGTATTCTAGGATTTTGATTTATGAAAAAATAAAGCAAAATCCTATGAAGAAATAAAGGTTTTCCATAACTTGGTTACTAGGTTGACATCAAAAGGCTTTTACATTGCCAACTAAGCATTCTGAGGACAAATAAAGATCTTTGAAGGTTAAGAACAATAGCAAAAAACAAGCCTGGAACCCATACCTCATCAAGTCTTACCTTCTTAGGCTAATAGAAAGTTGTTTCGATGATTACCAAATGAGCATTAAACTTTTTTCAGGTTCTAATTGTAGTTAGTATTGTGGGTAAACAACTCCCAATGCATCCATCAGATCTTGGGTAGGGAACCTATTTTGTAATTCTGTAATAAAAGTAAAAGGCAATTTCTTGACATTGTTATTCATGGATGCAACAACATTTCCATATATATGTCATTTGTAACAAAAATAGGTGTACCAATCTGATATGTAAAAATGGCCAAGATGTGTTGTCAACAAATTCAAAAGCAAGATGATCAATGCTTGTGTTTAGATTTGTAATCCAACATAAATTGATGCTGTCATGGGTGGTGTTGATCAAAGCTTTGAAATTAGTGAACACATCACCCTCAAAAGAAAATTGGCTATAATAGAACATGCGACACACATCCCTTCACATATTTTCATTACTGTTATGAAAGCATAGACAAAAACATCCTTTAATTGTGCAAACTTAATCAAGGAATGTACTACTTTTAGCAATGGCATCACTACATTCAACCCAAACAAAGTTTCCACATTAGTGAACAAAGATAGAATAGATTGAATAGAGGGTATTGTGGCAGCATCTTATGCAATTTTCATGAAAAGAGTGTGGTATTTGGACAACACCCGTTTTAAAAAATTGATCATAGAGATCTAACTAGTTTTAATAATGTGTAGAATTTTGTTGCCTTTAATTTTCATTATCTCTGCCAACTTCGTAAACTCAAAATGCCTTTTAGGGCTATGATTAAAGTAACCATACAAGCATTGCAATAAATTTTCAATGCAAAAAAGCAAAGGTAGGTTGAAAAGGTTTTGTATTGCAAGTTTTGTTTAATGAGCTATACAATGCACACTAATAACAAATGGAACATATTGCTGCTGAATTTGGACTTTCACTTCAACTCTCAAGCTTTGGAAGGTGCTAATCCCATTAGCACTAAAACAAACCAACTTTATAGCAATGTCCTCTCCTTTTAGGTACCTTTGACTCATCAAGGAATTCATGATTAATGATGTCAATCTATTAACCTTAGATCCTGAAAAGACTTATTGCACATTCAACAATAGTGGTATCCAACACTAGTTTTGCACAACGTAACCATGAACATTAGCCCAAATTGCATTATCCATGGATGTAACCTCGTCATAGGTAAGAAAAAAAAAACTTGGAATTTTGGACAACAAGCTTAATAACCTTCAAAACTTCAGCTTGTATGTACTTTATAATTTCCCAACTAGCCCCATCAAAGTTTCAAAAATTCATAAAAAGGTTAGAAAACCTCACAATCAGTCAATGCCTTTCTTTTATTCAACAAGCTAAAAATAGTTGCAAATTGAACAAATTTTTCTTTATCTTCTATTGCTTGACCATTATTTAGATATTGGAGGATAGTGGTTATAGAAAGCTAAACATGAAAATTTTCATTTTTCACATGCATACATGTTGGATCCATGATCCACTTACCATCAAGCCTTTTCTTTTACGTGCATGTTTTTCAATAAAATCCCATTTTGCAAGCATAATTTTCTCCTTCCTTTCAATTTTGGTACAACCATGACATCTCACTATGAAGCCACCCCAATTTCATAAAAAATGGGCTCTTCCCATGGCATTTTTATAACCGAGATCTTTTGAAACTTGTAGTTTAAATTAGTCACAACTTTTTTTTGGATTTTTTGAAGGGTAGTTCATCATCAACATGAATAATAAAAAAATTTAGCATGGCATTTGGATTTATGTCAAAGATCTGAGGTGAAGAAGAATGTAATTCAAGGTCATGAGGAATGTTTCTTTGCTCACTTGTGTTGTTGGATTCCAATACATTGCAAGAATTAAGAATGGGGGGGTCAATATTTTCTACTGGAATTTGCACACCAAAAAAATACTTTAACTTGAAGTTGTTTGGCAACATTGGAAGAGCCATGGCAAAAACCAATAATTGTGCATTAACAAGTGCAAATAGTGTGCACTAAGAAGTGCAAACAATGCACACCATCAAGTGCAAAATAATGCACATTAACAAGTGTAGACAATGCCAATAGCAAGGTGCAAATTCAATGTTTGATAATTTGAAAATGTTTTTTGGTTTAAGACCAAAAAAACTTACCTCAAGGTTCAGACACTTGAAGAGGTCGTCAATTTACCAATAACTTGAGCAACTTGCACGTGCAAATTGCACATTAACAAGTGCACACTAGAAATTGCAAACAACAAGGTGCACAATGTGCATTATAAACTTAGTGAACTAAACCCTAATTCGAAAACATATTATGGTTTAGGACCAAAACACCTACTTCAAACACTTGAGTAGATCAATAATTCACCAACCCCACCTAAATCATAATGATGGTAATCCAAACTCTAAGTCAATGAAACAACTTGCATCACACACTCACATAGATGAGTCACAATTCATAATCTACATAGTGCACATTATGCATTGCAATAAACTAAATGAACAAACAGTGCACACACAATCTTGAATCATTCATTATGTTAAATTTTTAACAAAGACATTGCTTAACAAAGCACAAAAGGTTGAAACATTTGGAGTTTGGACAATTCAAACAAAAGCAACAAAACAAGAACTTGGATAGTGGAAATTAAATGAAAAACATAGTAAGCTTTAAAGGAGTTCAATTCAAGAATTTCTTGATTCATGAGTGATTGTTGCAATGTTGACTCTTGAGCTCCAATGTCCAACTTCTAGCCTTCCAAGTTCAAGTTCAATGTCTTTTAGAGCTCAATAACTCCAACCCACCACTAATTCAGCATTCATCCTTGTTGAGTCCTAACAACAAAATTCAAAGAGGAGAGAAGAAAAGATTTTTTGAAAATTATGAAGGAACAAAAATGCCAAGCCGTTAGCCCACCTCCTTCTTGTTGCTCCCAAGGCCCATATTCGAAACTTTCAAATGTGCATTATGCACACTCTAATGTAGTCTATTAGAACTTAGCAATTGCAGTTAATGGGATGTCAACCAAACATTAGGGTTGCAAAATTGACGGACTATAAACTTGAAATATGATGACCCATATAAATCCTAGGTGAAGGTTTGCCTACCAATCAGTTTCTCAGGGGCGACAAGGGGACGACACATGGTCTTTTGGCGACATGGGGTGGGACAAAAAACAATTCCCTTGGTGGGATTCATCAATCCTCATTTTGGGTTGAAAAAAAGCAAAATTTCGCTCAAAAAAAAAAACATTGGTGATGAGGAACATTTGCAAAATATGAGTCTAGATTCAACTACCATTTAGATTCCACTACCACTAGATTGTGTGGTAGTTGAATCTAGATGCAAATAAGAACCAAATTAAAATTAGGTCTGATTTTAGACAACAGTAGGAACTAGGACACCATTTTTTTGGGGGAAATAACAAGGACTTGGAACAATGGTTAATTGTGCATTAATCAGAACTAGAACCAAAACTAGAAATTTAAAATTTAAAAATCTGGATACAAATCCAGATTCCTAAGCCTTCTATGTTTGGAACCATAACTGGAACCCAAACAATTCCAATTTATTTGAAACAAGAGATTTTTCATAAAAGGAAAAGAACCACCCAACATTGGACAATACCTACAGAAGTAGTACCAAAAGCTAAATTGCACCCCATGAATCCCAGTAGGTATTTGAATTGTCATTTCTGTACTAGAGTTATCTATAATGTCTTGCGACTCGGGGGTGAGAATGAGAAGTTTTGACAGAATAGGGCATCAAACGCATAACTGGGAATGTTTTACAAAGCCACATAGCTCAAAGCCACATAACTGGGACCCAAACCAGTTGTTCCACCAATTTTGGTGGTAAACTGAATTTCATCTTGGCTTTCCTCTTTCTTGAGCATGTCCACTGCAGCTAGTGAATTTTTGTAAAAATTTGACCTCAATAATGTGGTTTCGAGCAATACAAAGGATTTTTCATGGGAAAAATGGTCCAAATTCGACAAATTTTGAAAAGAAAAGAAGTCAAATTACAATACATGCCAGATTTTTACAATAAGTTCCAGTAGGTAGCCAAGAATACAGAAGGATCTTGGTTTTTTTCTACTCTCATATCTGGCATGTATCCAAAATTGGCTAAAATAGTTTTTGGATGGTTGCCATCTTGGCTACATCACAAAATCCTTAAAAAACAACCATGCTCCTGCCTGAACAACAATTATAATTACTCTCGCACCTTATGCATTAAATGCTGAGTTTTAGCATTTCCCACTACCATTTAATACAATTTCATTACTTTGTGGATTCCATTGAAAGAGGGTATAGGGGGTGAAAGCAGGCCCAAAAGACAGGGTGAAGATAGGGTGCGTTTATGGATAATTCTAATACCTCAGTAATGAGGCATTACAGGTTACACACTCCAAATGGAAGTGTAGGGTCTTGGGTGTAATCCTATTAGGGCATTACCCACTGCAATGACTCAGTTGGAGAGGGCTTACCACCTACCCACTTGGAAGAAACGCAATTTAATATTGTACCAATAAGAGGCCCCTGCATTCTGCCCTGTCTGGGGTGCTGGGTTTCACAAAATGGAATGCCCACCTATGGGAGATTAATAATTCCCAAGCGCTTTATAACTCAAGGTTCCCGTCATGGCTATTATACCCTTGTACTATTTGTGATGATGACAAGAGATTCAATTTCCAATGGAAATCATTTCTTAAATTTCCCATTTAATTACAAATATAGTAGAAAGTCAAGAGATGATTGCCCATAGAGTTGATATTAAATGTTTGTCCAAAAAAATAAACCAAAGTCATCAAGTTATTGAATCTAAACAATTTCCACACCTACCAAAAACTACCAAAAGTTTTTGGTAGGTGTGGAACTTGTCTGCAAGAAGCTCCAATCCCCACTTTCTTTCCAGCTACTGGGATAGAACGGCTAGTGAGCGAACACCTAAGAAGGCATATGTTAAGGGTTTAGTAATTGTGCATTTTCTGATGGTGTTGTCCAAAAAGCTTTGGTGAACCTGCAATCGAAGCACTAGTAAATGTTTATAGCACTCAATCTCGAGTGAAAATGAAGAAATTGTTAGGCCCCCAAAATTGGTGGGGGTGTTGTCCATTGTTCCAAAAACATTGCATAGGATACATGGTGGTCTTAACTCTATGCATTTTACATTGTATGAACAAACAGTTAAAATCTTATGCAAGGACAACATTCATCCTATCAAGAGGAGGATAATAACTTAAGTAAGTTTGAATTATTTTTTATTGTTGTGCAAATTTGAAAAATATTTGTAATAAAGCCAAATTGAGTTAGGCCCAACTTGCTTTTATTATTATTACTTTTTTCGTTTGTGTTTTTCTCCTCATGTCACCATCACAAGATGTTGGTGCTTGCAAATTGCCATCACTACCTACCTATAGACTAGGAGGTCCACACAAGCAAGCATAGAACCTTTTTCTTCTTTCTCTCTATGTCTTTTCTTTCTTATGTTTGTCTTTTTTATCTTCACTCTATCCATCTCTTTCCCTTGTGTTTCTTTTTTCTCTTTCTTTCCCTCTCTATGTTTTTCCTTTTGTCCTTTCTTTCTATCTTTTTTATCCTTTTTCTTTGATCTTTTCTCTTCTTTTTAGTGTTATCACCAATGCCATTAAAACCCACCACAAACCTCTATACTATTGTTGAGTAAAAGATTGCAACCTTGTTAAAACATTCATAATAAGTTGTATTTTTTTTCTTTGTTGTTGTTTTTAAAAAAATTGCTATTTAATTGTGATTCCTAGGTCAAACCCAAAACCTTTAATCCTAAAAGATGGGCTTGCTTTGAAATTGTTGTGAAATCATTCACCAACAATCTTAAATATAACAATAAACCATGCTTACTTGAACATAGTCATATCCTCCTTTTCAATGTTCATTTGAATTGTTTTTTTAGTTTAGATAAATGCATCTTAAAAAAATTTCCCACTTTTATAAATATATGTTTATTTTTGGATCACATTTTTGGATCTGATATTATCAAATACCTTTCAAAACACCATTTCAAAATTGTGTGAATTTAATTTGTGTGCAACTTCAATTATCGTTAGTTTATATTGTTGAAAGGTATAACTAAGTTAGCCTTTTGCATGTTCAAAACTTAAAAACGACTATTGCTCCATCCTCTTATTCTATTAATACACCATGGGAACTCACATTTTTATTTTTGATTTTGGCATTGAGATGATTTAAAAATGAAGTTAAAAAGATATTCCAACTCCTATTACTTTTCTTCAAAGATGTATGTCCCATTTTAACTACATCCATGACAATTTTTAGTTGTTGATCTATCCAATTGCTTCATTTAGATACATCAGGCACACTATTTGTTCTCATTGAATTATGTGTTGTAACAAGATGTGGTTGTTGTTCTTGTGTTGTTAGGGTGGTAGGTTAGGGTTGTTGATTCTTTTATTCTTCACAATCTTGACTTGAAACTTTATTTCATCATTTGTTTTGCATATTAAGATGTCTTATAAAGCAATCTACCAATAGTCCACCCCTAGTACATTGTTGTACATGTTGTAATGCCTTTTTTTGCATTAGCAAACTCATTTAAACCTTATTCCTCTTAATCCCAATCTTCAAAGTGCATCATGATGGAAGATAGGAAGATTTGTGACATGTGTTACTTTTAAAATGTGATGACATTTGTAGGACTATTAATTAAAAAACTCAATGAGAATAAAGGTAGTTTGAATATTTGATCATGTATTCTTGCAATAGCTTTAGTATGCCACTCAAATCTACCTTCCTTTACATTATTCTTACCAAACTTTTTCTTCTTCTATTTGATCTTAAATGTAACATGAATTACTTCTACTTCTTTCTTAACCCCAATTGTAACCAAATCTACTATTAATTATTTTTTATCCCAACTTCAAACTTGTAATCACTTTAAGAAAGATTTTTTTTAAATCTTGCTAAATGTGACATGCTTAAGAAAATTATAAGCTCTTACTTTAGGACTATCAAGCTTTATGAGAACTTGTTGTTGCTTTATTGCCATGATGTTTTTGGGGAAAAAACTCATTGGTATGAATTGTGGTGGGAAAATGTCCAATGAATTCTCTTGATTCTTGTTTCAATGGTATTCAAAGTTGTGTTTTAATACTTTAATTGAATTGTTTGTTGTTTTGTTGTTTAGTCCAAATTGGATAAATGACTTATTTTTATGTGCAGAAGGGGTCAAATTTTGTATTGTTGTATTTCTTAATAATACACAAAAAGGTTAATTTCAAGCACTTGTTTATAATTTATATGCTCAAAACCTCATATTTACAATCACTTTGCTATTGTTTAATGTTGCTTTGGACACCAATACCAAGCAAAAAATTGCATGAAACCAATCACAAATGGATGATCTTTGAAATGTTGCATTTATTGTTGGTTGTCCCACCCTTATTCCTAAATGTTTAACCTCCCAAACATGGTTTACATCCCTAATTTTTTCAAACATGAGAGTTATAACCGAACATTCAATCACGATCAACCTGTTGAACAAACATGAACAAAGAACAAAAATAACAATGATGTTATAATGCATTAAATCATCATTTAGTCACCAACCACCAATCAATGATGGAGCATTCTACGCTAACACCTACACAAAATACCCATCATTGACTTGGCCACTATTAGAATTTTACAACTCCCAAATCAAGGCAAGTTTTTGGTTTTTTGAGGCAATGGATTTAAGCAAGTCTTTTATTTTTGACAAAAAATCACTAAAGGTGACACAAGTTTCTGAAAATAGAATATTATGTGATAAATTCGCCTTTTTAAAAACAATTTGCCTAAATGTACAAAAAACTCTTTTGCCACATTTATGTCTACTGGTTATAGTTTTAAAAGCTCCTTCAAATAATTTTGTCAATTAAGTTGAAATCTGTCTAGGGATGTTTCTAATGATGTTTACCACCTTAATTCCATGAAAAAATTGGAAAAAAAAATTGATTTGTGCCTAGGCTTGGCTCTGCCTCATGTGGGCCCTGCCGTGGGCTTTACCCTGCACTAATTCATCTGCTCCAACATACAGGCCAAGGTCAAATGGGATTCTCTTACACTCCCCTTGTCTAGCGGTAGCCTAGGGATCATTGACCCCAAGGCACAATCTGAAGTGCTCCTTGCCAAACATTTGGTGAGAGGACTTGCCCCAAGAGGAGATCCTTGGAAAAAGATTCTGAGGCACCATCAGATCAATTCCACGTGCACAACAAAGGGCCAAACATCCCGGACATAAACTAACTTTTTACCGCCCCCAAATTCAAACAAACAAAATGCTCATTCATGAAGAGCATCCTTGGTTCTTGGCTTAACATAAGAGTTAGTCTAGCAAAGTTCAAACCCACATCCCATGTGGAGGTTTTCAGATAGCCCATTTTCAACAACCTTCTCATCCTCAACACGACCGGTCTCCCCCTTGGAGTATGTGGTTTCAGGGAAGGACGCACCATTGCCAATTCTGGTTACATTAGAATCAAAGATCTTTGGGACCCAAAGGGCAAGGCATGGAAAAGCCTCTAGGGCCTCCGAATGACCTACCACGCAACTAACATGAACAGGAGAGAAATCATCATAGTGAGTATCCCATGGAATCTTGCAACCTACACTAACTGCTTTTAGGTAGGGGACTAGATTAGCAAAAGAGTCTTTGGAAACAACACCGCTCTAGCATGGGTGTATCATGTAATTGGGGTCACTCCCAACATGGTGCAAGTTTTAGAATTCTAGAAAGTCACCCCCACTAGTCTCATTAAAGCTGCGAACTCCCAAGTGATAACTCTTTCCTTTAAAGGTTATCACCCAATCAAGGTCTTCTCCCAAGAAAGACACGAAGCCCCGTTTAGAGTTGTCAAGGAGTTCCCATCACTCACCAAGCCCCTTCTATTCTGGATTTTTGAATTTGGTTTCATTGATGGGCTTCCTTGGGACCTAGGGAATGGCACTGGCAAGCTTCCTCCCAAATGGGGGATTCTCCATTCTTTCGCTACTCTGCGAAATGGGGCTACCAAAATGCAAGGAAACACACCCTGAGCACGAACATCTGCTCCTTCATTCAAAGGTTAAACCTTCAAAACTCCATTGTCACGCAAGTTATTGCAAAAATTTAACATAACTCTCGACCTCGGAAGGTTGACACTCTCATATGGCTCATTTTAAATCAGGGCCTGTCGGTAGGCACCTGGCTACAATGCATGGGGATCCTCCCCACGTGCAAGGTTTGCATAGACGAGGCCCCCGAATCCCCTCAACACTGTCTTCTTCAATGTCTTTTCGCCAAACGGGCTTGGGAGGCTTTCTATGTCATAACCTTAGCCTTGGGCTTGCGACCAAGGCAAAAGGGGTTGCAAGGTTGCGGGCCAAGAGGAAACCCGGGAGTCGCATCACATACTCCCGGGAGTGTAAGAAAGTGTGTGAGAATGAACCCTGACACTCCCAAGGCAACTCCCACTTTGGGAGATGGAGTCCCAATAGAGTCCTAATGGACTCTCAAAACTTCAGAAAGCGATTTTAGGGGTCAAAACTTAATGGCTTGTGATATTCTTTATATCATTGGAAAGCTCTAGAACGTAAATGTCTAAAATGAATTCGCATTGTTCATTTGGACATTTGAAACACAAGTTATGGTCAAAAGAAGTGTCGGGAGTCAAATTGTTAGTTTGATTCCCGACCAGAAAAAGTCGGGAATCGACCCGATGTACTTAGTTGTAGACAACGTGCGACATATCGTTGATTTCGACAAAAGCTACAACTTTGCTTTAGACTACACCTCAATTCGAGGTTTGCTCGCAAAGTTATGGGGTTCCAAAGTCATGGGAGTCCCGGCTGGCGTGATTTCGAAACTCCCACTCAGGAGTCTCGGGAGAGAAAAGACATTTGGATGTAGGCCCCACGGAGAGGTGCAGAATATATTATAAGGGGGAAGGTGGTGGCTTCCCCAAGTTCAGGCCGTGATAAGTCTTGTGTGTCCATGTTGCTCGTGATTCGTCCTAACACCAAAGGTGCTCCAACTATGCACTAACCACTTTGTTTGGGTTGTGTGCAAGCCTGTGTGAGTGAGCGAAGCTTGTCAACTCTTCTTAGTCCCATCCCAGAGCTCCAACACACCCCTCTACCCCTCAAAGTGTTGTGAGTTAAGGAGCGTGTCCCAACTATTTCACCTTTCACTATCTTGTACTTGGACTCACTTTTGAGTCCTTCAAGGGGTTGGGAGTGCATCATTCAATTACATTTGGCAAAAATGGGGAGCGCCCAATGGCATCACTTTCTCCTAGCCATTTGTCATGCTAAGTGAAGCCATCTTCGAGAAAGAAGATGACCCCCCCGGGGTCCAAGGGTACCATGTACGGGGCTTCTCCTACATGAGACAATTGCTTGACATCCTTTGCAACTTCATCATCTACTTCCTCTGGACGGAGAGATGCTGGAAGCACTTTGATAACCAGTATTCCTCTAGGAAAATCCTTCAGCAAGCCTGGGTGGCTAACGTTGAGGTTGGGATGGCCACTTGAACTCCCTTCGGTCCACCCAGGAACTTAGTATTCAGGCTAGGATTGATCTGGCCTTTAGGGCGGAATGGTGTCACTTAGGCATCTTTGGGGATGATTGCAACACCATCAAGTGGCACTCCTTGCCCCCCTTGTACTTCTTGAATTTCTTTAATGAATGATGGGGCTGCTGCCTCCCTCCCCTTCTTGGGTTTCCCTTTATGGAGAAGTGGATCACATGGCAATGGAGCAAATGGGGAGAGACAGCTGTAGTGCGCTTAATGCTCGAGGTTCAGTAACTCAGGAACCGTCTCTGCCTTAAGACGCACTCAAGCTTATTTCGTACGTAAGGACTCAGGAGCCCTGAACCCTAGCTCTAAAGGAGTGTGCGAATACCTATTTTCTCGTACGGTTTGGATTTGCTGAGGTGAGAAAGTACAAGAACGAAAACAAAACCCCTTTTGAAATGTGCTACAACGGCGTACACAACATCGCATACTGTGAAGAAACATATACTTGACTGAACATGCGAATGAACACGTGATTCAGCTAGGTTCAAATCAGGCCAGTTCACTGGGCTACTTCATACAAGCAGGGTTGTAATGGCGTTGGATAGGCGCTCCCCACGGGACATTCGAGCTTCGTACCTCAGTTGCAGCACATCACTGAGCTCTGTCCCCATTGCAGAGAGAAGCGTGTTACTTCGGTGCTGTCCAATGGACTGACTTACATCCAAGGCATAGCCTTGAACAGGGGTAAAGATCAGTTAGTGTTTGGTTGTACCACTTTGGATATCTGCTGCCTGGACATTGCTGTGAAGAAATGGTACTAATCTGCTACCCTGACACTATGCGGTTCTCACTGTCTGAATGTGAGACTCAGAAATCGTTCTTTTGAGTACAACAAATTCTAGAGCCTGGCAATTGGATCAAGATCACTTGGACAACTGCAGATGCTTTGCCAACACCCTTTGACCTAGTAATTTTCGACTCTCTTGTGCTGATGCTCTTAACAAAACGGAATGTGAATCTCACATGAAGCTCCAAAATTCAGATGAGCTGCTGGGAGACTTGAATCCCCACCACAGGACCTTCATGTCCCGCTCTCATGACTTGGAATTTCACATATAGGCCTGTTCAATCAACATCCATGTGTGGACAGTTGTGTTTTGCATCAGACTTTTTCTATGAAGACACATATATCTATCTAACTACTTGATTGAGAATTGACTTATATGCATCAATCCTGAACATGAAAAACTTACAAACAAAACATAGGACCCTGCTCTCACCTTGTGACCAGATTTGAAGAAAAGACAAGAAGAGTCGAATTGCCAATGGGTTTCTTTAATGGGACCTTTGGGGGAGGATAATTATCTACCATCATTTTGCAGGAGGTTGGTGCTTGCAGCAGCTGCATAATGTGATGCAGTGCCCATTGGTTGCCAATTACCCACTGGAGCAACCCAGGTTTTCAGATCCAGTATGTCTGAACATTACAAAAGACAGCAGTCCATGGATGAGACCTAGACAAGGTGCTTGCAATGACAGTGACTATTATCTGGAATCACCATACATGTAAATATGTACTAACTCAAGCCATAATTCCGAAGAGGGAACTTGCTAAGGTATTCTGAGCATTGAATTGAGACAACAATTAGGGTAAGGACTAACTGGCAGCTTACAGATTTGCCAAAGAACCCACTAGTAATAACAGTCAATCCAGGACCTCCAAATTGCTCTTGCTAACAATGGAAGTAAATGATTTGAGGTGTGTTATTACCTTGAGTTTCTTTGCTCCTGAAATGCCCAACATCAAAGACACCAGCACCTGCTTCACTGCAGTGGTGGGAGATACTATGAGAGCATGCAGGTTCAAACTGCCACTCCTGTGCTGTGTACTCCTTATGTAGAAATAGTTGCCAGTGGCGAACTTCAAGCATTTGCATAGTCCCTGTGTTAATGCAAGCAGAGCAGTTTTGAGGAACAGGGAAGCTTGCCATTGCCGTATTCAGTAGCAAGTAACTAACGTGTCCACCTTACATATACCTCTTACAGATCTCTGGTAAATGAAATGGATGAATGGACCAGATTTTTGTGATGTGAAGCACATTAAAACTGATGATCTCAAGAACCTGGGTCTTTACCTTCACATGTTGCTAAGTTGCAAACAGGGCAGCGCACTAAGTGCAGATCTGGAGATGGATCAGGATCAGTTTTCAAGATTATGGCCAAATGGATGAAGAAATATTGCAACAGTTTGACCCACTCACTGCTTACATAAGCATATATGACCTCGTCCTTCCTTCCCTCATGCAACATTGATGTCCTCTTCAACAGAACAGGATGTACTTCAATTCCACCACTGACTCCTTCTCTCTTAAATTGTGAAATGTTCATTTATGTTAATTTCTTCTAATTTAGTAGTAAAGTCTGCTGTTAGAATGCTTGACTTTATGGAGTCAAAACTCTTCAACTCCTGGGACCATTTCAACCACACATAAGTACAGGACAAATGGTCACCTGCTATCCATATCCCTTTTTTGACGTTGTGAACAACGTGGAACTTTGCCATAGAGCTGGAGGATCCAACTTCTCCATCCTCACAAAAGGACTTCAACTCAGACAGCTGGGCACTTGCTATAGCTTCTCCAGAATCCAGGCAGAATGCTCCTATCCGCATCCAGTCTGCACCACACATCAGTGATGAGCAATCAGACATGCACAAGGCCAACTGAAACTGTCTAAGGATTTACATCTTCTAAGTGGTTTTCAATTATCAACAAAAACATCTGCAGCACTAAATGTTTTTTCAGATGTGCATGTGCCTGCAACTCCGGTAGAAAGCTTATTGTACACCAAAGTGTCGTCTCAAGAAAGACATCTACTTCAGTTCTCCTGTGCAGTCAGATACAGGAATATTAGAGATGCTTCATCAGCAGTTAATGGAATATGCAAATCGACTCACCGATATGTTTTTCACGTTGGTGCGAATTCGTGAATGAATGGCTGCCATCTGAAATTTGCAAGCAGAAATCAAGTGGATTCATGATAGCTATTAGCTTCTGCTGCGTGATTGGGATGGATCTAAGTACAAGAAGCAGAAAGAAGCAACTGGAGTAGCTAACGGTAACCATATCGACTCGAAGTGCACTCGCGGAGTGAATGCAAAGCAAAAATCTGATAATGAATATATTTTTCGTTGAAACACGTGTACAGACTTCATACCAGTTGCTGCGCCGTATAGATTCCGCCAGCTGAATTCAGACTGACATTTCACCCCCAAGGGAAGGCCAAGCTCCCGTACGCACAATGCTTTCCAAAGTCTTTCTTCCATGACCATCGCGTGAAATTGATGGTTTGCTAACGCAAGTCGCATCAGCGATTTACCGTCCAGGAAGCTCATCACGGATGTCCAGACGTCTTCGTTGTACCTGTGTAATTGCAGCAGATCTCATCACTTTGAACTACGAACTTCGTGTTCTCACAGATCTATTGGTCTTCAACAACAGGCACGGCGCTCATCAACGAACAAGAACTTCGTTGACAGAAAACATGAACTTCGGGTGTCATTCTGACGACTTTTGGCGACAACGTTTCGACGTGTCGTGATTCCACCAAAAAAAAAACAAACACGCGATCTGCTCTGCCACGTTCAGAATACTTGACAACAAAATACCCTTAGTAACCTTATTTCACCGATCTCGCGATGATTGGACCAGCACTTAAGTTATGGTCTGAATTTCCCTCAATTCGGACATTCAAAACTCGATTGCTGTAGGTTTTACTTCCTAGCATTTGATAGCTGGAAAATGAAAATGTCTGCCATAGAGCGCACTCCAAGGACGGTACCAGACCGTCTAACTTTGTGATAAGCAGTTTTGCTCGCCTCTGCCGATATAATGCTGATCCAGGTTCTTGAAAGAATGCGACGAAATCGAAGACTGCGGCAAATGATTTGAGAAACGTCTTCGGTTTTAAGATAATCAAGCTTCTAGAAGTGCCCGCAAATCATGGAATCGCATTAATTACAATTCAGGAAATCACAGAATTCGCTTACTAATGTCAAGAAGTCGGCAATTATCAGCCACGGATCCAATTTCTCAACGCTGCCACGAAGGAATAATGGACAATTCGCAACAGACCTAGGGAGTTTACAATGTGGATTCTGATGTCAAGAACGCTGCAATTGTCGGTCACGACTCCGAACGAACACTGCAACTAACGAATAGTGGCAAAAATCGAGACATTAGGGAGTTCACAATTCGCATTAGCTTTCTGATGTGAAGAACTCTGCAATGATCAACCACGGCTCCGATTTAACTAACGAAATTCAGAGCAATTAAAGAGTTGAGGATGCTCAAATTTCTGATATCAAGGACGCTACGATGATCAACGAGAGCGCCGATTCAATCAACGCTACATTTTGTAACGAATATTAAACGCAGCATTGAGGAAAGTCTCACCACGGTTGGCAGGCTCGAATGCGTCGGGAACAGATTAACAGCGGCGTACTGCAATCAACCGGCTCAGCATGCAAAATCTCGCAGACGGACGCACCGGAGGTTGCAAACGCGTCCGGTCCGTGCTCAATGTCCCAGTTAGACGCCATGATTCCGAGACACCAACATCCAAGCCAAAAACTGCACGTCCATTGCACAATACTAAAGCAAATGACTGAAAGCAGGCCACACACTAATTTTCCTGCAAAAGAAGAGGAAAAATGGGAGTCGGAGATACTGCGTCCGGCTTTGCTAACGGCAGATCAGAATCTCATAAACTATTGGACTCATAATATACTTCCGCAAGAGCACGCCCTGCCACAAGAGCACGCACTGCACCGGCTGTGCCGCCCAGAAGCGAAGCAAACCGAAGCAGGTCTTGTTCGAAGTGTGAACGTGGTTTCAGTAAACGTCGTAAGTTACCCAGGTGAATCTGAGGTTGTTTAGTAATTTTGCCCAACTCTCCCCAATTCAGGTTTAACCCAGGCTCCCAACCTCTGATCACAAGCCATAATTTTTTGTTCCAAAATTTTGCAAAAATGTGAAAAGGAAACTTGAAAAGGAAATATTCTGCTGCATATTTTCTCTCTCTTTGTGAAATAGTCAAATTTAGGGTAGAGACTCCTATCACCAAACACTCACTCATGACCAAACATCTTAATGGAGCAAGGGTGAGCCTGTGACCAAAAATATACCCACTTATAACCATTCAACCTTCAACTTAATACCAAACACACTATGTACAAGGAATGTGAATTTACCTTTATCAATCATTTGATCAAGATATAGAATACATGTTTGATCATGGGCATAACTTAATCCCATTTTCAACAAATGATGACCTCTTTAGAAAGTTGGGTTCTTAGTGATGGGGTTGGAAGTAATTAATCATGTTCTTAGGTGTGCACATGAATAAATTAGGACCCATAAAAATGGAAGGATAAGTGTTTGGAAATAGGTGGTTTTAATGTTGGTTTAGGGTTTAATGTGTTCATTGTACATATGTGGGTGCCTTTAATAAAAGGGGAGGTCCTGGGAAATCTCCAAATTGTTATGTGGTTGAATAAAATAAAGCTCACAAGGATGGGAGAGTAAATGTTTCCGAAATAAGTGATTTAAGTTGATTTAAGGTTTAAGGTGTTCATTATATAAATGTGGACATGCTCATAAAGGTGGAAGGTGTGAGAAATTTCAAGATTTTTGTGGAGTTGGCATTATTAAGTGTTCAATTAAATGAGGGATTTAAAGTAGATTTGCACATCATTGTAATTCATTATGGGATGAAAAGTTTTTGGTGGCAAAGCAAAATATGATCAACAAAGACCTCTATTAAACATTCCATTGCTCACATTTCCCACCAAAAATTTAGAATCACAAATTTAGTGCAAAAGTGTTTCAATACAACAACATTCTCTAATTTTTTTCACCAAAGAGGAAGCATGTCCAAAATTTTAAAATATATTGAACATGAATTACATTATTTTTTTGAGCTTTTAGTTCCTAGAGCCATAGGGCTAAAATCAATATTGTTTTAAAACTTGGCCGAATGTACTAAAAGTATTAGTGAACAACTAAAGGTGAAGGGAGAGGAAAAAGCTAAATGTAATATAATTGCATTTCAAGAAGTGAAAGTAGAAGAAGACGTTGAATGTAGCAAAACTATAGTTAAAGAAGTGACTTACACTAATTAAATTTTTGTGATCCTAGTCTCAATTTAGAGAGAAGGGATACCACTTGTTGGTCTTGAATGAAAGTCCCTGGTTTGGTGGAGGTTAAGGCCAACAGGATGGAATTAACCATGATGATGATGCATGTGCCACATAGAAGGAGGAGTACCGTGTTAAATGGACAACGAGAACATTTTACTTGAACCTAAAACACATCAACGCCAAAAGTCAACAAGAACAATTAAAGGCCCAACTATAATTTCAAAAGGTTGTTAGACAACTCAAAATCTAAAAGATATTATGGATGCAATGGAGATAGGAGTTACCTCGTTGAGGAGGGCAAGCTACCACTAGAACATACCTAGAACATACCCACAACATCACTATTAGACCACTTGAATGGTAAAACTACATCTAGGAAACCATGAGTTTTATCAAAAAGCAAGGAAATAGAAATTGTATAATGGATTTTTTGCATGCAAGACTATGGATTGTTAATTATATTACAATAGTTAAAATTCAAGGTTGCTAAATTGACACAGATTCAACTTACACCATTCAAGGATGGGATCCTTGGGATCTCATGGTGGTATTGGTTTAAACAAATACATCTAGAAATTAGAATATGACTAGGAAAGGGATCTGAGATTTCCAAGGCACAAGGATTGACCAAATATGCTTGCATTTATTTTTATAAAAACTTACAAACATTTCATAACCAACATAATTTCACCACAAAATACATATGGAACTCAGCCAAAATAGGGATTCAAACTAGCAAACAATCAAGATCAAGGAGTTGGTAAAGAAATGTTTACAATAAATTTACAACATAACACCTATGTTACTAGAAAAAGTGGTTTTTATGACTAGGAAATTTTGCAAGTAGGTTCAAATTTAGTCATGTAGTCCTATAAGAACAAGTCTAGTGACTACGATTGATTTGACAATAATCATCAAAATGACAAATTGGTTATGATTGTCTACATGACTAATAGTCACTTCGATATATATAACTGACATTGCTTACATAACCTAGGTACTATATTTTACCAATAAACATAAAACGTACATAAGCATACTACCTAGGTTATCATCACCTTGGTATATTAGGCTTAATGTGAGTATAGCCAAAACAATGTACATAACCTAAATATAACTTGTATAACCTAGGTTTAATTTTACATATTCTATTTATAACACTATGTCACAAAAACTGTATCGCCCTATATGGCCCAAATAAAACCTTATATAACATGATTATACCCTATGTAACCTAGAAGTATAGCCTACATAACATCGACATAGCCTAGGTTTAACTTACATAGCCTCAATATAGCCATACATATGCATACATATAACTTTCATATGTGTCCCCATGTATAACGAATTATGTCACCTATATAGCCCAAATCTTGCCCTACATAACCTAAGTATAGCCATACATAGCTTGTATATATCCTATATAGCCTACGTATATTGTTGGGTATAATCTACACAACCTAAATATAACTTATATAACTTAAGTATAGTTTAGGTATAAGCTTACATAACCTATGTGTAGCCCTATAAATATAACCTAGGAATAGCCTATACATTGGCTAATCTAAGTTTGGCCCAGTTTACATAGTCTAGTTATAGCCACTATTACAATTTATGGATTTTTTTTACTAAATTTTTTAGTAAAAAAGACCTAAAACACAATTATGAAAAAAATCACCCTATCAATTTGGACCTATTAACGTGATTGGATAGTCAATTTGGACCCTATCATTTTTACTAATATAGTTAAATTGAAATTATTATTTTTAAATTTAATAGGTAGGTAGGTAATAAATAGGTTTAGGTAGGTCAAAAAAAGGCACTTAAATAGGTAGGTGTTAGCTTAACCTAGCCTAACCTACTTAACTTAACTTTTCCAAACTACAGTATTCTAATCTACCTATGTACCTTAGCCCTTTAAGCATGCACATAGTTTGCAGATGGGCATATATGAGCTCAAACAAGCCAAAATTGATGTTTTGACATCAATTTTTTTACAATTCTTGTTACATTTGAATATGTGGTGCCATTTTAATGGCATGTGAATCATGGAAAGTTGTGCTTATTGAATAATATGGATATCGGAAAATCTAAAATGAATCAAACAAAATTCCAATATCAAAGTTTGGTTAGAATAAAAGATGTTTAACAACTTCATTTAATGACATTATTTTTATAAATGGCCCCTTAATTTTAACAATAAAATTTATTTCATCCTTAAATTTTTTAGAGTAATAGGGTATTATTAAACACATCTAAAAACCTTTCATATTTTCATATTTTTTCAATTTTGTGTTTATAAAAAATAAAGGTTTAAGAAAAAGTTCACATATCCTTTTCAAGATGTAAATGTGATGTAATGTATATGTTGTTCAAAGAAAACTTATAGCTTATAATATAAAAAATTAAACTTTAAAGTGTTAACATAAGTTGTATGATTTAAAATTATGACAAATTTTCAAAACAAAACACAAAATCTAGCAAAATCTATGCACTTTAAAAAAATCCCTATTTTTCCAAATTTGATTGTAAAAAAACATATTGCATATTGGGGCAACTATAAATACAATATATAAAACATTTCATTTGAAAATTCCTTTTTATAAAAACATGTTTTTGGGGGAAACTGACTTAAAAAAGGACAATAATCATGAATGCAAAGTAAACACATTGGTTCGTTCTATGTTGTTTAGACCCAAATACAAAACAATTAAACCCCAAACCTTCATAATGATAAACCAAGTCTTTACTACTGGACTGCACCATTAAAGAAATTTAGCTTTTGTCAAGTTTTTTATTTCACACATTTATTTTGCATCATTAATTATAGCATTTACTTAAACTTAGGCAACACCTAGTGGCTAAAATTAAGCTAAACCTAATTGTTAAATCAAATGGCTTAACCTAATGGCTTAATTTAATGATTAAACCTAGGCTACACTTAATGGTTAAACATAATGGGTAAACCTAAGTTAAACCTAATGGTTAAATCTAGTGGTGAAACATAATTTGGATAAACTTAAGTTAAACCTAATGGCTAAATCTAGTCGATAAACATAATGGGTAAACCTGAACTAAACCTACTGACTAAACATAGGTTCAACTTAGTGGACAAATCTAATGGTTCAACTTAAGCTAAACTTAATGGCCGAATTAAATGGTTCAACTAAGGTTAAACCTAATTTTCATTTGCCATACATAAGGCGACCCAAACTTCTTTTCAATAACATTCGTATGGCAATCAAATTTTTTTGGTAATTAAGAAATTGGCAATTGAAACTTTTTTTTACTCACCCACAATTGTTATTTTTAGTTGTTCACAAAAAAAAATTCAATTACCTTTGGTGGCAGCACATAGAGTTCAATGAGAGTCTTCCAAAAACATACTACATGCCCCCTTTTGAAACTCAATTGTCAACAACTGAAAAAACATTATCACCATTCAACAATCAAGATTTTTCATATGGTGACCAACGCCCATTTTTGACACCATTTGTATAGTAATCGAAAGTTTTTTGTCACCTTTAGTCACCACACATAACACTCGTTGAAAACTTTCCAAAAAACTATTTCAAATCGAAAAATGTTGGTCATTAACTTTTGATGCACTTGAAAAGAAATTTGCAAATTGCTCGAAAAATTTTAATCGTCTATGGCCATTGATCCAACAATTGAAAATTATTTTTTCGTTGCTAAAGAAATTTATGTCAATGTACGGATGTTTCTAGCTATGCCTTAAAAAAATCAGTCATTACTTTTTGGTTGCCATAATTGATGATTAAAAAATTTCACTCACCAAGTCTAATGACAGAAAATTTGTTATACAAGGCAATGGAATTTGGAAAGGGGGTATGTAATATGTTTTTGAAAAGTTTTCATCGATTTCTACATGAAGCAACCAAAGGCGACTGAAAATTAAAATGTTAACAATTGAAACAAACTATTGTTAGTGACCAAAAAAAATTTCAATCACTAATCTATTGGCGATCAAAAATGGGTTTCAATCACCATCCAAGAAATCTTGATTTTTGGATGGTGATCGAAATCAATTGTGGCAACTGAAAGCTAGTGATTGACTATGGTGACCAAAAGTTGGCAATTAAAAATGTTTGGTCACCAATCTTATGGCAACCAAATTTATTTTCAATTCCCATACACAACAGGGGCAATCTAAGTGTCATTAAAAAATTTCATGCGTTAATCTTGAAGGATGTGACTAATGCATCAAAATGGACATTGACATGGCGTTTGACGCAAAATTGCCACATGATGTCAAATTTAACAAGCCTAAGATAGGTAGGTGAGAAGATTTAAGTAAATAGGTAGGTACGTAGGCAAATAGTAAGTGGGTGGGTGGGTGGGTGGGTTGGTGGGTAATAGGTAAATAAGTAGTTAATTAAAATAAATAGGTGGGTGAATGGATAGGAAGTAAATACATTAGGTAGCAAAATATGTCACATTTGAATAACGAACATTCACCATTTTGATTAGAAATGGGTGTTGGCAAATTACGGTCTACACAAAAAATTATCATAATTTGATGTTTTCAATACCTATCCAAGTTTCATGCCTCATGGTGGAAATTTGGAAAGTAATTTTCATTCAAATTTTGTGAAAGATTATGGTTTATATCCGAATCTAACATTATGTTGGGAAACCAATGCACATATGAATGATGTAATAATCCAACAAACTATTATTTTGATTTGGAAAGCCATGTCACATTTCTGCAATTCCAACAAAAGGACTAAAAAGTACTACACTTAATAATAAATTTTCCATGAAATTTTACACATACATAAAAAATCCCATAAAAAACAATCTTTCCCATCAAAATTTTCAAGTTTTCTTAAGGTCATAGAATTGACATCATATGATTTTTAAATGTTCATCAATACATTATGGTATGATAATCTTGATGATCATGAATTTTTTTAGGTTGAAAAATGTTCTTTCATTGAAGATTTACTTGGGCTAAGTGTTTTTTAAATCATTTGACAAAAGTAAAATGAAATTTTGAATATTTAAAAATATGGAAAATTACTGTCAAATAAGGATTTTTCAAAAGCTTTTATTAAATTATTGATGTACATTAATAGAAATGTACAACTATGTTCATTTTCATATTCATAATTCTTGTGGTTTCTTTTTAATTTTGAAGCCCAAATCATTTATATGTGATTTTAAAAATATTCAAAGTAAGTGAAATCTTACATGTTGCTACTTCTAATGTTATATGTAGTGCCAAATTTGCCACAAATTGTGTAGACCGTAGCTTGCCAAGACCCAAATGTACAACTTGGTTGAAGATGAAAGATGTACAACTTGACTAAATATATCTAGTAAAACAAACCATTACAGTTAAGTTGAGTAATCAAAAAAATACATGTGTCATTCAAGCCCCTAAATACACCTTTGTATAGTCCAAATCTACATGTCCCACTAGTAGAAATTGGCCAAAATGTAACCACTCTATTTATGACTACATGCGACTATTAGTTATTTGCAACTACATTTGGACATTTTTACAACTATTTCTTGTTTTGGTCATATTTGCAAGTACATTGCAATTAGTTTGCAACTATTTTAGTGTTCATCTTTCCATTTGAACAACGTTTAGTTTGGTTTTCATCCAAACAGAACAATGAATATCGCATTAGTTGCAAATGTCACCAATTTAGTTGCAACCCTATGAATATACAAAGGTGTATTTTGTGAATTTTCAAAAATATAATTGGGTGTACTAATATTTATAAATGTATATATTGAATGTATATGAACAACCATATTCCATGTGTATTCAAGTAATATTATTAACATAAATAGCCTCAATATAATGGTTACATTAATTGGTGTATATTTTGAATATATTAAATTTTTATTTAAAATATTTACAAAATATATTACAAGTTTATCCAAACCATCTTATTATACTTCATCAAATTATTACAACTGATATTTATTAATATTAACATTATATGTTTATATTAATTACATGTAATAAAAAAATTCAATATCATCTTCCATTTTATTTTTAAAGTAATATTTTATTACATAATGATCATAATGATGATGATATTAGAATGATAAGAAAAATATTATATAATTATTAAAATAATTTTATAATATAATATACTATTATAATTTATTAAATTATTTTCAAATGACTAATGTACTTATTAAATTTTCATTTTTTATTCATTAAAATTTTAAAAAGAATCATAATAGATCTAACAAATGACATAAAAATATATATTAAAAAATAGTTAACCTATGCTACCTACAAATTACATTATTATTATTATAAATAATCAATTATGAAGTATCACTATATTAGAATAACTACCAAAATATTAATATATAATTTAAGTTTTTATATTTCGAAATTATAATTAATATTTATGAATTATGAATTATTCAATTATTATAATCAATTACTGATATATAATTTTATTTTCAGTTTTATTGTTTTATTATAATTATTTTAGTAGGTTAGAATGGAAATCTAATAAATTAATATACAAATGCAAAAAATATTTTCGAAGGAAAAGTATTCTTGTTAAAAATATAAAATATTTATTGTAATAATTCATAAATAGCTATAATGACTGAAGTAATAATATGACTAATAAAAATAAAATAGTAAACATTGGTTACCAACTAGTTACAATAATAATTGAATTAATGTTATTGTTACTATTAAATATTTACATTTATATATATTATGAATTGTAAAAATGAAAATAATAATGGGAATAATTGTAACAAAATAGTAAACCCACATTAGGTTTTAATTATATTATTAGATTAAAAAAACTACTACTTAATTTTTATAATCATTAATTATTAATTACTGAATATTTTGAGTTATTATATCAATTTATTTGGTTATGATATAATAATTAATTAATTATGAATAATTAGCTAATTATTTCAATATTAGCCAATTATTGGTTAATGAAATTGGTTGATAGATCATTATAGTTCATATATTAATAATGTTTATCTAGCTAATTAATTAAGTCATATTTAATCATAACTAATAATACAATTAATTCAGTAGTCATAATATATTGATGATTATTATTATAAATAATTGGTTAGTTGGATAATTTATAATTAGTTAATTTCTAATTTATTTTTTAATTAATTAATTAACTAACTTATTAATTTATTTGTACATTTTATTTTATTCATTAAATATTTGATAATTTTATTAATTAGTTAGTTATCTAGTTAGATGTCACTTACCTATTTGTTTATTTACTTTTCAAGATGAGAATGGAAGCGAAAACATATGGGATAAACTTTTTAGTTGCAAGTCATTTGCTTAAAAATGTTTAGTCGCAAATGACTTGCAACTAAAAAGTTTATCCCATATGTTTTAGCTTTCATTCTCATCTTGAAAAGTATATAAACAAGGTGTTTTGTCTTTATATTTTTATATTTAAAACATGGACATATGGGATGAGCCATTGAAAACGACTTAACCCAAAATAAAATAAAAATATTCATGTGTTTACCCCTAACTACATACTTCCCTAACTTACCTATCTATTTTCCTACCTACCTACCTACCTACCTACTTAAGTAGATATTTGGCCTAGGTAGGTAAATAGGTTTTTATCTAGATAGGTGTTTAGCCTAGAAGGGTAGGTAAGTATATAGGTAGGTAGGTATCTAGTTCAACCTACATACCTAAATATTGATTCAAATTGAATTTGGACAAATTCAATTAATATGCCACATGGCAAATTTCTATTGCACCACGTGTCACAATCTAAACCATCCAAATATAAAAATTAAACATTTCGGATTATTTCAAAATAATAAAGATATATTTTTAATTATTAAGAGTTGGGACACGTGGCAACAGATAATTTGTTCCCTTGTTCACCAAAAAAGTTGCATCCTAGTTGCAAACGACAATACGTATATGATAAGTCAAAGGATGAAGGCGTATTTTGTTGACTTTTTCTTTCATCCAAAATTCGTTGTCGTTTACGACTAGTGTTGTTTACGACTTATCCAACGAGACTATTAAGATTTTAGTTGCAAATGTCGCTTGTAACTAGAAATTAGTCGCAGAGACCAGATGCAAAATGGACATTTTCTACTAGTGTCCATTATTCAACTTGAACCTTTAAAAAACCATGACTTATAATAGTAAGCCTTAAACTTTGTGAAGTCCTAAAAAAAAATTCAAATGTTTTTTCAAATTCTAGTAATTCACTTACAAAATACGTTGTGATGTGGAAATCAACTTGAGGATGTTTCAACATGTATTTTTCATAAGCATCATCTTTATTACATTGAAAAGTCCAAATATAGTTACAACCATGCCTTCCTATGTGTTATTGATTTTTATGTCTATCAATTATTAATCTCTAGTTATTAGTTTTCAAGTTTTTTTTGTGCCAAGGATGATCTTTATTCAATTTCAAGGTTAGCCTAGTGAATTGTGTCAATTACTACAACTATTAACATTTATTTTTTCATTCAATCACTTGGACACCATTGAATTATGGACTAAAGATGATTTTTTTAAACCTATGTTCCCAAGAGCTAGTCTACCAACTAAAGGAAGTGACTGAAAAATTCTCATGGAAAATTTGAATCCCTTTCTAAAGATGGGTGAAAACACATTATGGGTGAACCACTTTTCACCCAAAAAATAGTGTATAACAAGTATGATAGGCATTAGTAAACTGAAATATTCATGGCATCTTTTTGAAATCCTAAACATAAGGGAAAAACTTTAAAATGTTCATGACAACATTTTGAAACTCAAAGCTCATTTTGAATCAAAGTTGAGCTTGATTCAATGGTTAGATGAAAAGGATTGATAAAATCAATGTGTATAAAAATATATAATGTACATTTTTTCAATGGCCATAGGGCCTCATATTTATGGTTCATGACACATTACCACTAGACCAAAGAAAAATGAAAAAATAATACAATGCCCACCTATAAAATATCTTCTTTTTTTTTCAAGGTAATGGTTTTTTACTAAAAATAAAAGTTTTACGATGCATTTTTTGTTCAAAAAATGCAAAAATAAATAAAATTGATTGGATTTTCATCAAAAAATTTAAGCTTTTAAAGTGGTCTTAGATTTAGTTGATGTATTTCAATATCATTCACCATAGAAAATTCACTACAAAACTGCACCCATAACCTTAATTTTGAAGTATATTTGTAATTTTTCATACTTTAAAACGTATTTATTTTGACACAATTATATTGCATATGTTCAAGTTCATAATGTTTGTTGGAATTTCTTATAAAATAAACTAGTTTAAGTTGAAAACTAATGCAATATACTTGAAATGAGCAAAAATAATCCAAGATTTGATGTGTACATGTACCAAAAATAACCAACTATTAAAAAAGTGTTTGTGATTACATTTTTGGGGGAGTGTAATGTGTTTTCACTTAGATACATTTTCCAACTTCACAATCTAAATGTGAAATTGGTTTCTCCCATGAACTAAATGGTGATATGTGATGCAATTCTTAAAGTTGGTGGTCTAGATTATGAAACAATTTGCCTTGGGGGCACAAATGGCTAAGGGGATATTGTAATTGACATATGCCTCCCACTATTGATTTTAACATATAGAAGAACATTTAGTTCCTTCTTCAATTTATCCTGTGTCATTGTCTTTTTCACCATCCTTTGAAAATTGTTCTAGAGTTCGACTTTTTGAAATGTAAATAATGTCATGATCTACAACCACCATATCCAAACATGGGGATGTCTTAGTATGGGGCTACTTTCCATGAACGAATCGATTAAGTCATGCATGTTATTGTTGTAATGTCATGCAAGATTCATAATTATTTTCTCTTGCAATGTTAAGTCCCAATACTCCATGTTGCATGTACTAGTTTCATTTATGTAATCATTTAAATGCACTTGAAGTTCCCATTGTACCATACATGGTTCCCCATTTCTCTTTGTAGGCCATGTCATGTTCCACAACAATATTAAATGTCCAGTTGAATTAACTATACATGCAATTTTCTTCCACTTCAACTTTCTAATCCTAAAATTAATCACAAGGATCAACTAAATCCAATCACACAAGGAATTTATTTATCATTGTTTGTATGAAGGTCATCATTTCTTAGTACTCCCAATTCAATTATTAAGGTCGTTATTAATAGAGTGTGTCAAAAGCACCTTTCTAAATTTGAATGTCTTTTCTTTAAGGAGCTCTATAACATTTCTACATAGTTGTTACATCTTCTTGATTTATGATTGCAAAAACATTTTTCAATTTATTTTGGTTTTGTTTCTTGCAACTAAATTACATTAAAACTTGCATTGAACTTTTGTAGAAACTTGTCTTGATTTGTGAATTATTGTGGTGAAGGTTTCTTATCAATGTCATTAAACGTTTCTTCCACGAATGAAAACATTGTATAATTGGTGTTGTAAACTTACTATATAACAAATTATTGTTGGTGTGCAAATCAATAGGGTGCAATCACAATAAAAAGAACCAATGGTGTTACTTTAGACAAGAGGCAAACCATTGCATGAGCCTAGAGTTGGAACTTGGGATGGTAAAATGTTTTTTCCCCTACACACATACAAGTAAAACTCAAGAATTAAACCACAAAATGAATGTTATATAAGTAAACATGAGATGAATGTAGGCATTCATCCTCATTATGGACGAATGACTTTTTTCACATCTAATGTATGGATGAAAAAAAATTGAACTTGCATCAAAATTATGGATGAATGTTTTATTTTATCATTATTTTTTTCCCCTTAGTTTTAATTAACTAAAAATTCATGAAGCAGAATTTAATCTATAACATTTGTTGAATAATATAATGTAAATTCCGTTATAAATGAATTCAAAGTCTATTGTTTAAAATGCCATTATTCTTAATATGTCTTAATTATATTACTATTGTCATACTAACATCCACCCCATGGTCATTGTTTTTATAACAAAATAAAAAGTATTTTATTTTTATTTTTTTGGGAGCAAACTAACCCAATGTCATTGATTACAATGAGTTTTTTTTTCTTCCCTCTTTGAAGCTACCACAACTTCCTTCAAACCTATTTATAAGTGTCATGGACAACAATGGGAGATTGTTTTTCATTTTTCTTCAAAGGTGCCACAACTTTCTTCAAATCTAAATAATGTTGTTAACAACAATGGGTATTGAATGCTTTAGTTATCTTTAAACTACCTATTGTCATTGATGACAATGAAATTTTGAAATATTTTAAAATTCAATTTCAACCACCGTAATTACCTTTCTTCAAACAACCTAATATCATAGATGACAATGGGGTTGTTTTTAATGATTATTTATTTTCAAAATGTTGTAATTTTTCACAAAATACATATATAATGTTGTTTACAAGAATTGGGAGATGGGGGTTCACACTCATCCCATGACAAAAAAATTTATTTTTAAAACATTATTGATGAAAATAATTTTTCAAACAAAACTTTAAAAATAATTTGGTCCCATCATCATATTTTCCCCTATTATAGTCACATTATCCATCATTATTAAATGGCATTCAAGTTTGAGCTATCAATATTTATAGATGAACATGGATATAAATAATTTTAATTTATTTATTTTCCAATCATGGATGAATTTCAACCAATTATATATTTACTTAATTCAATTCATATATGAAATTCATCCTAAGAAACCATTCATTTATGGACACAGTCATCCATGTAGGTGAATGCAAATCACATTAAGTTTGAAACTAAAAGCTCCAAGCTCCGAGTTCAAGCTTTATGATGTGTACGCTCATGCACCTTTAGACAAAAACTACAAGTCCTTTTGCTTAAAAATAATTTTTCCATACAAATGAATTTTCCAATGAATTCTTTTGCATTTTTTTATAAAAAGTACTTAAATTTGCCCCAATAATTCAATTTTTTTTGTTAACCATTATTCAACAAATATAAATTTTTTTATTAGTGCAAATTTATTATTTCCTTTTTTAAAAATGATCACAACTTCAAATCATACCCAAAATTCGTTTTTTACATTTAAGGTATTTTATATTCCAAAATAAAACTTTTTTTAATGCACCATGTACATTATACCCCATTTTTATGTGGTAAAAGATTCTTGAAGTTCTAAAATTTTGAAATAACTATGAAAAAATCTTTGAATTTTCAAATTTTCAAAATTTTACGTTATGTAAATTATGAATGTTTTTGACTGTGGCTAATAGGTATCTTCTTCTTTTTCATCAAAATGTTTTTATTGTATGAATATTCTTGATAGTCTTTTGCAAAATTATCTCTTTTTGACGTAGTAAATGTTTATTTTCAAATGTCTTAAATTAAAACTTAATTTGAGTTTCTTGACAACAATATGAAGGAAAGAGGGACAATTTGCTAATGGAATGGCTTCAAATGGAAAAAATACAAATAAATCTTTGGTTTTGATTAGTTATGTATAACATCCAATACTCTTTTTGGTTCTTTTCGAATGTATTTTGACCCAACAATAATGTGCACAATGATCTTGATGATGCATGTCCAATGACTCTCTGTGTATAGCAATGATGCATGACAACAATGATTTGCATATGATGATTTTGTGATGTGTGTATAATGACAATGTGCATGTAACTACAATGAGCAAGATGGTGTAAAGCTTTATAAATGTTCATAAAATTGCTAATGAAGTAATGTAATGAAACTTTGTAGTGTAATGAAATGCAAGTAGCTTCTTGTGTGAAGAAGAACATGCTCAAATAGGATTCAATTGACACTATTTTAATTAATTATTTCTATTTTTTTAACTTTAACATTGTGTTTAAAATTGGGAAAGCAATCACAAAATGGTAAATTTTACCATTTCTTTATACTCTAACACTAATGCTACAATTTATTGACCATTGTTTACGACATCAACTATAATGTTCTTTTTCATGTTAACAATAAAATAGGTGTAAATGCATGATAAGTATTTTTTACTACTACAAGTTCTCAAACAACATTTTAACTTTTGGTGTAAATGAACTTTAAGTCATTACAAACATGTCTCTAAACACATTCATTTAAAAAAGTTATCACTTGTTGGATGTTTAACTATTTCGACTTGATATTCACATCATATTATTGATTGAAGGCTTCATTTCCATCTTTAAACACAAAGCCTACAAGGAAATGAAGTAAGCAATTATTTTCATCATCTTAAAATGGTGTATCTGAAAAATATGAATTAAAAAATGTGACAAGATGCATAAACTTGGTGATGATTCAAATTATTTTTCCATGAAATGTTGAAATTTCTGGTAGTATGAGAACCTAATATTTCATGCTAATATCAGTGTTCAATTATTTAAAAAGAGTGGCATAAATGAAACAAAACACTATTCTGAAAAACATTTCAAGGTTCAATATGTAGTTTAAATAACCATTCGAAATGTTATAACATATGTGAAATTTAGAAGGTGAAAACCTTGGAATAATGTTCCATTAAACATTGATATACTTTAAAATATGCTTTAAAAACCATTATGATTTTAAAAAAAGAATAACCCAATGCAAAATGGTTTCAATTAGCATTGTCAAAGAGTGGTTACAAGATAAGGAGGACCAATTCTAGCAAATAAAAAGTTCATAAAATTCCATTCAATAGTGTTAAAATTGTAGTTTCTTGTGATATCAATATTTAAATGAGGGATTAAAGATGGTTAATGAGTTAATAATATTGCATGAATAAAAGTCCGACCTTATAATTTTTTAGCATATATGTAAAAAGGAAAATAAAATAAAATCCATAATAAAGGTTTATGATATTGATTTTTAAAAATAAGGTCCATTTTATGATTTTCAAAAGTTCATAACTTTTTTTAGGTTAAGTTTTTTGTAACAATTTTGTTTCATTTATGTTAATTTTCTTTTAATATATCATATATTGAATCCTTATAAAATATCTGAAACAAAATTCATTAAAAGAAAGCATTAATTATATAAAGTCATAGACAAAAAAAGACCAATCCATGGTTTGCAATTTCAAAATTCTATTGCAATATATTTGGAAAATGTATGTTGTAATTTTTAATAAATAGTTTTTTCTTATTTAAGTTAAAATTTTAATTCAATAGGAAATTTGACATAGTTTTCATTTTATGGTATGTCAATGCATGACATTTAACAAAAACTTATGGTGTGATGCAAAAAGTGGCCCACCTTATCTTGCAACTACCCCAAATTTTCCTTTTTAAAAAATTTTTTAGTCCCACTTTTGATGCCTTTCAACATTTTTGCTAGTTCTTTTAAGTGTAGGTTTGAATCTAGTTTTTCAAAATTTTAAACTTGCAATTTCAATTTTGGTAAAAGAATTAAAATTTAAGAACCTTCTTAGTAAGGTTTCACAGCAACAAAACCATAAAGAATGCTCACAGGATTATGTATGTGTGCTCTCAAAACCCTAACCCTAAATTTTTAGGTTGCCAAGGGAACAGGTCGAAAATCAAACTTATACCCCCTCAAAATGAGTTGTACAATGCCATTGTAAGACAGAGCCCACAAAGAAAACAAGCTGGCATAGAAAGCTCTGAACACCTCAAAATTTAGGGTTAGGGTTTCGAGAGCATACGCGCATAATCCTGTGACCGTTCTTTAGGGTTTGGTTGCCGTGAAACCCTACAAAGAAGCCCCGGCGTGAGGGAGTTGGACTTCTGAGAGTGGAGGTGGATCTGCGCCGCCTCGGGAGCGGCCACTCTGGTCTCTTCTTATAGTTATCGTGTTGAAGGCTTTTCCACAAGTCTTGTGCTTTGAGTTTTTGCATTGATACTGAAGAGGAGGTAGTTTCAATGTTGAGGTTTGCTCGTTGTAGTGGGCTTTTTTTCATGTGTTTTATGCTGGACCGCAAGTACTATGCCGCGTTGGGAAAGATGTAATTGGCGGAGGTAGGAATGTGCTGTGATGAGTATGCAAACTTTCTGACACCTCTTGTATGAGAGCATGGCCTGCTCGCTGAACGGGGATGCGTTTTGCTGAGCACATCGAGATCTCCTATGTTTGAGCAAGTTTATCCTCGCAGAACCTGTGCTGTCTGCCCTGAGTTTTCTTCCTTGGAAAACCAAAGCCGTGCTTCATCGTGTTCGTGGAATGCATGTTATTAGCAGTTCTCTCCAGGGTGACTTCCCACTGAGGTAGTGCTCAGCAGGTTTTGGTGCTCTTGTGAGTGTTTATTTCAGACTAATGTGTAATGAACCCAATTTGCAAAACAATCTGAATACAAACATCTTGTTGCAGTATCTAAACTTTGGGATTCAGATGACGTTTGAATGACTTGAGGTGAGATTACATGAATAGAAGCTTGTGTCGAAAGCAAGCTCATTTTGCCGTTGCCTCTACCGTTTTGGTTGGGAGCAACTTTTATGACTTGCAAAATAGATATCCAGCTCACTCACCCACCCTGATCCATGATGGCCGTGGGCCTTGAGATTGGGAACATGTTGCACGATTATATTCCTCTCCTTTCAATGATGAATGTGGAAAGTCCCTGAACATTGTAATTGCTCCTTGATTCTATCTTTTGGGTCCGTTTTCCATTTTCTCTAGGATGAAGTTCCTGCTGGAGTTTTGCTCAGATCTGAGATATCCGTTGTTGTCTGGTCCCTCATTAGTGGGTCATCTCTCAATTCTTCTCTGGTTGACTATATCTGAAGATATCAAGAATTTTGCATCACTAATGAATATTTTGATTCCTTGTGGTGACGACTGGAAATAGCTGCAAGATGACCTTGTCTCAGTAAGTTTTTTGTTGCAGTTACCAGCAGTGTTTGGAATATACACAGGACGTATTCTTGTGGTCGTAACAAGTGCTTGCAGCTAAAACTACAGGCTGAACCCACCATGAAGCACTGTTTTTGTATGAAATGCATCTGCAGAATTTAGCTGGGTTTCAAGTATTATTGAAAACAGCAGACCAGAGGCGTTTCTCATCAGGTTTTTGCTTGTGAAGATGGTTTGTTATATCAATTAACTTAGTATCATATGTGTCCTGGTTCAAAAACCATGGTAGTTGGGAAGGTTGTGAAAATATTTTTGAGCTTGATATTGGTGAGTGCAAATCAAACATCCCCAGTCTAGAATTAGTTTTGCTTTCTAAATTTCAGGACACAGGCATCCTATATATGGTGGGTGAGTAGAATTTTCTATGGTACATTGCCTATCCCTTGCATAGCTGACCAAATTCTTGAAAAATGAAGAAAAACCCTGAACCCTAAACACGAATGGAAATCCATCTGCAAAAGGTACAAGCATGTTGAAGCAAATGTAAACACAAGAAAAGAAAATTATAACAATCAAAGTAGTAGTAATGAAATGAAAGATTGGATGTTAAAATGCATCTTCGATGACAAATCAACTCATGATGAAGGTTTTGTCACCAAAAAACAAGGGGAATATTTTAATAGTGTGTGATTCTTCATTACTGGACATCTATGGACTGAATTATGATTTTGATACTTATACTGAAGCATGACAATTATGATTTAAATATTTTTCTTCATCAAGATCTTAACAAATATTTAAATTTTGTGGCCTTAGTTCTATGAACCACAAAGGATCAAGCATTCATTTTGATTCCTTCTCATCAAGTCAACAGGTTGTTTTATGTGATTGGCAGCTCATACCCAACAACAAAATCCCCATAGAACATTAACTCAATTACTTCAACATTGTTCAATCTTAAAAATTGGACAGAAATTCAAGGTAAAGTCAGCCAGCCCAAACATCATTATATCCTAGCATCCCCTCAATCCCAAAAACCTCCGGAGCTCCCATAAAATAACAGGTACTCTTCTTAAAACAAAACACATTCCATACCCAATTCAAAATCCCCATAAACACCATGCATGAGTTGTCACACAACCACTCGAGAAATCCTAGACACACTCATCCTCTCCCTTGTGTTGATCCCTACATAAACACATGCAACAACATTAGACCCTTTTTTAACATTCTTAGCACAATAGAAGTTTTCTCATCAAGATTTTTTCTCATTCCATCTACTTGATCAAGTTCTACTTCTTCTATTTGCAACATCCCAAAATCAAAATCAAAACCACACTTTTTAATCCTCTTTTCCTCTCTTATTCACTTAACTTCCCTTTTTATCACACTACAACCCCTTACTTTCCTTCTTCTTCCTCATTTCATCTCTTTGCCTCCTCAAAATCCCTTTACCAATCTCCCTCCAAAAATATGATCCACAAATTTCTTGAAACATTTTCATTGGACTGCAAATATTTCATTCTATCTTAATAGCTAACTCCTTTGTGATGACTTGTAGGACAACAAAAACACACCCAAGAAAAAAAAAACTTAGTAGATTCTTTTATTTTCCTTTTTTTTTTTAGCGTCATTGAAACATTAGATTGTCGGTAGTCTAGCCGCAGTCTAAGTAGCCTTCCTCCAAAAATAGTTGACATTGTTTTTAATTACAATGTACTAGTTGGTATGTGTGGAAAAGATGAAGGATTGTGTTTAGGCAAGCTTGGACTATATTTGAAATTCCATTGGGGTCAAAAGTCAAAGTGAGTATAGTGATTGATATTAATTGGCCTACCATTTAAACCCAAAAAAGTAATTATTTGTTATTAGATTATTAAATTAATTCTTGACTCATAAATTAAATAATAAAACTAAGTTCAAGTTATTTTATTGAATTTTCTTGAAAGTTTTATTCAATATTCAATAACTCCCCACTTCAAGGCTACACATTATGAAAGTATCTCATTGCACCCCCTTAGTCATGGAGCCTTGTGAATTGGGAGGTCTCAACGTGACATATAAACCAACTACCTTAGTACATCCTAGTGTGGTGTGTGTAGTTGGCTCAAATGTGAATACAACTTTCATGCTATGTTGCTCCAAATGTGAACCTGACTTTGATAATAGAACCCAATTGTGAAATTACTTTAAATTCTAAAATAGTTTCCAATCAAGAAATACACTCAAGGTTCAATATCTCACCCATCTTAGTTTTAAATATTACAAATTCACCTCCAAGAAATCCCACTCATAGCTTGAAAGCTTTCCATCTTGAAGGCTTTCCAATAATAGCAAAAGCACATTTCAATCTTTTCAAAACTTTAAATTTGTTGAATATCCAATGGAAAAAAATATTTAAATTTGATCTAAAATCACCTAAGATCTTAGAAAAATTATGAACTCACCTCCATTAAACCCTATTGAGAGCTCTCTAACTATTCCAAGATTGTGCCACAATTTCTTTAAAATGTCTAGTTTAAATTTTTTTAAATTTCAATTAAAATATTGTTCAAATATTCAATTTGGTCACAAGGTTTGCATATTGATCCTCATGATAAGGAATAGGATGTGGGGGCACATTTTGCTCCTATTTTATCATTAGCCGTACCAAAGATCATCATTAGGAGCATCTCCACCAGGTACCTTGTAAACACACGTTATATCAATAGCTTCCAAAGCTCTTTCTTAAACCCTTGTTGAAACTATGCCATTTGAGCAAAATGTTCACCAACAATTGTGCAGCAATAAAGCCCGTAGTTGTGAGGATTGCAATCATTATAAAGTTTTTGAAACCACCATCACCATGAAGCTTTTGAACTTTTCTTGGCATGAAGTTTCATTCACAAATACATAAAACTCATGGCTAACCTTTGGATTGAAAAAAGCTACTTGCTCATCTTGAAGAGAATCTCAATTATTACAATTAGGAAGAGTTGTTTCTACAAAGAGCTTTAAAAAAGCTTGCTCAAACCTTGGAAGATCAAAGGCAAAGGCATGGCAAGGTGGGGTGTGTGAAGAACTTGCCAAGAGAAGGGGAGCTTGGGCATGAGCAAATAATTTTGAATTGATTTATTCCTTCACTAATGTATAGTAATGTTTTCTTTTGTGGGCAAATTTTCATCAAAATTTTAAGATAAGTTGAATTCAACAAAACCGCCTTAGATAGATAAATTTGAAAAAATAGCCAATCTTGTTTGTCCCATTAAAAATTATAACCAAATCCAAATGCAATCACTTTGCCATGTCACCACTATTCAACTATTCATGTTCATTAACTATTTGCTAGATAGCAACACCATGTTCACAGAAATAAAGTTGAATTGCGCAAACAACAACCAAATCCACTTTCAATTCAATAAGGTTTCATCAAACTCATTCATAGTTTTCATGGTGGGTTCATTAATTGGAGAAAGGTGATTACATTGAACATTATTTAACTACCATGGCCCATTTTGTGAATCCAAATTCTACAATCTACACATATTAATTGTTGTATGTTTAATGTGTTCATTATTTAGCTTTTTTTGTGCTTCCAAATTGTGAAATGTTCTTTAATCTGTATTCTACATAAGGTTTTATGAGTACTCAAGAATTAGGATGTGTTCAAATGATAAGAATTGACTAAAAATTGTTGGAAAATCTTTGTAAATTTGCTCCATCAATTACAATTTCACATATAAGTTTTTTTTTTATCTACTTTCATCTTGGGGTGAATTTTGTGCTCTTAATATTTATTGTTGTGGTTTTGTGGAGTCTTTTGATATTTTTGTTTTTTATTTTGCAAAATGAACTTAAGGTTGGTGGCACAAGTCAAAATTTTAATGGTAACACTACGCAAATTGGAACTTAAATTTTGTTGATTGACTTTGTTTGTTCTTTTGGTTCTAGAAAAAGCTTATTGATCTAGATTCCAACCTTGGTAAAAAAGTCATTTATGTTGGGGCATTCTTTCAATAGAAATTGCAATATTGTTGATGGGTGGCCATTGAAGTTGCCATTTGCCCAAGTCCTATGGTTGTGAAAATGCCTTTCTTTGAGGCTTGATTATCTGACACAATTGATGAAGTGATTTGCATGCCTCAACACAAGAACCTTGAAATGATTTTAAGTTTTTTAGTTGGATTACCCACCTATGTCCCCTTATGACAAAAAGAAGGCTATCACATTGTGAAGGTGCTTGATGACACACCAACAAAGAAAAAATAAGAAAAAGAACTATAACCCCAATGCAAATGTCAAGATAATTGGGCATCATGATTTCCATGAGCTAAGATGTTGCAAGGTGGTGATGGTGAGATTGAACATTTCCATTGTTTACTTTGTGCATATGCATGGAGAGAAATTTTGCTGGGAGCCAAAACAAATAACCTTGTGAAACATGAAGGAAAAAAGAAGGAAATTTTTTTTTTTCCATAGTTGGATGTTGGAAAAGACCAATGTTATATAAACAAAAGGTGCAACCACTTAACATTTTAAGAACATGCCTTACATGCATTTCAAAAATGACAATTTTTGCAATAAGTTCAAGACACCAAAGGTGAAAGGGGTCATGAGATAACAATTTGCCACCATATTTCACCTTCTCCAACATGGTAGGTAATGTTTGAATATGAGGTTTTGAAGTCTCTTTTCACTTTCTTGGGTGTTTCAAATATTTCCAAGAAAAATTAATCAAACAACATTGGTTGATGATGGTGGAATTTAAAAATGATCAAATTATTAAAAAAAATTAAAGAAGTCATTTGAAATGCAAAATTTCTCGCACTAACATGTGATGAAGTTACCACAATTGATACACAATCCTAAATAAATATGTTATGTTGTTGACCAATGATTGGGATTGAATACCCATTTTAATGTCTCTAGAACATACTACCAAAGGTTGTGGCAATAACAACTTGATCAAGATTATAATGGGTACCTTCAATTGTGATTCATATCAATTCTTGATGTTGCCAAAAAGTTGTTTTCCTTTGAAGTTGATGGGATAAATGTTTTTAGGTACAAATCTATATTTGTTTATTTTATTTCAATAATTTATTTTATTTCATGTATATTTGATGTTATTTCCATGTCAAAGTCCTAATTGTGTTGTGTGAAAGGGTGCCCATAATGGGGTTACATGTTAAATACAAACTCAATAATCCTTTCATTTAAAAAGTATCCAATGTTGTGCACAAACAAGGTAATAGGAGCAAATAGTAGTCTCTTGAATTGTTGTGATTAGTCTTGATAAGCTAATATGGTAACATGAGATTTAGAAAAGTTTTGAGATAATGTTGAACAAAGGTGTTTAAACAATGTTTATGCATTGTTTTGCAATGCTACGTTGGGTTTTGATTTTTAAATGTGTGAAAAATATTTTTTTATTCACTAAATTATTTTGAAATTTATCTAGATGTTAAATTGATATATTAAAAAGGATGTAATACAAATACAACACACATTTTCAACATTAATTTGATGCATTAAACTTGTAAACATGTCCAATAAGCTTTATTTACAATAGCATTGGTTTCTTTAACCATGATTTGATTCATAAGGAAGTTTAGCTTGTAGTTAATTTAGAAAAGCAAAGATGCATTTCATATGGTCACACACAAAACAAGGCCAATAGATTAATACTAGACCAACTTGTTGAGTGTATGATAATGGAACGCATTAAATGGTTTGTGCACGCTACAATTGCAATTTTTAAGCGAAGGTATTTTGAAAACTTTCAAGAGCAAACAAAAAAAATAAGTTTAAAATTAATATAAAGAAGGGGTTTTGGGTGTTTCACCTAATGTGATGACAAATCACCACCACCATTGCCATCATCCTTCAAACTTCACAAGAGATTGAAGATCAAAGCTCTTACATCACTTTCTTCTTTCATCCTTTCTTGCAACCTCCACAACAATAGATATTGTGCCCAAATGCCACCAAGTTCACAAGTCCTCTATGGAGCCTTGCATCATGCAACAAAATAGGGGGCTTAGTTGGAAATTTCATGAGGCATCTTGTTAAAATGAAGTTTCTTGTCAATAGTGGGGTCATGTTTTGGCAACAACCAGCCTCATCGAGGTGGGTTTCTTGTTGTAAGGGTATTTGGAGCATGCTGGTGGAGGTGGGTTAAAAGGCATTAAAACATAATGCAACTTTTCATAGTTGGTCACTAGGTTTCACCTCACAACTTTTTTTCTTTAGTCAAATATTTGCCATTTTTAAGAATAAATTTGGGAATTTTGTCCGATGCAAATCAGCATTATTTCGTGTGAAAATATCCGAAATGAAAAATATATAAATAAAAAGGAATATTTTGTCACAATATTCCCATTTTCTGAAAAAAAAATTGGGAAAACTTTCACCACATCTGGACTCCACTTTTAGTTTGATACTAATTCTATAACTAGTATTTATACTGTTTAGATAGGTTTTAAAACCTTGTCACCATTTAATGCTAAATCCCTCTTGGGATGCCAGCCAATGCTGCAACCTCTGAAACTTTTTTTTAAATCACTGGTGCAAATTCGACTAACTTTGCTATTTATTTGAAAAAAATTGACCAAATTTTGAATATCACAAAAATCTGAAAAAAGAAAAAGAAAAAGAATAAAATTCCATCTCACCCTGGTGAATGACTAGGAAGCAGAATGTGCCCCCCAACACCCATATAGAGCAAAGGGTAGATTCGGCCATCCTTACAACATGGTTCCCCAGATCAAGTTGGCCATCTGAGCAAATCCAACGCCCTTTTCCTTTTCCCTGTTCCTTTGTACATTTTCCAAATCTATGGTGTGTTTATGAATAAAGTTTTGCAGGGTTGTATCATTTTAATCGAACTCATGGGGAAGTTCACCTGACTTTTAACTCAAGGAACCTGCTTGTTCCACTACACAACACTCCTTTGGTGGTTGATTCTGCTAGGCTTGTGGCCAAGAGTCTCACCCTAATAAGGCTTGCCTAGTGACTGCTTGCTCCCCTCTGCTGGGGCTATTGACTCCTTGCCTTGCCCAGTGACCATTTGCCTAACAAAGTTGACCAAGGGCACGCGTAGTTAATGGTTTTCATGTGGTCTTTCAGCCTCCTTTAAATCCCCTTACAAGGCACAATGGAGGGGTCTTCTGAGTTCTTCTTGGGTGTAACCCACCCAAACTTGGGCCACGTGACTATGGTATAAGTCCACATGACCATGGTCCACACTTGGGAGCATCTTTTTTGTGTGGCAGCACACACCATTGGACATGAGAACACCAGTTCTAAATCATATTCTCCTTGCCTGTCATTATTTTTTCAGGTGTGACAAGAAAAAATGAAAAAAAAATTACAATGGGCAATAAGATTTTCTTGTTTGCCCCCTCCCCCATTAAAAAAATGGGGAGGGGTAAGAGGGGGGGGGCATTTTTGTACCAAAATTTTCCATTTTGTACAGGTTTTACAAACATGTCTCAATTTAATGCCAAATCCCTATTGGGATGCTCCCATACCAAGAAAGCCCACATCAGAAATTTGGAAAAAACAAAACAAAACAATGGGTGTGTTTCACGCTGTGGCCTTGCCATTTACATTAAAAAGGTAATCTTAAGGCAAAAGAAGAATTTTGGAAATTCAAATATTTCACCATGCAAAAATATAATCTTCTAAAAAATCCTCTAAAAGAAACCAAAATCCATCAAGATATCATAACTCCATAACTAATCTTAAGTTTCAACAGAAGCCAAAATATCATCTTTCAAAAAATCCTCATATGGAAATAGACCTATTATTATTATCTAGGGGCCAAAATCCCTTAAGCTACTATACTCTATAATGAATCTAAACACAATATCCTATGCCTATCAAGGCAAGGCCAACAAATCAAAACATTGCAACAAAGTGGGCAAGTCAAAACGTGATAAGAGGCTTAAACAAACAATTACCTGGAGACATCACAAGAGTGAAATTGTCAATACACGGGCCTCTTCCCTACTACCGCAATGCGCATACGAATGAGGGAAGGGACGAGTTCCGAGAAGAACGACCTATACAGAAACTGGCGTCCTCTCACTTGCTCGCTCACTTTGGCGGAGCGTGTTGTTTGAATCGCGGCTTTGCTTCTCAGGTGGAAGCCGGAGTTCAGATTACATGCACTCGCGACAGTACAAACTACAACTCTAAAGTTTCTGCAAAAGAATTTTCTATTTCTTGCCAAAGAAACTGATTCAGAAGTCGTGGGTGGAGAGGGTCGCAGTTATCGGGGTTCGGAGAGCGAGCGGGCGATGATGCGGGGTAATAAGGAGGTCAAGCGCTGTCTCAGAGTCACAGTCCCCAAGCAGGAGACGCTCTCCGATTTCCTGTATACATAATTTCTCTCTCTCTCTCTCTCTCTGGTTGTTGTGCTCCTTCTAAGTTCAGTTGCGAAGAAAGAGATGCAAGCAGGGAGCATGAGCAAGGCTTAGTTTGCTTCGATCGGTTGGAAACCCTGGCATTAGCGACGAGGTTTTTTTGCCTCGCTTAAAAGTTTTTAGTTCTCTGAATATATCGTTCTCTCTCTCCCTTGTGTCTCTTTGTCAGTTTCTTAATAAATTTGTGTGTGAAGCAAGCATGGAGTCGCTTGGAAGAATGCCTAGTAACTTTTCTATGTCTCTAACTCCTAGCATTCTCAAGGAACCTTGAGTCGTCTCGTCGCCCGACGACGTATTACATGATAGATAGAAGAAATACGTCATGCTAGGTTGCTGCACATCGAGATCTTCCTGTCCAGTGTGAGTCGATTAAACGATCATTACAGAATTGGTGGATTTGCGGCTGCGCCTCTCTGTAGGACGGCAAGCGGCACATTTCAGGATGGTGACATCTTGCTCAACCAGGAAGGACTACGTGTGGTCTCACAAGAGACCACTTTAACTGTACGTTCCTGCACAATACTTGGAGCCATTTCTGTATTTGTTTTACTCTTGGTTTTTTGTTTTACTGAAATCTTGCTTTGCTCACAGATATGTTTCCTGCTTTTCTAAAAAAAACACAATTGTGTTATTCCAACCTATGAATAATACGTGACAAAGACCATCACACAAGCTTAAGAGAATAACTGTAATGTAGAGTGATCGGTGACAAGTTCCTGATGGGGGCTGCTTACTGTGACAGCATCATTGTAAACATGGGATTTTGGCCACAGGTGCAACCTGCAGCAGAAGAACAGATCTCTCTTGCAGATTTGGAAACTATAAAAGTTATTGGCAAGGGCAGTGGCGGGGTTGTGCAGCTTGTCCGCCACAAGTTTTCAAACAACATGTATGCTTTAAAGGTGAGAGGCTTCTCTGGATCGTTGACTTCATTTTTGCTTAGCCCATATCTAAGATCCTCACTGAATCTTTGTGCTTGTGGAAATATTGGTCATATGTGCAGGTGATTCAAATGAACATCCATGAAGCAGTACGGAAGCAAATAGTGCAGGAGCTGAAAATAAATCAGTCCTCCCAATTTCCTTATGTGGTGGTGTGTTACCATTCCTTTTACAACAATGGAATCATCTCTATTTTGCTTGAGTATATGGATGGGGGATCTCTTGCTGACATCATCAAGCAAGTGAAGCAGATCCCTGAGCCTTTTTTGGCAGTTATCAGCAAGCATGTAAGCATTGGGTGCTCCTTGACTGCACTTCTTGACATCCTGTGCATCTAACTCTCAACTCGTAGAGAAAAAGAAATATAGTGGTAATGTTGCTGAAACCCAAATTTTCACACACAATAGATAATTTTCCTTAAAGATTTTTCAGGGAATACTTACTGGTGGAATTTTGTAACTGACTGTTGTTGACATTACATTATAGTGTTATAAATCTGAAATAGAACAAAATCCTTAGTGAAATGGGGTTGGGGGTTGGGTTAGGTGCTGAAAGGGTTGGACTACCTTCATCAAGTCAGACACATCATTCATAGGGACATCAAGCCCTCCAACTTTCTTGTGAATCACAAGGGTCAAGTCAAAATCTCAGATTTTGGAGTGAGTGCAGTTCTGGCAAATTCAATGGGCCAAAGGGACACATTTGTTGGCACTTACACATATATGTCGGTATGTTGAACATCCTTTGGTGATATTTTATGAGGGTTGGATGTTATCATCATCCATAGAAGTTTGAGTTTAAAGGATTAGATCCTCTGTGTCACCACCTTGACTTTGAAGCAGAGGCGGCAATTTTAGAACAGCTAAATGTGAAGTTAGATGCTTTTGGTGAGTACTCTAAAAGCTAATACGCATGCTTGTGAGAATTTGGCAGCCAGAGCGCATCAGTGGGAACAAATATGGGTATGAGAGTGATATATGGAGTTTAGGGTTGACATTGTTGGAGTGTGCTCTGGGTCAATTCCCTTACCAGCCACCTGGGGAAGATGAGGGCTTTCTGAGCTTCTATGCACTTCTTTCAACCATTGTTGAAGAGCCCCCACCTGTTGCTCCTGCTGACAAATTCTCATCAGAGTTTTGTTCTTTCATTTCAGCCTGGTATGCCCCCATCTTTTCATTTGGATGAGGGTGCAAGGAGAAATTAGGGTTAGGTTTACAGTTTAGTAAGATATCTGCTGAGTTGATCACAAAGTATGTGATATTTTGATAGAGATCTGACAGCTTCAAACTCTGTTTTGTCCACACAGCATTCAGAAGGAGCCTAGGGAACGATTATCAGCTGCAGAACTTTTGGTAAGTGTAATCTCTGTGCTTCGCATCGTGGCATGATAGTGGTCAAATCATGTAGGAAGTAAGTCTAGGAAGCTCACCTTAATCCCGTAACCTGACTGGCAGGACCTTGTAACCCTTCACTGGACCTTAAGAAGTATTTGCTTCCTATTCTTTGTCTGAATAGGCCTGTCAGTAATTTGCACAACTCTTAGGCCAGTATATAAGGAACTTGCAACAGAAGGACAACTGCAATGAAATTGTGAGAGGTGACAGTAATGCTTTGAAGTACTGATAAAAACAAAATTGTGCATGTGGCAGAATCATCCATTTTTGCAGAAATACTCAGAACAAGAGTATAATCTGGAAGCACTATTACCCCGATTGGTACCCCTTGCATAGGCCAGTCTCCAGCAAATGTTATTACTTTTCTGTTAGTGTTATGCTGCAAAGGTGAATGGACGTTTAGTGTGTATTAAAATCCTTTGTATTCTACTGCGAACTCTGTCCTGTAAATCCTAAATTATGTGCTAAATTGAAGGATATATCAAGAGTTCTCTTGTAAGTGGTTGCTTAACAAATTTACCTCATTTAAATTGCATCTAATTATCCTTCTCTTATTGCAGATGAATCTTTAGCATTTTATGTCAATCCTTGTTAGGCAAATGAAGTGAAAGTTGTTTCAGAGTGGGCATCCATGTCAAGTTCATACAAATGAACTTGAACACTTAAAATGGGCCTGAAATAGTTTGCAATTGTCTGAAGATTGTCTCTCTTTGTTGATCAGAACAGGGGCTGTTTGAACTCAATATGTTAATTATCATCTTTATTCGTCTCCAGCAATTTTTAAGTGGGCATTTACGATGTGAGCAATCTGCATTAAGTTACTGCAAGCAAACTTGAACAGCTTGACATGATCATCTGTAACATCAATGCTTGGAATAAATGGATAAGAATCATATCTGCCAACGGAAACTAAGGCATGAATAGTGCAACTGTTGATACCTAGTGTGTCAAAGTTCTGCAGATGTACACGTTTTGTGCATGTCACAACATGGTTTAGAAATTTTAACACATCTTGAGTAGTGTTAATAGTCACCCCTCAATCTTCTAACAATTTGATAGATTTTATTTAGCTTTTTGCTACCATCTTCACCTCTGGTAATGTCAAATGTTTTGAATATACTCATGTTTGAACATTAACTTTTCATATTTAATATATTCAAACATATTATTGTATGATATGTTTGAATAAGACTATTTGAAAAAATAAAAATATGTTGACTTTGTGAAACTTTTTTTTAATTACACAAATGATCCAAAATGTTGTATCTTATGTTCAACTCAATGAACATTTTTAAAAAAAAACTTGAAATAGGCATTCATAATTTGCTTTATTTGAGCACTATATGAAGGGGGAAACTCATTTCAAAGTTTGAATGTGTAAGAAGATTTGAAAGGAACATAAAATGTTGACAAATTTTATCATAGCATGAAGATGTAACAAATTGGTTAAGGGTTTAGTTATGGCCATGGAAGTACCTTAGTTTATGGTCATAGAGTGAAGGTTTATGGATTTGATGGATGCATTGGGGGTTGTTTACCCACAATATTGGCTACAAACAAAATCTGAAACAAAGTTTGTTGGTGGCTTAACATTCATAAAGGTTGCCCTTTGTCAATTGAAGAAGGTGTGAGTATGGCATTAAGAAATGGGTTTCAAAAATGTTACCATCCATTGCCTTTGACTTACAAATATATTTATTTGTGTTTACCATGAAAAACAATGCAACATTGGCAAAGAAATTTTTTTTGACATGAATTCATTACTCAAGTTGAGTGTAATACAAGTCATTGAGTTAATTTGTCATGACCCTACCTTGGGTGCATGAATGTTTCATGGCAAGAGCAATAAAATGTCCTTTTCATGATGAATGGAAATTAATTGTTTCCAAGTGAAATCAAACTCAACAAAGGAATGCACAATGTAAACACATTCCTAGTGAAAGTGTAAACGTGTGAAAGTGAATGAGAATCATTCTCAAGCTTCCTAAGTTTTATTGGAAACATTTAGAAAACAAACAAGGTTTCAAACACCAAAGTTTATCAAAAGATGCAATTGTATTGAAATCACAAGGAAGCAAGTCACATGGGTTGAATGTGCCACAAACTACAATTATAAAACAATAACTTGTAGCAAATTAACTCCAACCTTCAAAGTCTCTACGTGCATTCAAAAACTTTATAGAAGAGAATGAATAACTATTCAAAACCATTCCAATATATACTGTGTCCTAACCCTAACCTAGCCACCACTTAATCTTAACTTAGCCGTCGTTTAGCCCCAATATCCACCGCCTAATCGTAATGTAACTACCACTTCTAAACCTTTGCTACCACTATTCAACCTAACCTAACCTAATTATTACAAGGATGTAATACTATTCATCCTTTTGATGAGTGTTCAACACATTCATTAACTTTTGGGAATTAGAATGAATAATAATTTTCAACAAGTTTAATTCTCATTTTGGGAATTGGTCCTTGGAACCTTTAAGGTATCTTGAATCCAAATTGCCCCCATTAACCCATTGTAAAGGTATTGAAAATAATTATACTAAAGTGAAGTCACATTCCCAAAACAAAGATTTATAACACAACTTATGGCAATTTGAATGATTAGGAGTCAAATTCTCAAAATGATTCCCAATCATTTAATTAATTCACAAAGGTGTCAAATCAATTTCAATTGAATTTTTTTTTTCAAGGCAACAACTTTTCATTTTGAAAGTTTTGCAATCAAAATCAAAAGGAGAAAATTATGAACCTAAGAAACTTTGGGATTCATAACTTAACAATTTTAAGACTTTTATTTGAAAGTTTCAAGTGTCATTTCAAAGTAACCTCAGTGAAGAGATGTAGAATGTATTATAAGGAGGAGATTAGTGATTCCTCCCAAGTTTAAATTGTAGTGAGCCTTGCAAGTCCATGGCTTGTTCATGCACCAATTTGCTCCAAAGACTACCTTCTTTTCTTGGTTTGTGCATTTTAACATGTCTATGAGCTCAATTTGAAAAGCTTGTCCTAATCCTCTCCAAAAGCTCCCACACAACCCACTTGTCTCAATGCATGATACTAAAGAACATGCCCAAGGTTTTCAAGTTTTTCATTGCACGTTGTATCAAAAAAAATTCCCCAATATCTTGTTGTAAGCTTTTGGCAAACATATTGCCAAAATATAACTTGTCATTGTGATTCATGTGAATTTTATAAATATATAAATCATATCATGAAAAAAGCTATCACCATCAACCTACTTCATTAAAGTATGAAATATTTGGATTTCATTTTGTGTATACATTGAGACTACATTTTAATCTCCCCGACTTGTTTATAGGCTCCATGTACCATGGGTCCCATGAGTTCCACCTACCCTCCATCGGAAAGCACCGTCAATAGGATAAAAAGATTAAGGGATTTAGTAAATGAAAATAAGGATTAAAGAATTTGGTAAGTAACAATAAGGTTTGACACATTTTAAAGGCTAATATATGAAATTGAGCACCAATTGCAAATGTGATATGGTGATTTGTACTTCATACACCCAAAAAGTTATTGCCCCTCCCTTCCAAGGAATATGGCAAAGGTTATTTGCACAACACAAAGCCCACACACCTCAAAGGATAAAATATTTTTGTTAAACAAAAATCGGATTTTATCTACCATAATGGTGACAAAATTTTGGCATACATTCAATTGCCAAAAATCACTGAACACAAAAGCATAATCTCAAAGCATGTTTCTTGCCATAATTTTGGTGACGACAATCACAATTTGTCACCAAATTGTTGGCGACGGAAATACATTTCCATTGCCATGTGGTTTAGGCGACAAAAATAATGCGTGTCACCACATGATCAACAACAACAATGTATTTGATTACTTGATCGTTTGACAATGGAAGCATATTTTGCGTTGCCAAATTGTTTGGCAATGAATGTATGATTTTGTCGCCACACAATCAAGTAACAAAAATATGCTTCCATTATCAAACAATTTGGAGATGGAAATATACTTTTGTCACCCAACAATTGGTGACAAAAATCTTGCTATCAGCAAAAGGTTGGTGACAACAACATTTTTGTCATCGTCTTGTTTTGCCCATATATGGTGACGAAAATTATTTTCCATCACCATGTGTCCACAAGGCAAATTAGCAGGGAAAAAAAAATGTCGCATCCAAATGGATACATGACTAATGTGTCCAAATGGATGCTAATGTGACATTTGACACAAATTGGTTACATGATGTTAATTATGACAACCCTACATGGAAGCCTACATCTTTGGCAATGGAATGAAAGGCATCCCAAATAAAGTCATGGGATGTGGTTTGTTCCTCACGATGGGAATAAGAAAGAAGTTGAATCCCCATTAGATCCAATGATTAGCAACAAATGTAATGGCTCAAACCAACAACTGAAGGGTGGGGAAGACCCAACCTAATACACAATGCGGATGAGAAAACATTTGAAATGAAACAAAATGAAGGGAAAATAGATTGAATTGAAAGCCAAACACTAGCCCCTAGCCTTGCACAAAATCTCAAGCGTGTGTGATCAGTATTGGAACTCAAGTCAAAAATAATGCTAGAAAATGAATAGTTGTGCAAACTTTCTAAAATGTGTTCCTAAAAATGATTTGCTCCTCTCTCTATAAATTATTCAATTGGGGTACACGAGTTGTTATCCTTGGAGGTAGAAACAATGGATAAAAATGGGCGACTATCCAACAAGAATCCAGAAGCAATGATGGGTGTGACAAGGGCCCAACTTGCTAAGTAAGTTATCGATGCAATCACTTCTACTGAAATGAGGCTTACACCTTCGCAAAAAATGTGGAAAGACACATGTTGACACACCAAGGAGGCTTGTAGGCACTCGAAAAAGTTTGAGCCTAAAAGCCTCCCAAAAATCTGCATCAAGGTGGAGTTGAAAAAAATAAGTTGGTGCCGAACGTTTAGGAAGAAGGAGCATAATTCAAAATAGATAGGATGGTTTCTATGCGAAAGATTGGGGGAGGATCCCAAAAGTTACTTGAACATCCCCCAACTTTGGGAGTGCATCTAAATGTCAACCATCTTCGTCTGAAGCATCCTACAAAAAAAAAGATGTGAAAGAAATAGAACTGAAAGGGATGCCTAAAACTCTAATGCCATCTAAAGGGCAACAAAAACCAATAAGAAGGTAACCCAAAAAGAGACTAGGCTACACTTTTGCAGGGTTGAATAACCAACCCCACCTTAACCAACTAAGAAGCAAAATGATCAAAAGTGGAAGGAACTAATGAAGTAAGGCCAAGAATGTGGGTGTCATCAACTAGGGTGGGGAAAAGATAAGAAGGAAAAATAGATGTCAAACTCTGCAAAATGTGAAAATGAGCGTGTGTGAAAATGAACAAGAGTAAAAAAAAGACTTGCTAATAGATCACCTTGATGGGTACTTATAGAAAAAGTAATAACAGAAAAATCAATAGAAGGATAATGATGACTAAAGTAAAGGGGGAGGTGTTGGGCATAAAAGGATCAAACAAAATGAAAAAACTATGACAAAGGATTACCAACTTCGCAAAGCTCTTGAAAGATGATTCGATATGAAATTGTGTTGAAGGCATTTGCGACATCCACCTGCAACACCACCCAATTAGGATGGGCGTCCAAGGTAGGTCAAATACCATGCACCATCGTTTCACAATCACCCTTAACTGTGACTCCAAACTAATAAAGAGACAAATGAACAAATAATGTATCTTAAAGTTGCAAGCATAAAACTCTACTCACCACCCAATAAATGACCTCACTTACTACAATTGATTGAATGTTTCCTAAAGGTTTGGTAAAAGCCAACAACTTGGCAACACTAAAAACTTACATCACAAGGGGCATCATGTTGGGCCAAGGCCCCACTCTTAAACAGGAGAGGAAGAACAAAGGGAGAGACTAAGACGAGAGGAAGGGGGAATGGGGGTTGGGCATGAAGGGGAGGGGCCAAAGACGGGTGGAAAGTTCCGAAGGGAGACCCCATCCAAAGGCAACCATACCCCCACCCAAAAAATTTAAATAAAATAAAATATTGAAAAATCAAAAATAAAGGAAAGAAAAAAAAGTGGCTTGAAGGCCCAACCCTATATGTAAATAAATTAAATAATTAAATAATTAAATAATAGTAAAGAAAGGTCTTTAAAGCCCAATGGCCCTGCCCAACGACCCTCTCCTTGGGGGTTCCAACTAGCAAAATTTGTAAATTAAAAAAAATAAAGAAGTCTTTTGCAACTTCTTATTGTTTGCAACTATTTTGCAGCTCAAAATAGTTGCAATTGACACTATTAGTTGCAAACAACAATTTGCAAAAGACTTTTCTTCTTGTCTCCTCTGCCTTGTGATTTCTGATGACATATGTGTTGAATGATTATGCCACTTTGTTTTCTTTTTGCTCATGCTTAAAACCATAGTATGTTGGGTGACGTTTGTTTTTGTAGGTAGTTCCTTCTATCAGATCACTTGCATATCATTGCATAATCTTCCAATATAGAAGATTATGATTGGCATGTCTCAATCATTCATTACACCAAGTTAGACGTGCATATAATTAATTCAGGTCAAAATTTGAAAGACCCAACGTTGGAAACAAAATAAATAAAAAATTCAAAGAACCGGGAAAGACCCTTCAAAGAAACCGACAAGGGTTTGGTGAACCCACCAGTTCTTTGAGGGTTTTGAAATACCCAATGTTGGTGGTTTTTTAATTCTGATTTTCTCAAATACCCATAACTGACAGGTATTTGATTCTAATTTTTAAAATATCCATAAATGGTGGGTCTTTAAGAAATCAAATACCCACCCCACACTAGTATAGAGACTAGTTTTTGTGCATAGTCATTGTGTTCTAATAGGACTCCTTGAAACACAAAGACAAAGTTAGGATTGAGTATGTATTACGGTGTGTAATGCATGGACCATTACATTCCAAACCTCTTGGGGTGCCTGGATTCATAATGTAATGCCTTCCTACCATGGCATTACCCTCCTTGTAAAGTCTTCGCCCAAATTTTGGTTTGCATTTTCAAGAGCCTCCCTTGCCTCAATTTTGTTGTACATATGTTGGCTGTAACTTCTGGATCTCAGAAGGCCCGGTACAGCCTGTATTGAGCCTTCTGAGATCCCGGAAATTACTTATTTATTTATTTATTATTTTGGGAAACAAAAATATGAATTTTCTTTACTATTTATAGATTGTACAGCCGTATTTACAAAAGGTCTCGCCCAGCCGTTTGGACCGCATCTGATGTCTCAAATAGCGGGACCTCCTCCCATGCGTAGAAACCCAACCACACATTTCCTTTGAATGTGGAGGCTACGTTAGAGCTATGAAGGACGTAACGGGCCTGTCGGAAAGGCCGTATTAAATTTTTTCACTGTTTACTGCGCTACCCCGCAGGGCTAGCCCTACACTTTTCATCTTCTTTCCATCCCGTGCGCGTTACGGTTGTTGGTATTGCGGACTCGGAGGCGTGGTTTTTTTTTTTTTTTAAATTGAGATTTCAAAACTTTGGCAAATTTTCCAAAAATTGCAGCAGTATTTCTCGAATTCACACTTCGAAAACGAAAGTATCCTAATTTTTCCAATTTTCCTTGTCGCCAAGTGGCCAAAATTTGATAAAATAAAATAAAAATATCTGCTTGGAGGTCGCGAGAAACGATCCGACGGAAATCACCCGTCCGAGTTCCGTTTGTCGAAGGCGGCAATGTCGGACTTGGAGGTCGCGAGGAAGGATCCGAAGTCTGTCGGAAATTTGTTCTTGTTGTTTCTCCCCTTCAGAATACCCAGTACGATAAGCTCCATCGTTGCCCCTGTTTATATCGACAATCGTATTCTCAATTTCTTTCAGCATATGAATTCCTAAATTTTCACTTGAATTTATTATTTCTTGCGTTCTCATTTGATCTTCCAACCACGAGAGGATCTCTGCACTTGTTCAAAACCAAGCAACGGAGCATGCTGTTGACGTGCGAGACAAGTGACGATCAGGGTTTTTTTTTTTCCAGTTTTGTGGTTTCGAAAACTTTGGCGACTTTTTCCAATTTCTGGGCAATTTTGTTCGAATTTACACTAAAAAAACGAAAAAACTCCATTTTTTTCCACTCTTTGTAGACGCCAAGTAGCGAAAATTAGCCAAATTTTTATGTTTTTTAAAATTCGGTGATGATGAGTAACTTGTTGGGCAAAATGGACGTTGTAGAGATGACTAGGCGTTGGTTCAAATCCGGCGCGACCTCGAATGTGCAGTTTAGGATAGTGCTGCTGATCCAAGGCGTCATTATGGCCGCTACCATGGTGTCGACTGTGGTGGCTGCTCATGAAGAACCTGAGCCGTCGCCTCCTGCATCATCCCCGTCATCCTTGTGTTCGCGAGAGCTGGCGGCCACGCTGCGGGGTGGCGCCTTCGCATTCTTCAGCCTCCTAGCTGATGCATGGGCTGCTTCTGCAGTAGTGGAGTCGACAACGGGCGAGCCTTCTGTGATCGTGAGGATTGTTTGGGTGGTCGCCGTCCTCCCATTAGCCGGCCTGTGGGGGGCTCTTATGACAATGTTTGTGAGCTTCAGATTTCGCCAAATCCTCATAGCCTCAATGAATCCGGAATATCTAAGGAGTGAGTCGCGCAATTTCCCAAAGATCATACGGTATATTGGTGTTCTGCTATTTGGAACTAGTAATCATCCGTTTTGAAGTCGACAAGTATCCTAGTGGGAACCGAGGTTGTGCTAGGAATAAGCAAATCGCTCGTGCTACCGGATAAACATGTACACAAACGTGAGACACTTACGGAGAAAGGTTTGGTCAATGCTCTAACCCTAGGCCATAGGGTGTTTGAGAATTCAGATCTAGTGTCCTTAACTGAAGAGGAAAAGAGGCCTTATTGAGAAGTAACGTCCTTCCAACTTATGAACAACTTCTGTTTCTACGAGGTAAGGGTAGTATAGCAACTGCCATCATTGCTATTCAAGCAATAGGGTATACGACAGCCATCTCGTATAGGGCTGTAAAAGGTTTGTCTGTGAGTCCTGTAGAAGGCATAGGCTTTGGTTTTAGCATGTTGGTCATTGTTCATTCTTTGGTTCGTTTCTATGGAGGTCTAAGCCAACATGTGCTCGTCATCTATTTGGACCGTGAACAAGAACAAGAAATATCATACCAATGCTACTGCACTCGATGGTCATTTGATGACAAGGAGTCATGTACGAAAATGGCATTCATGTGTCTGGTGGTGATTGTGAGTGCAATAGTGGCCTTCACAATACAAGTGGAATGGCCTGTGCTGAAAAAAGATTGGTTGGATGCAATTGGACCAATTCTTTTTGTCTTTGCTCTTTCCCTTCAAATATTCTCAATATATTTGGAATATTGGGATCGTAGTGAAGTTGGTGCGATGCTTGGGTTCGCATGTAGTGGGATAATGAGTTTGGGTGCCATTGTTGTAGTTGTTGTTGCCACGGTCATGCATTGGCGACATGACAATTTTTACATTCGCACTCCTTCCGTGGTGCACAATTTGCCATTCTTAGGTTAATGTAGTTTGTTAGTTGCTCTTTTATGTACATTGTATTGTAAGATTCTTAAATACGCATATGACATGTATGTACTTTGAAATCCTTAAAAGACACATATCACGTGACATTTTAAAGATTTTGGTACATTCAAAATGCTTTCTTTTGAATTTTGATCAAGAGCAAATTTATGTTCTCTAGATTTATCCAAAGTCTATGGCTTCAAGCCATGAACATTGTGCACCCTATTTTTTAAAAATTCAAAAAAACAAATTTTTTAATCCATTTTGCATTGTTAATCCCTCTCTCACAAGGGTATTGTGGAGTATTGGAGAAAAAGGTTTTGTTTTAGGATGGGAATCGAGAATGGCAATAGAGGAGGATTCCATAGCACATGCATTAGAGGTTGGCTTTGAATGAAAGGACTGCCTAGAAAAGGTATTTGTCAATTTGGAAGTCCAAAGAAGATAGATTATGCTTCCAAGGACATTAGGTTAGTGTAGAGGCATGTGCTCTTATGCTACAAGGAGTGGAACAACTTGCAGATGTTGTCCAAGTTACAATGGGACCCAAGGTACATAACAATATGTTTTGCAACTATTATGTTTGTTTTATTTGTTTTCAAGGCATTTTGTTAGTTTGTGGGCACTCAGAAAATGTATAGTTGAGAGAGAGATAGACAAAAAGAAAGAGTCTCAACCAATGTGTGTATGGTTTGAGTCAGGTATTTTAGTTTGTTCATTTTCTTCTTGTGGTATTATTCCAAGGGTGAAATTTTGTGATTGAGCAAAGCTATGGAAGTCCAAAGGTCACAAAGGATGGTGTCATGATTGCCAAGAGTAGAAACTTCATAGACAAGCTAAAAAACCTGGGGGCAAGTTTTGTGAAGTAGTTTGTGAATGCCACAAATGATGTGGCTAAAGATGGTAACTCATGTTGTTAATCATGAATGTAGCTTCCATGTTTACATCTTTGGTAAATCATCATGGTATTTGTCTTTTAGTTGCGAGAGACTCCCAATTGTAGAACATCACATCATGCTATGCAAAAAATCAGTTCGACATGCATAATGTATAACAAAGAAACTATGAAAATCCTCAAACCTTGTCAAGATTATTTTAAATAACCTTCCCTTGTTTGGTCTTCATGTAGGTACAACAATAGCAACAATGCTTACACAAACCATTTTTTTCGAAAGTTGCAAGTCAATGGTAGCTAAAATGAATGCCATGGATCTACAACAAGGTATCAACCTTGTTGTAAATTAACTAGTTAACCATTGGAGAAGCATACCAAGAATGATAAGCCCATCTGAAAAAACAACCCAAGTAATTGTTGGAAAATGTAATGGTTAGTTTTTGCAATTGTTAGCCCTAGTTTTTGTTTGGCAAATTCACAATTTCTCAACAAACAATCCACATTAACAATTCCACTCCCTATGGTAAAAAATTTGATGATCATTAACAAATGTAGGTTGAAACAATATCTACAGTTGGTGACCATGAGATTGGTGATTTGATTGCATGAGGTATGGAAAAAGTGGGCAAGGATGGTGTCTTTATTATATCTGTAAGTTTGTTTCATCTGCATTCATTTAAGTTCAAGCTTGTAAGGACCAACACGAGATAAATTCAATATGGAGTTGCATTTATAGTATCAAATCAAGCATGGATTGTTCTAACTTTAGTGGCCCGTGGCTTCTTTGTAGGTTATTGTGAATTAGATGTAAAAACAAGTGATCCATCCTTCCCCTTTTTACCACCACCTTCAAGATTACTACTAACTTTAACCATGCACTGAATACTTGGGCTTGAATGTTAATTTCCTTATTGTAGATTGAGTAGTGTTCATAGGAGCCCCAAGCAACACTTCTATTGCCTCATCCCCCCCATTCCCAACTTCTCCATTAGCTCCACACCTTGTAACCAATGAATGGGGTTGCAATTTTTCCAATGTATCAACCTCACCTTTTATTTGGGTTTCCAAGACCCTGGCTACAATTGGCTTTTAGCTATTTAGAACTAAAATTTCATGATGCGCAACACTTAACCTTGGCTCATGCTTGGTGAAACATCTACATTGTTTGACTACGAGTCTTTTCCTGAATCTTGAAAAGGGGACCTACTACAAATAGTTGAAGTGTGGGGCAAACTACTAAATGTGTTTGTGTCTAAAGATGTAATCACCAACTTTTTGTTTGGTACTTGGTCCCTTTTTAACTTCTTGTGGGACTGAACTTGGGTTGGGGGCCTCTGTTTCTTAACTTCCAACACTTGAACATCACTCAAATTCCTTGATCCTTTGAATTTGATCCTTGCATTTGACAGGAAGGATTGACCCTTGTCACCACACATGTTGGATTGGTTTTCTTTTTACCAAGGTGTGGCAACTCCTCACTTCTACTTCCACAATTCAAGTCCTCATTTCCAGAGCCAAGGTCCTTTATGGCAACTACATCCATTTTTACAACCTTATCATTGTCAAGTGTATTAAGCACCTATTCACGTGTATGTCTAGATGTATTAGCTGCTTATTCACCTACATGGATGATGGGTGCATCAACCACCTACTCATTTGTATCCATGGTTATATCCGCCACTTACTAACATATATGGATGGTTGTATCGGTCACCTCTAGTTGACTTGATTGCATGGATGTATTAGCTACCTCATGACCTATGTGCATGGTTATATGAACCACCTCTTGTCCTTTATGCATGGCTATTCCACTACTACAAAATGTGAGTGCAGTTCACTAATCCCTGTTCACTAGACTAATATATTCATTATTTCTCCATTAATTTTCATTCACTACAACTAGTGAATTCACTCAAAATGTAATGAAATCACTTGGCATACAAGGAAACTTTTTGTTGTAGTGTTCATACACCTCCTAAGCTATATGTGTGGCTTTCACATTAATGTCCCCCCAGTTGCTTCTTCCAAAAGTGGCAACTCCATAACCTCCTTCAATGGGCTTGTGTTAGGTTGATGCAACATAGTTGTGTCCACATCCTCCACACTTAATTGTGAACCAATGCCTTTATAGTCCCAAATTAGGCTTGGAGGAGTGGGATTGGTGTCAATCAACCTTGGCATTAAGGTTATAGCTATATCTTTCAGATTGGGACCACCCAATGGCACCTTATGTGCCCCTTCCATTATAATGGCAATGAACACAATAGATCCTGAATTAGAACCAAGGTCACCCTTCATGAATAACAATTCCTTCATCTCATTCATAATTGTTACCAACCTTGAAACCTTTGCTTCCATGTTGTCCCACATGGCATTGTCCACAAAACAACATTGTCCCCTAGCTGCCTTAGGGTGCACCTTAGATTTGCTCTTCCTTTGTGGGTTAAATGCCTACCACACACATCATAATAATTTTAACATTGCATACCTCTCAACTTAGGAAATTTAGGCATGCACCATCTCACTAAAAACTCACTCAAGAAAATCGTTAATACACCATATCATGGCTTTTATCATATCATTATGACATCATTATAACAAATGTCATTAAATTTTCATTTTAGCCATTAATCTTAATGACTTTAACCATTATCACTTTAAAATGTTAGTGTAACCACTAGTCATCATGACTTTGACCATTGTCAATAACGTATAAGTTTTACCATTAGTCTTAGTGGGTTTGACCACTATATTCACTAAGACGTTAATCTGACTACTAGTCTTAGTGACTTTGACCATTATCACTAAGGTGTTAGTCAAACCACTAATCTTAGTGACTTCAACCATTATCACAAGAATGTCCGTTAGACCACCGGGATCAGTGACTTAGACCATTATCACTAAAATGCCACCAAGACCATTAATTTAATGATTTTGATCATTATCACTTAGATGTCACTTAGACTGGACTAATGTTAGTGACTTAAACCATTATGACTAAAATGTCACTCAAACCATTAATTTTAGTGATTTTGATCATTGCACTAAAATCTCACTCAACCACTAATCTTATTGATTTTGACCATTATCACAAGAATGTTAGTTAGACCACTAATTTTAATGACTTAGACCATTATCATTGAGATGTCATTTATACCATTAATTTAATAATTTTGATCATTCACTTAAATGTCATTGAGATTGGACTAGTCTTAATGACTTTGACCATTATCACCATGTTATTTAGACCATGAGTTTTAATGATTCTAATTTATATCACTAATATCTTATTCGAACCATTAATTTTGGTGACTTTGACCATTATCACTAAGATGTCACTCAAAGTGACTAGCATTAATAAGATGTGACTTTCACCAATATCACTGAAATCTCATTTAAAGTGATTAATATCAATAATGTTGCATTCAAACCAATAGGTACATCCATCTTATAATTAAATCCATATCACCCAAACCATTGTTTTGCATGTCTATTATTGTAACAAATGTAGCAATGATTCTAATGATCCGAAACATTCTACTCGCTAATACCACTAAGCTATAACCTAAATTCCATTAAACTTAAATATTACTTAATGGTGTATTCAATGATTATTACCACTATAAGTGTTATAGATGAAATTGCCACTTAGTTGCCACATGTACAAATCAATAAATAATTACAAATAACATGTAGGTTTTAGGTAACCATTTGCCCCTTACTTGTAGGTTTGGAACATGTGCCATTTTGGTTGATTCATGGGTAGTTTGCTCCTCATGATCATCACCCCCCTCATTCGCCTCCTCTTCCTATTCCTCATGATCAACTACCCTTGCCAACCCCTTCACAACACAACAATAATGCAATTATGACTAGTTTTGAATGGCTAAAGGCACTACTAAAAATTATGGGTTTTGTAACTATCATTTTGCAACTAAAATTCAGTTGCATGTGACACGTGCAACTACAAATTTGTGTAGTTGCATAAGACAAGTTGCACATGACATTAAGTTGCAACATTACGTATGCAACATATATATACGGTGCTAATATACATGTTCATCCATACATACTAATCCAAATGTTGTTGCACCTTATGTGCAACTTTCCTTGCAATTATAATGCAACCAATAAAAATATGACACATGTTTAAAAATTGGACAACTAGCTTATGGACACGTGTCACTAATTAATTATTTTGTGTTTTCAAAATAAAAAATCTCAATATTATAATTTATGTCACTAAGATGATGACACGTGGCACACCATGGAATGTTCATTGACCAATTGACACATGTCCATTTTAAAACACCAATTATATGGTGACACGTGGAAATTAAGGCCCACCAATTTTTTAATGTTAATTAATTAAATCTAAATCGTCTAATTTATGGCTAATAAAATGTTGACACGTGTTGCCTAGGTAGGTAAGTTATTATTAAACCCTATTTGGTAAATAGGCTTACTTAGGTATGTAAGTAGGTTGAACATAGCTAGGTTTAGGCTATATAAGTAAGATTAGAATAATCTGATTTTATTTTTAAAATTAACCATTTCATAAAGGTCAAGTTTTTTTAATGCACTCATCCCCAATGGCATTTGATTTTTTGTTACTACATAGATATTGCTCCTACTTATATACTGAGCTAAATAGAATTGGAAGCCAAAGGACATGGGATAAAAAATTCCATTGCAAACCTCATGAACCAACTTAGTTACACATCAGATGCAACTAATGTATTAGAGTATAGCAGCTAGGGAGGGTTTTGTTGATTCTGGTATCCAAACAAAACTTGAAGCCCTCCTCTTGGCGCATCTACACAATAAGAATCGTAAAAACTGGATTAGAAATGAGAAAGTTATGGTCCCCCAAAGTAAAAGGGGTCAAAATTTCAAAAAAGACCATTGAACACTACAAAGGCTCATTCTTAAACACCCAAAAAGTTCCTTTTACATTGATTTTTTTGTTATTAAATTTTGAATATGATTTGTAGAACTTAAGTTGGTGTTCCTATAGCACTTTAAATCGTTTAAAATGAATAAGAAATAAGAAAGTTATAAGATTTGAAAGTAGGAGGGGTCCAAAGAAAAGAAAAAAAACATGTTTTCTGAATATTTTTTGTTTAGTCAAATTTACATTTTCTTAAAAATATTCCAAATAAAATAAAATAAAAAAGTTTTACTTGTCAAAACAAATATTTAAATATATTTGACAAATAAATTTTAAAAACTTGCAATATATGTTTAAACCATGGTTTAATTTATCTTAGTGTAATTTAACATAATTTAGTTTAGCCATAATTAGTTTAACCTTACTTATTTTAACCATTGTTAGTTTTAGCTTAATTTAATTTAACCATAAATATTTTAACCTAACTTAATTTAGCCATAATTGGTTTGGCCTAATTTAATTTAACCATATTTATTTCATGTTAATTTATTTTAGCCATAATTAGTTTGGCCTAAATTAATTTAGCCATAATTAATATATTTTAATATATTTTAAGCATATATAATTTTAACCTAACTTAATTTAACCATAATTATTTTGGCCTAACTTAATTTAGCCATATCTAATTTACCATAGCTTAATTTAATCATAATTAATTTAACCTAATTAATCTAGCCATGGTTAGTTATAGCGTAATTTAATTTAGCCATAAATATTTTAGACTAATAAAATTAGGCATGGTTAATTTTAGCCTAATTTAATTTAATCATGGTTAGTTTGAGTTAGCCTAAATTAGCATGGGGTTAACCTTAGTAGTAAACGCACATATTATTATTATATACATAGCCTATGTAGATATATTAAGTATAATAATTTAAATATGTAGAAGTTTAGACCATTATTTTTATGACATGTGTCCATGTTGTACACATTTAGTTGCACACACAACCGTATGGCTGAAAAATTATACAATACCAAATTTATAGTTGCAAACATGACCAAGATAGTTACAAATGACAACCAGTTGCATAGTGATTGGTTGCAAAAGACGTATAAGTTTCTAGTAGTGCGGTTGCATTTCGAAGGATTTGTTGCCACAATTCAAAAACATGTAAAATTGGAGGATTTTCTGGAATTAACAATGTAATCATTTGGTTTGATGTAATATTCAAATGTCAATGTTCAACAAGAATTAGACATTGCAAAAATACTTGTAGTTCCATGTGACGAATTAATGGAGTTTGTCCCAAAGCTATAGGCTAGCATACCTTTGCACAAATTGCTCGCATTTGTTCACTTTCCTTATTGGCCTATGGGGTCTTCCAATATTTAACATTTGATTCCCACATGTCCATAAGGCAATTATCAAGGTGTGCACCATCCCACCTTCCTCCCAAATCCTCCTCAAAGTCTTTCAAAAATAACTTAAATGTTCTTTCATGTACATCTCTACAGCCTTGGGTTTTAAAGGGGGGTCATACCAAAACTATTTGGCAAGGTCATTATGCATTGTATCCCATTGTTTTTGGGTGTGCAACCTAAATTGCGTAATTGTCAAATCCAAGTGTGCATAGGAAACGTCCTTAACTGCTTGCATCCACATTGTCCTCAAGCCCACAATTTCTCCTTTGGCATTTCTGGGAATTTTGGTCAAAGGAATACGACCTATGCTATGTTTTCTTTCACCTCCTTTTGAAAAACGCCTTGTTGTTTGTGATTTTCTCACCTTTGTGTTGTACGAATGGCCTTCTTATTGATTGCCATGCACACTTGCATCTTCCATCCCAGTTGGCCACATTGACAAGTTTAGGATCATTAAACATGTTTACCAATGCAAGTATAGGGGCATTGGGATGTGTTTTGGGATTTACAATTGACTTCTTCATGTTTGCTAACTTTTTTTTCACATGTGCCCACAAACCCACCACTTGTTGCCATGTATCTATTGCCATCATGTTCTATTTCCATAGCTCAAAATACTATTCGAGTATATGCCTACATGAATGTCTAACAATGCAAGGCCTATCACATAATTGAAGTTGCAAGCAATTACATTTGCAGATTCCTCATAAGTTGACTACAAATGCAAGCATTGGCACAACATATCTAATTAGTATATCATGATCCAAAGTTTTCTATGCAAGTTATACATAAAAAGGATAACCAGTGCATTAGCTAGCAAAAAAGATTAGATATGAAGATTTCCTTGTGTGAAGATTAAAGAAGCCCAACTAACAACCTTGACTTCGTAATGCAAGACACAAATTAGTGGCTAGAAAGTGTAGTCATAACCTTGCCAAACTCCTTGACAAATGTGTTAGACCACTACCATTTAAATCATTAACATTGATCATGACCTTAATGACGTAAGATCCAAGCTATAACTTGATCAATTCCTAGGGGTGGGGATAATAACAATGAGCAATTGCAAGCACTACATAGTGCCTTAAACTTTTGTTCCTAGTAGTAGAGATGTAAACCAATCCATAACAATCCAACCAAATTGTAGTTAAAGCAACATACAATGTCCTTTGTTTTCAAAAACAACAAAAATCAAATGCAAAACTATGGACTCAATAAGTAAGACAATAACAACAATCACACTTGTTCCAAGAACACAAAGAAAAGGCCCAACAAATCCATAAATACTGATCTATTGAATAATTGACCATTGTATTGCAAAACTTTAATTTAAAGAGATGCCAAGTTTGTTCATTTCAAATTACAATAGAAACAAATTGGTTTGTTGGTAAGAAAAATATGCCTACCTTTCTAAAAACTCAACTCCAAGATTCGTGCAAATAGGAATTTTAGCATCCATGAATTGACCTCTTGGCCCCAAAGTATCCAAACCAATTTCATCCTTTAGCTACCAAGAAAAAATAGTTGAAATTGGCCTCCAAACAAAATTGAAATTGGTTCAAAACACTAGTTCAAATTTTGATAATGGAAGAATTGTTGGATTTTTGGATCTAAACTAGTTTCATGCCCTTAGTAACATCTTGCAACAAAATCCAAATGTTCACCCACTTTTTAGAAATGTTAAGTAGTAGGAGTAGTGGTTTCTTGAAGAACAATACATGTTTGTTGTTGCTGGCAATAATGATTAAGATGTATTAATGAAAAGTATGGACATCTCAAAAACATTACCCATAACCAATGAGGAGAAGTGAGAAGAGAGTTTTGCAAAAGTTCTTGAGATACTAGAAGATGACAGATCTGACATTGTAATTAAGGAGTAAGAGCAAAGGTCTTTGGAGGGACAACCCATGTTTTTTGCAGTTGACAATAATGATTTAAATGTGTTGATGGGGAGTCTAAATAACTTAGAGGTATTCTCAATCGCTAATCTTTAGAAGCAAGAAGATTTTTTTGCAAACACTCTGGAGATCCTACAAGGTGAAAGTGAGGTTCATTATCAAGAGTAGAGGTCTCCTGAAGAGCAACCCACCTTTATTTCAACTAACAATAATGATTTAGCTGTGTTCATGAAAAAACTAAATAACTCAGAAGCACTTTTAGTCATAAATCATGAGAAGCAAGAAGAGGGTTCTATAGATGCTTTTGAGATGCTCAAGCATGACAAAATTGAAAATGAGGTTGATTTTCAAGAACACACAAGTCTCTTCAAAAGCAACCCATGTTTATTTATATTAACAATAATTATCTAACTATGTTGATGGAGAATCTAAACAACACAAACCCATTCCTAATGACTAGTAAAAAAAAGCAACAAAAGAGTTTCAAAAAAACCTTAGATATGCTAAAGGATGACATACTTGCAATTGACACGAACTATCAAGAGCAATGGTCTTTTAAGGAACAATACAGGTTTGTTGTAGTTGATAGTAATGATTCAATTGGGTTGATAGAAAGTCTAGACAATTCAGAGGCATTGCAAGTGGTAAATCAAGATAAGCAAAAAGAGAATTCTACAAAAGCACTAAAGATGTTAAAGGATGTTAGATTTGAAGGTGAGGTTAATGGGCAAGAGGTGAGGTATGTTGAAGAGGAATATGCCATGTTTGTTGCAACTAATAGTAATGATTCAGCCATGTTGATGAAGAGTCTACACAACTCAAAGGCATTCCCCATGACTAATCAAGAGAAGCAAGAGGAAAGAACTACAAAAGGTTCAAAGATGCTAAAGGATGCTAGAACTAAAAGCAAGGCTATTGAACAAGAATAGATCTAGAGGTCTTTTAAAGATAAGGAATCCAAGGTTTTTGCAAATGATAATAATGATAAGGTTGTGTTGATAAGAAGTCTAGACAACTCAGAGGCATTCCCCATCATTAATCAGGATAAGCAATACAAAAGTTCTACAAAATCTTTGGAGATGCACATGATGACAAATTGGAAGATGAGGTTAGTGAAGAAGAACATATGTTTCTAAAGGAACAACCAATGCTTGTTGTTGCTAACAATCATGGTACAACTTTGTTTATAGAGAATTTAGATAATCCACAAACATTCCCAATGACCAATTAGGAGAAGCAAGAGGAGAGCTTTGCAAAAGCTCTGGACATGTTATAGAATGAAATATTTGAAATGGAGGTTTAGGAATAAAAGAAGAGTTTCTTGAAGAGTAATCCATGTTTGTTGCTATTGACAATAATGATTTAGCTATGTTGATAGAAAGTCTACACAAATCATAAACATTTTTAGTGAACAATTAAGAGCAACAAGAGGAGAGCTTTCTAGAAGGATTCTAGATTTGAAAGTGAAGTTAGTGAGCAAGAGTAAAGGTTTGACAAGGAGGAATGGCCTAGGCTTGTCATAATTGACAGTAATGATTTAGTGGTGTTGATAGATAGTTTAAGCAATTCAAAGACATTCCTAATGACCAATCACAAAAAGGATTAGGAGACCTTTGCATATCTAGATATTTTTGTGGATTACAAATATGAAATGGAGGTTCATGAGCAAGAGAAGAGGTCTCTTGGGGAACAATCCATATTTGTCGTAGCTGATAATGATGATCCAGTGACGAATCAAGAAAAGTAATAAGAGGTTCTTGCAGAAGGTTTGGAGATGCTAAAGGTTGTGAAACATGAAAATGGGCTTAATGAGTAAGAGAAAAGGTTTGTTGAAAAGGAACATCCCACGTTTGTTGCAATTAATTCAAAAGCATTACCAATGGCAAATCAAGAGAAGGAAAAGAAATTAGTTTTACAAAAGCACTGGAAATGCAAGAGGATGCAAGATCTAAAGGTGAGGTTATTAGGCAAGAGGCAAGGTATGTTCAAAATATTGGTTCAAATTCATGGAACATTAAAATAAAAATGTAGATGAAACCTTGATAAGACACTTGATCAATTGCATGACATTTGATCATGAATCTTTGCATAGAACATACATGACACAATGCTAGAAAAACAACCCAAAAAATTGTTGTTCTAATGTTTATTCAAACTACAAACCTTAGTATCTAATACAATCCCCTTGATTCATCACAAATTTGCCCCCTCCATGTATTTATGCCTTTACAACACTTTAACAATGTGTTCAAGGTTTAATGTTAATAAACTATTGACATAATGTTGTCATGGCATTGTAACACAATGTTTGAATATCACAATGTGTTACAATGTAAGCACAACATCATATCAATGATTATATCAACACTTAGTTAGCACTTAACCTTGAACACATTGTTAAAATGTTGTAAAAGCACTTAACCTTGTAGGGGGCAAGTTTGTGATGTTTGTTTTCTCCTTATGTGCAAACATACAACATACATACATATATATCTCAATTGTTGAACTCAACAAAGTGATCCCTAAGTTGCAACAACAACCCAAAAATAAAAAGGTGGGTTGAAGATTCAACCAAGGATCCTAACATTGGTTGCAAAGGAGTTTTTTGTTGATGATGTAGAGACACAAGGAGGAGAGGCTAGAAAGGGGCTTAAGAAGGGGAAAAATAGAAGCAAAAAAAAATCAATTTCAAGTGTTACTTTACTATGTGTTTACACACACAAAGAGAAGGGGGGGGAAAAAACTCCCTCATGTTTGACATTATAATTAAGGAACAAGAACAAAGATCTTTAGAGGAATAGCCTTTTTTTTACATCTGACAATAATTATTCAAATGTATTGATGGATAATCTAGATAACTCAAAGGCATTTTCAATTGTTAATCTTGAAAAGTAAAAAGAGAGTTCTAGAAACACTTTGGAGATGTTAGAGGATGACATATTTGAAAATGAAGTTGATTATCATGAGCACATAGGTTTCTTGAGGAGCAACCCACATTTATTTCAATTGATAATAATAATTTAGTTGTGTTGATGGAGAATCTAAACAACACAAAACCATTCCCAATGACCAATCAAGATAAATAACAATTAGTTTTATAAAAGCTCTAGAGGTGCCAAAGGATGACAAACCTACAATTGAGGTACATTATCAATAGCAAAGTTCTCTTAAGGAAAATTTATTAGAATTAATAACCAAGGACAACCCTAATTGAAATTTTTTCAACCAACTTTAATTGGAATTAATCAGCCAACTTTGATAAATTAAACCATGTCTATAACCAACAACCAACAATGTGTTTATTTGTCAATCCACATTGGTTGTTAGCTTCAATAAATCCAACAATGTGGATGTATAACAATGTGTTTATTTATCAAAGTTAACAACCAAGGACAACCCTAATTGGAATTTGTTTAGCCAACTCTAATTAGTTTTATAAAAGCTCTAGAGGTGCCAAAGGATGACAAACCTACAATTGAGGTACATTATCAATAGCAAAGTTCTCTTAAGGAAAATTTATTAGAATTAATAACCAAGGACAACCCTAATTGAAATTTGTTCAACCAACTTTAATTGGAATTAATCAGCCAACTTTGATAAATTAAACCATGTCTATAACCAACAACCAACAATGTGTTTATTTGTCAATCCACATTGGTTGTTAGCTTCAATAAATCCAACAATGTGGATGTATAACAATGTGTTTATTTATCAAAGTTAACAACCAAGGACAACCCTAATTGGAATTTGTTTAGCCAACTCTAATATCCACCAGGACATGGTTCCAGTGGAGCATACACATTCATACACTTTGAATCACGCCCCCTCAAACCCCTTTAAACTCCTAAAGGTATAAACCAAATAATCCACGTCTTCATCACTTGAAAATTCATTTATATCAATTTCAATTTTAGTGGTTGACCTTTTCAAGTTCGAAGATCCATCATCTAATGATGATTCTTCCACATTGGGCACCTTCTTCCCACCCATGAAAACATGACATCAATTTGGTGAAACACCAATTTTCATGAATCCTTTTTTCCAATAATTTTGAACATGTGCCCTTTTTAATCATTGCCTTCCCAAAATCATTGGGTAAGCTACAACTTCACTTTGAATTACTTGGAAATCCAATGTGGTTGTGATTCCAAAAACCAAGATGTTAATTACCATGACAACCCCTTTTGATTTCACCTTATTATTGTTAGCCATCTTAAGTTTAACCTTGGATTGTTGACCATATCATAATCCTAAAATCTCCATTGTGAAATTTGTCATGATGTTGGTTCCTATTATTCCATCCAAGAGAACACCTTTTAAGGATATCCTTTTACATACCACCTCCATTAATGGTGTTTCCGAATCAAATTTGGCCTCCACTGAATGAAGTTCTTTTCTTTGAGGTATAATGCAATGTGCATTAAATCCTTGTCACAATTCCCTCCTTGCTATAGGAAACATGGCCACTAATTGTCTAACAATAATATCAACCTTTTTGGTGCTCAAATCATTAATGATAGAATATGGCATTTGTCCCACATAAATGGAAAACTTTTACGTACATAATCACCTTCGATTCTTCCATTTTCCTTTCTCTTGAGCCATCTCCTTCATCTTCTTTTGATGGGAACTTTCTTTTCCAACTTCTTCGTTCCTTCCTCTTTTAGTCACCATGAGGTCGGCGAAAATGGGGCACACATCTTCATCTTGTGTTTTTTTTATTTTAGAAAATTGTGGTTCGATGAGGTTCCCCAATTTTTCTTTTTCATTGAATGATACCCTCCTCCTAGGAAAAGGATTCTTTCAAGATGATGAACCCTTTTCAGTGCATTCTCATGCATAATGGCCAAGCCTTTCTATATACGGAAATCTATTAATAGAATCCGTAAGTTCCATATTTCATTTTCGTAAGGCGCCGTTTTTTAATAAAATTTAAAAAAAAACTTTATTTCAGTTTAAATCCATGGCGCATTTCAGGATCACCAAACGATTCCAGTACCTCAAATAGTCTATCTGTGCCGAGAGTTTGTGTTGTTGGCTGTGTTGATCAAGGTTCCACATTGAGGAATTGGAGAAAGAAAAGTTGCTGTTCAGCAGCTCATGTAAGACCACGGAGTCAGAGACCTGGGAAAAGAAGTTGACTTGAAGTGAGAAGAGCACTGGTATAGAGAAGATCTCAGCTACTGAACGTGAGACACATCAGATAACTGAGGAAAAAAAGATGGTGTTAACTTAAAGTGGGGAATCTGAAAACTGGGTAATGGAGCGTGAAGCTGCAGAGGCTGCATTAGAGGCTAAGCAGATGGATTTTGTGAAAGAAAAGTTGCAAATGGTAGGTTGCATGTCAGACTTTGAAATGCAGCTGAAGAAGAACATGGTGGAGGAGCAGTGGGAATTGCAGCAGCAGCAGCAGGAAGCAACCTGGGTGGTTGAGAATCAAGTGTCATCTCTTAGAGTTTCTGAGAAGAGACAAATTCTAGCAGCTATCTTGGAGGATGAATTCAGCAACACAGGAAGGTAATAAAGACTCTGGAGGCTGAGTTGGGGGCAGTCTTGGAGCAGTTGGATGTTTACAAGCTTGTGCTACTGTGCTTGGAAGAGAGAGTGGGACAGCTAACAGGTGAGGTTGCTGTTCATGTGAAAGAAAAACAAGAGCTACAAACACACGCCATGACAATCAAGAACTTATGGAGAACAACGCAAAGCAATTTCTCAGTTTTGAAATGGGAAAAGGTTCTACACCATCGAATATTACTCCTTTTTCACTTGAAGGGATCTTACACTGCCATCAGATTCGCTCTTTGCTGAAAAATTAGCAATGAAAAAGCCAACGATAGAAGAGATATCTTAATAAATGTCGTATTTTCCGTATTTTATTTTTGTAGCGCGCCGTATTTTATTGAAAAACGGAACATAGGGATTGTTCCGTAGATGGAGAGGCCTGATAATGGCTTTGTTTGTCACCAAGTGATGGAAGATGAATCTTTTGATTTGAAGGGGACATGATTCCTTTGCTTGGACCAAATTTATGCTCAATTGATTCATCTACTTGATGAGTTGCCCCATCATGGATTTGAAAGCATTGGGAGGATCTTGTAAATTCGACACTTGCATTGACATTGTTGGGTTAGTTGCATTTGGCTTGTTTTGCAAAGCAATAACACTATGGATTTCCAAACTTTCCTTTTTTTGTTTTGCAATCCTTTAAGTTTATTCAAGAGTTGCAGCTCCTTTGTATTGAACTTGTTGTCAAATCTCCTTTTGAAACCCCATCACATAATGTTTTAAAATTAAAACATCCATCCCCTCCAAGATTGGTGTATTGGCAACTGCATCTTCAGCCCTCAAGCCTTTTTTCAAACAATCCTTGAGTTTCAACACCGTTGTGGTGTATTGATTCACATTTTCAGTGGGTGTTTATCGGAGTTGCATCATTTCCAAAGTGAAAGAATCAGAGTTTTCTTGTTGACCAAATTCCCACACAAATGCTTCAAACAAGACCTTTCAAGTCCCTTTTTGTTCTATAGGCAACCCCTCAAACCACATCAATGTTTTCCTTTCCAACAACTTTAGAAAAAGTCTCACCCAATGGTTTTGAGTTGGGGCACCAATGGTTCCAAAGACACAAGCTCTTTTGAACTCTCTTAAAAAGATTTTAGGATCTTCATTTTGTCCTCCCTAAAACAAAAGTATGGTTGCCATTTTCAAGGTTCAACACTAATGTCACAAATTCTTACTCAATATTTAACTCTAGTTCAATTTTTTTTTCAAAGTTGTATATTTTACACCATCATACAAACATGTATTGTCCACAAGGGTCTTGTGTATGCTATGACATGAAAAAAGAAAAGGTCATTAAATTGCATTACTTGGGTTATGAAAGCACCAAAGTTTGTTATAAAAATTGGATGAAAGTGCATTTTGGGTACTATTGTTAATTCAATTTTCAATCTTCTAGTTATGGGGAACACAACTTAAATTGGGTTATCCATTTCCTATAGCTATGATTTATTCAATCATCTAAAGAAGTTTTTTTTATTATGCTTGTGTCTTCTTTTGGGTTTTTCTTCCTTTTGCTCGCTTGTCAACTCCAATGCTCCTCTTTAAAAACTCGCATATTGTTTGTAGAAAGTCAAAAATTTGAAGGATTTCATCGCTTACACAACCATTCCACCTTGAGATCTTCTCCCAAAAAGATTTCATTTTTTAAAATTTCAAGTCATTTAGCTTTGAGTTTCCTTGCCTTCGTTGGGCTTGTTACATATGTATGTATGCCCACGTTTCTCACATGCAAAACACTTCGCAACTTTCCCCAAAATCTTATGTGGCCTATTCTTATTTTATCCCCAAAATCATATATTTATGTGAATTATAGGTCCAACAACGGAACAAAAAATGTAGCCTAAAAGGGCTCAGAACCTATGAGAGTTACCTTTAAAGTAATTCCCTCCTAATACATAGGTAGGTTTCCAAAAAAATCAAGTTCATACAACAAGACTTCTACCCCAACTATACACACTTCCTACGTCACACTATCACAATACAAGGAAAAAAACCTCAAGTGCTATTAGGTTAGGACCTCCCACATGCTTAAAACCTAGTCCATATGTGGGCTACACCCAAAGGGAGCTCTTCACATGCACCTATGGACATAGATTTTATGGGAATCATTCACCAACAATACCTAGGTTTTTTTCTTGTACGATTCCTTCACATACCAAAGCACACACATACATTTTTATTTCAAAGGGGTTTTAGTACAAAAGGTTTTGGTTCAAAGGTTCTAATGTCCAACTACTTAATGCAACCAAGAAAATAACAAAAGCTATTCCCCAAGGCTCACCCACAACCCCCTTATATACAAAAGGGGAAAAGTGGATGAAGTTGCTACTTCATCCACTCACATAAAAATCCATTAACAAGTAGCCAATCATTAAGCACCACAACTAATCTTCTAGAACTAGCATCCTTTCTTAGATTAAGTATTTGGAATCTAGCACCTAGGATCTAGTCAAGGCACCTAGATTGACTTTTGATTAACGTAAATTAGTTACATTAATCATTATGGATCCTAAGAATGTCCATAATCAAGACAACCTTGTGTAGGCCATTAGAACAATAATTTATTCCTTACAACTATTCAACATACTAACCATAGGATATGACTTTTAGTACTTATTACTTTTACTATTCATAATACATTTTTATGTTACAAACACTCACTGCAGAAAAAGAAAAAGGAAAAAGAAGAGAAAAAACAATACAATTTTTTAAAAAAGTTAATAATAAGAAGAAAAAGAGAGAAATCCAAAAAAGAAAAGAAAAAAAGAAGATAGTCCACATAGAAGGGAGGAAAAAAAACCCTCCCCCCAAAAAACCCAAAAAAAAAAGGGGAGGATGTTGCCTTGTGATTCCTCCATCCAACTATTCTGCCCAAAAAAAATCCTCACCTTTTTAGCTTCAACTAATGCCTGTTTCAGTGATTTGGGTACACAAGCTTATAATCACTTTTTCTCATGACCCTCCAGGCAAGGTTTATTTACTAATTTTGTGTGTGTGTTTTTTTTTTTGGGGACCAAACAAGCTATCGATACCAAACTTTTGTCAAAGAAAAAGGAAGTTGTTGGTTATCATTTTCTTTATCAAAGTAATGACCTCAATTACCAATTTAGTCGATTTTTAAAATTTTAAATTGAATTTTTATTTTTCTACCCACTTATTATGCATAAGGGTCGGTTTTGGCATTACACACCTTGAGAAAAATATTTTATATTGCTCAAGTAGGGCACGTTTTAGGATGTAGGAGTTTTTTTTTGTATCTGTTTTTCTTGTGACTGTAGTTTCAACAATAAAGTTACTACAATAATATGTTAAATGTTAAATTTGTGAAAAAACCAAAAAGACACAATGTATGCATTAAGGCTTACAGACAATATTGATGAATGGTCACCATTTGAGAAGAGCACCACATACCATACTACCTTGGCAGCTTTAATATTAATGATAGATGTCACATTTCAAATCAATTTCTTTTGAAACTGTTACAAGTCATAAATGACATCAGGGTTTTAAAATTGATAACCTTGGCTAAGTAGGCCAATGACCCATAACTTAAGCAATAAGAGGTTCCTGATTCTTTGGAGATGGCTCTCTTGTTTATGATGTACGAAGAGAAATTGAAGCCCTCCTTTAGGAGCATCCTAGGCTACTTTTCACAAATGAGGGAGTTATGATCCCCAAAAGATGGGGGAATAAAAACTAAAAAAAAAATCACTGAACACTTGAAACCTGTTAACCAAACATTGAAACATTCCTTACACGTTGCTTTGTTGCTTGTAGATTTCAAAGATGATTTGTAGAACTTGGGGTGGCGCCTGCAAATCGCATTAATGCTCTAAAATTGAACAAGATATGAGAAAGTTATGAGCTAAGCGTTTTGTAAATTTTCTATCTCGAAAAGCTATTTTTTTCTCTTCTTTTTTTTTATACTCCTCATTATTCCTTTGCCTCTATAGTTCAAAGGACATAAGTAAAGCTTAAGTTAACACTATAGAGAATGGAGAAGAGATGCCATTGTGTTCGATCATATTGTCTGTTGTACTATGCCTACTAGACCCAGCTCCAGATGCTTAGTGTGCTCAATGATAACCAACAATGTTGGCTCCGGAATGTGCAGTTGTGGCTTAACGACCAAGGGGTTGGGGTTTTCTATATTAATGTCATGTGTGCTATAGCAAGTGCACAAGCTTCCTATCTAGAATCCACTTATGACGAACAAGCCAGAGCCAAAAGTAGCAAATTACGTACATACCAGGTGATGGAACACAAGCTGTACAATAGAATCTGGATATTCATATGCACATCAGAGTTATTTGCAAGTGATCACAAATGTTCAGCTCAGGCAATCTTTGTCAAGGTTCAGATGTTCAAACCATCGTTTAGAGGTAGAGTGTGACAAGCATGCAAAGCTTAAGAGTGTACCGAGGAGAGATAGGGTTTGTCGCCTATGTTCCCTAGGAGCTATTGAGGATGAAGACCACCTGTTGCTAGTGTGCCCAACTCACCGTGACATTCGTTGCAAGGCTAGTCAACAACTAAGAAACAGTTGACACCGTGCAGCTTACTGCCTGAATTGATGCATTCAGCTACTCAAAAAGCGTTAACTTTGTACTTAGTTTCTTGCTTAGACAATAGGAGTGTTTTGCTCAAGTTAACTAGGTAATTGTCGTCAAATGGATCTCTTTGGTCCAGGTATTGACGTTAAATTAAAAGAAAAGATCATAAGAAACTGATTGTTGACAGGCAATTCTACATGTGCTCCAATTGTCCAGGTCAGTTGCTAAATTTTTTGGCTATTTTACCAAAATTTCCTTTGAGGGCATTTGTAGGTCCTTTTCTTTTTCGTCGCCACAAAAGAAATCAGTGCTAGGAAGATTTACCCAAATGTGGCCATAAATCAGATATTACGCACAAATCTTGAATCACCCTTCTATTATTTTGGCAAGACATAGCATACCAGATCCAGAAATCTAGCGATTTCTACTATTTTAAAAGAATCAGTTCTAGCGATCAAAAACCTCCATATACACTTCATTTTCAATTAAGGATGTTTTGTTTCGCTTTCTGGCGAGATTCCCCAGTAGGTAAAAAGGCTGCATGTACCAGTCTTCAGACAGCTTCCATTATTTTATTAATTACCTAAAAGCAGGGGTTCCTAAGACTTTCCATCAGACGCTGTCTTTTGGCTGGCTATATATAGCGAAAATGATAGAAGCTACTTATATTAGAAATTAAAAGTCCTAAAATCAAAGGCTTGTTGAAATCCTTAGTAGCCAGAATAGGACCAAAGTTCAAGAAAAATCGCCTGATCTGTGTACAGAGTTCAAAAGGTAGCCAAAAATGTAGAAGGTTGGTTTAAGGAATTTACTTTCAAATTTATCTTGTAGCCAGATTTGGCTAAATCTTCCTACGGATCATCGCCACTTTGGCCCCCATCACAAACTTGAAGAGAAAAACAGTGCTTTCCTATCTTCCTTCCTTCCCGAGCGCGTTGCGTTTGTCGGTATTGCCGACTTGGAGGTTGCGAGGAACGATCGACGAGAAAAACAGTGCTTTCCTATATTCCTTCCTTCCCGAGCGCTTTGCGTTTGTCGGTATTGCCGACTTGGAGGTTGCGAGGAACGATCGACGAGAAAAACAGTGCTTTCCTATCTTCCTTCCTTCCCGAGCGCTTTGCGTTTGTCGGTATTGCGGACTTGGAGGTCGCGAGGAACGATCGGAGCTCCGTAGTCTTCTTGTGAGTTTCCTCGAGCACATGAATCATAAATCTCCTTCCTAGATTTTCAGTCGACTTTTTTTTTTACTTGTTTACTTTTTTAATAAAAGAAAAATCGCATCTAGTTTTCCTCTGGTCACGCAGAGGCAAGGGTTTCAGTGACTTTGTTTCTGGACTTTCTAGAAGAACTGCAAGGTTTTGAGAGTGCGGATTCGTTTCATTGTGTGGCAGAGAACATCTATTCTGTTTTGGCTATTTCGAAGCCATGATCAATCCTCTGTAACAAGTTGTGGAGATGCATGGCGCTCTTGTTATGAAGTTCCTGGCTGCAAATACCTGCCTTTACTGTGAACCTCCTCTTGTCAGGTATACAATCCTCAACCGTCTGTGTTGAATCGAGTTTTTTATCCCCAAAATTTTTTTTTTTTAAAATTATTATTTGTTTTGTATCTGGTTTTCCTCTGCTTGACCAGAGGCAGGGTTTCAATGACTTTGTTTCTGGACATTCTCGAAAAATATTTCATGGTTTTGAGAGTGCAGATTTCTTTCATTGTGTTGCAGAGAACATCTACTCTGTTTTGGTCATTTCGGAGCCATCATCAATCCTCTGCAACAATTCGTGGCGATGCAGGGCGCTGTTGTTCCAAAGTTCATGGCTGCAACTACCTGACTTTGCAGTGAATGTCCTCTTGTCAGGTACCTATACAATCTTGAACCCTCTGTGTTTGCTTGCACAGTAGCTTTATCGGTTACTATAACCAAATTTCTAGCCACGCCATGGCCATTGTTTGGATCATTCGTTTTGGAGAGTTATCAGGTGGTCATAGCTTTCGTTTTTGCTTTTTACGCAGGCTCCTCAAGATGTTGAAAGCTGAGAGAATTGCTATAGAGAATGTATCATGCAATACCGAAAGCCAGAAAATTTAGATATAGTACATACAACTGATGTGCGGCACAACGTAATTCACAAATGGTGTAGCCCAAAAATTAAAAGAGGAGATTTTGTTTCGTCCCATTTGTCGAAATTGTTGAAACTTGAATTCCCAACCTGTGGGAGACTCATTGTCCCAACCATTGGATTACTGTTATAGATGCACACCTTGAAGCTTACTTTGCATACTTGTTCCTCACATGTCAAAATTTTGGAATATGGAATTTGGGATTGCTGAACCTTGTTTTCTAATATTGCTAAATATTTGACAAGTGCCGAACATTAGTTGTAGGTACAGTATATGTGTAGGGTAAGCCACAGAGTGAGGAAATTATTGTAATGAGGGAACCACAAGGCGGGAGCTGCATGGTTTGCCTGTCCCGCCTCATGGTTTCCCTCACAATAATTCCAAGATGAAGGGGTGTACACAAAGTGAAAAACAGGTAGGAATTTTTTGTAACTCACTGACCAGCCTGGCATGTGGGTTACAATATGAGTAATCCATTACAACAGGAAGTCGTGATTCCCGCATTGGTTCCCCAGGTTAAGCTACTAACTTTTACCAAGAGAAGAATCCTACCAGTTCTTTATGCATAGGCACCTGATTCCTTGCTTTGCCAGGGCTCCAGATTCTCAGCCAAACTGTAGAGAAGGTGATGTCAGAGGGGTAAAAATCTGGAAGAGAAAGTCAGTTTTTTGATAGTCACTGTGAAGTTGAAAACCACAGCCTAAGCATGGGAGGGTAGATGAAAATGTTGAGAGACTGGTTTGGTGAATCAGCCTCTCAACATTATTCCCAGGTTACTGCTGAGACTTGCTTGAAGAGGATGAGAGTGGAAAAAGGGGGAAGGGAAGGGTACTGTGTAGGGTATCACCTTATCGTATGCACCCCCCACTCGTGGGCTTTAGTTGTCAGAAAGCAGGAGATGAACACTATAATGAACTTAAAAACATTCATAGTTCTTGAGGCATAGGCAGGGGAAGCTTCTTATGCCTTCTCCTTAAGAGTGGGAGGATATTTATGTACTGTAGGTTGGCATAATTTCCCTCCCGCTCTTAAGGAGTAGGCATACGATCCCTCCTCTTTTCAAAGAGGGATATTCATGGCTATGAGCTGCCTTCCAAATACTCTAGGAAATGTCTACAAGTGCTTTAGATGAATAAATTGCTAACTTGGCAAGTATTAGACTTAAAATCAAGAGAAGCACAAGAATTAGTCTGAGATTACTGATGTGTTTACCCAGTGCTGGAACACCTCTGACATATAGAGGTGCTAATCAACTCAAGTTTTATGTGTACAGGAGTGAATGTGCACCCACTTCGAAGCCCTGGTCGCCAACAAACACATGGTTAGATCTCCAGCAAAGTACTGTTGAGGATTCCAATGCCTCCAAGATTCAAAGGGTGCGACCTTGCTGTAGGAGATGCACCCAGAGAGGAAGAGTAGCATCGAGTAAACTTTGTTGCAACAACCAATGGATTAGCAATAGGATGGTACTGTAGATTGGTTTCTAGTACTTTCTGGGTTATCAGATCATCAAGAAGAAAATGCTCATGCACATCTGAAAGTGGATCTGGTTCCTAAGCTTATAATTTCCATTGCACCTGGTGTGGTTTCTTGAAATTCCAGCAATGGCAGCCGGCCTCTTGCATGCACTGGATATTTGCAAAGGCTTACACTCCCATATTTTGGCAAGCAACAAGGCTCCTTTTGTCATCAACAGGGAACAGTGTATCCTTCTCTCCCAGAGGCTATTAAAGGTTGAGGAGGAACTGCTAATAGTCCAGGATAAGCTAGAAATTATTGGTTCACAATCTCTAGATGTGGTACCAGTAGTACAGGAACTTGTCCATGTGCTACTGAAAGCTCAGAAGACAGTCGTCAAAGATTGTTTTTGTGGTGAGAAATGGATGGAATCAGCTCTCAGGCAAGGTGGAGACTTGAAGGAAACTTTTGGTGAAATTCTGTATGACCTACAGTGGTTATGTAGCATCCTCCTCAAGGAGGTGGGACAAGACAGCCAGGCTCTTTCACTACTTCTTTGTGACAGGTTTCTGGGTGAAACACAAGAAGAGGTCAACGCTTTGTTGACAGCCGCCAAGAAGGACCAGGAGGATCTCAAGGGGCTTCTAAGGGACTTGAAGGGGGACCATTCCTGCCGTGGCCAAAGTTGTAATGTAGAGCATACAAGCATGCAATGTCTTGCAACACAACTGCTTGAGAAGTTGGAGTTCCAAGCTCACTTACGAGCAACAGCAAAGAACTTTATAGATCTGCTTGAAAAATTCAAGAACTTGAGTGAATGGCCGTCTGTTCTATTAGTGAACAAGCAAGACATCAAGACAGGTAGTCTGCTAGGTGAAGGTTCTTTTGGGACTGTACATGAAGCAGATTGGTGTGGAGAGCCATATGTGATAAAGAAGTCCAAATATGGATTTCATGGGTTTTTGAAGCAAGAGATTGCAGCTCTTTCAGGTGTGCACCACCCTCACAACATGCACCTTGTTTGTTGTGTTCAAGAGGAGAAGAGCTGCTCATACATCATGGAGCGTATGAATAAGTCACTCTTCAAACTGTTGGAAAGTAACCAACTTTCCCTTATCAGACGTGTTGACATAATGCTTCAAATAGCAGAAGGGATAAACTTCCTTCATAGCATGGGCCTGGTGCATCGTGATCTCAAACCTCATAACATTCTCATGAAGTGTGATGGTGGTGGCTTTGAAAGTTCAACGTCAGCTCCAGTGGGAGAGCCCTTGTGGATAGCCAAAGTTTGTGATTTTGGCACGACAAAAGCAAAAATGGAGAGTACTGCATTTTCACACCAGACAATACCCATTGGCACGTTAATGTTTATGGCACCGGAGGCATATGAATTGGAAGATGGTGATGAGGAGCCTAAGAGATTCCACCCCATGAAAACAGATGTTTACAGTTTTGGACTCATTTGCCATGCAGTGCTGATTTGGGAGCCTACTCCCTTTCCAACTGAAGAACTGTGGAACCCTTCTGTGCGGGGGTTCAAAGCTAGGGTGCGAAAAGGCCATAGACCACAGCTACCAACAGACTGCCCATTTCGCTTGTCCACTCTTATCGAACAATGTTGGGATGGGAACCCTCTCATGCGACCCAACTTCCAGAATATTTGCCAAGAGCTAAGGTATATCAAAGGACTACTTCTTGCAGGTATTGTATTTCACCACTGCACACATTCTACAATCACATTAATTCAGTATTAGTGGTTAATGTTACCTGCACTGAAATGCCAGGGATGTACCCATGATCAAGAGTATGCTGATTTGTTTTTAGATTGTACCTACCTCTTATCTCTGCCTGTCAGGTTACTGCATTTTCACAAAAGTTAGATAAGGAGTACCTTAGACATGTGGTCTCCTTGTGATTACTCAGTGAGATGCCCTTCCCATTTCTGTTTTTACTTTGATAGATCAATTTATCCGTCCATGCCAACACACTTTTGGAACCCCTGTTCTCAACTTCCAATATGTCTCTTGACAAACTTGAACATAAAAGTGTTCTGAACAGTGGTGACGAAATGAGTCCAAAACATCACATGAATGTCACTTCATTGAGGACTCTAGGATGGTGCTAATTCTTTCAAAGGCTTCATGATTCTTAATCCTCAAAGAGAACATGCCCTTATACCTTTCAGTGTGGTTTGTCTCTTCTTTTCCTCTTTCCTTGTTTCCTTCTACGTGGGTTTTTCTTTTTTTCTTGGTTTCCTTTATTTTCTCCAAATGTTACGGTGTTGTTAAGTTATGTTCTTTTGAACATCCAGCAACATAAGTGAATCCTCCTGTAATTATTACCTATCTTGTGATTGAAATCCAAAATATTGATTACCATCTGGTTGCATTACGACCACCCTTGCTTAGAGCTGATAATGTCGGAGGTTGTGATTGTTGGTCACTACAGTACAAGTTGCTGTAAAGATCAGATTGCTACTGTCAAATAGACAGCTCTAAAATAATTTCTGTGTTTTCTTTGGACTGTGTGGTCCAACCTCAAAACTTTTGTGCTGAGGTTAAGCAAAATCATAAGTATGGAGATGTTGTCATTACTTTCTAAGATCAATACTTCTTCTACAGATACATGTTCCATTTTCTCCTTTCTTTGGTTTGTGGTTTGTCTCTCATATTCACTTTCTAGCATGAGACAGTCAATATGTTTCACACTTCATGTATTGTGTTTGCATTACCTTTTTAAGCCAAGTCTTTGATCTTGTTCTCGTCATCATGTCCTTGATTTTCTTTGCCTTTCTCCTCTGCTCTCATGCTTTGTATGGCTTGCTTCAGCAGAAAATGCTTAACTGTTTAGGCAATTTGAGCTTGGTCTGAGAATAAATGACCCTTCAAGCCCTGAAACCCCTGCAGATCCCAACAAGTTCAGCATACAGTCAAGATTTCAAACCCCTTGGTTCACTTGCTGCAGATTGTGTCCAACTAAATAACCAGGGTGTGTTTTAGGGCCAAGCACATTGGAAGGTGTGAATGGAGCAGTGGCTGGAATGCTAGGTTCATGTGTGATCAATACTGGAGTCTCTTGTTACATGAGTCTTGGGCAGCTGACCAGTTCTGGGTATTCTAGCAACAAGCTCAGTGGGGTTGGATTGGTTGCAGGTAGTGGTAGAAGGAAACAAGTGGGTGACAATCCTTTAGATGTGGAATCAAGCGTAGCTTCTCCAAACCTTTTGGACAAGACCATCGGGGGAAACTTGTCTCAGCGAAGAGTGCCACGATTTTACTATTTCACCACAATCGGTGAAACACAAACCTTGGTTACAAAGTTAATGCCAACAATGCAAGTTGTCAAACTCCATGTACTTTGTGAGTGTAAGATGGGTTCTCATGTAGTGGTTGGGCAAGAAGGCTGTGAGGTGATCATTGAAGATCAAGAGAGGGAGATAATCCAGTCTTTAATGGTGCAAGGAAAAAAACAGATCTGTTTGGCCATCAAAGCATGCCCGGCATATGTAACCTTGAAGGTTGGCAACATGGTTGTCCCTATCGAGGCGAATACCGATTTCATGGGAGCTATGCAGGGTTTGACCAATGCGAAAATTGATGAAAACTTGGTGGTTGGAGAGCAATGGTTGGTGAACTTCTTGAGGGATAAAGAGATTCGCAGGGCCTTCAGTTTGGAAGGGGTGATGTACATGGATGGTCAAGGTCAAGCAATAGAATTCGCATGGCTTTGTAAGCAACATTTGGTTGAAGGGCTACAATCAAGGACATTATGTCAGTTGCCCACAGTTGACAAGCTAGAATCAAGGAAGTTCAATAAGGCTTTGACTGTGATTCGTGCAGCTAATCGTTTCCTTAAACCTACCATAGTAGACTATCGGGCTGAGTAGAAGCCTCAATTTTGTTTTCAAGATGAGAAGATGGAATCTTCAAGTTTGTTGAGTAAACAATTTGGGATACTGTTTGCTGAATTTACTGGGTTGAACATCACAAAATGGCTCTCCCTTCTATTTCACATTTCACTTGTTTGTGACATGTTTCATTTTTTAGTCTTGTGTTTCTGTTCCCAATGCAATCTATCTTAATTTTATCTTCTGAATGTTATGGTGGCTAAATCTTCTTATGGATGATGCCACTAGGCTGCAAAATGAAGCTTTTTTAAACAATGTGGTCTAACCATACATTAGTGGGTGTCAAACATGTGCTTATCTCAACAAAGATTAGTGCTAATGGCATAAGTGGAAATCAACACTGATTGCCATGTGTACATGTGGCTGGTCTAGAATGTTTGCTTATGAGATTAGTGCTTATTTCAAAAACAACTTTGGAGAGGTCGTACGTTATAAATTAGCACTTTTCTTCTGGAGTGTCTCCTTACATTTTACCTCACATTACACCTTTTTCACATAAGCTAGAACATAAAGTGGTTGATGTGTAGAAATGGCATCAAAGTTAAATGGAGGATGATCTCCTTTCATTGGTTCCTTTCAAATTAGCATTGATCATAATAAACCATGATTTCAAAAACATATTCACAGGTGTATATACTCTAGCAGCTTTGGCAAGAATTAAATTAATTTAAAATTACCAAGACTATCAAAAAGTATTTTTCTCACATAACCAATTATGTGAAGGAAAAATGAAATTTTTTTGGGAAGATTCAGGAATATTCTATTTTACCAAAAAACAATCTTCAAAATGAACTTGTTATAAGCCAAAATTGTGCTAAACCTACTATCCTACTGTAGTAGCTTGCAATGGGTTGTAAAATTTAGGCAAAAGATAAGGGACAAAGTGTGGTGCTGTTGGGACAAATTGAGGAACACATGAGAACTTGGGGAACACATTGGGAAAGAAACCGGGAACCTTCTTGGAACAGGATTTCTTGACCTAGGCTAATGGAAACTTGCACATCTTTATGTATAATTCAACCCCCAACCCCAACCCCTCAAAGAAAAAAAACATGAGGCCTTCTAATTGCATGTGCACATCTATAGGATTCTTCTTGCTAGTAGGCACTTAAGAAAAAAATTCATGTTTAAACTATAGTAGACTCATATCCATTTGATGCAATGATTTACTAATCATTACTAAAAAGCATGTGGTTAGACCACTACGCAAATCACTCAATTTGTATTGGTACCACTATAGTGGGTTTCTAGTAGGCTTAATGGTTCAGGATAATAGTTAGTCCCTAGTGGGATAATGAAACCACTAAATAGGCGATTGGGTAGTTTGGTTTTTTTTTTGTCAGGTTTTTTGGGGTGCTTGGGCAGCATGTGTATAACTAATGGTCCTATGGGTGGTTTCCTACATTGGTCATTAAGGTGATTGGTTAAACCCTGATTGATTAGTCAAACATATTTTTGATTTCAAATGCCATGTGGCATTTAGACATTGACCATTCAAGCTAGGCCACGTGGCATTTACACATTGGCCATCCAAGTTATGCCACATGGCATTTAGACATCAACCACCCAAGTTAGGTCACGTGGCATTTAAACATTGGCCACTCAAACTAGGTGACATTACATTTAAACATTAGCCACTTAAAGGTTATGCCACATGGCTAAAACCTAAATGACCTAGGTTAAACATAAACTAGTCCTAAAACTAGGTACCTAGGTTTAAGAACCTAAGCCTAGAAGCTAAGTTTAACAACCTAAAACTTAAAACCTAGGCAACTAGGTCTAAGCCTAGGTGTCTAAAGTAACCTTAGGCAACGTAAGCCTACCCTAGGAACCTACATTATGTCATATCTAAGGTTGCAACTAAAGTTAGGCCACTAGATTAAGCCTAGATATAGGTTGCCTAGGTAGATAGGCATAGGTAGGTAGGTAGACTTAAGTAAGTAAGTAAGTAGGATCCTATTTATTTTTTGGTGACAAACCTTTTTTATTGGCTCATCACAAGTAATATTTGCATTTTGAATATATTTAGTGCATGTATTGTGTGTAGATTAATATTTTTTTGTCTAGTTATATACTTTACAAAATTCAAATTATTGACAATAAAATGGGATTAATTAACATCATATCATATCATCCTTTGTCCCATACAAAGTACCCAACTTTGACCATTATTATCTTTTTCATACTTTGTTCAAATGAAAATAATAAAATTTCATTCTTAATTTTTTTTCCAAGATCTATACATCTATAAAGAATTTTAAATGAAAATATCAACTGATTTGATGAAAAATACATTTGAATCTTCACTATTTCATACACTTGAACAACAATGATATTTTGAAGATTTTTTTTCCTTTTTTTCATAAACAACTTGTAAATGGACATATTTTAAATCAACATGGTTTTTTGTGTGTATATATATAATTTCCCCACCTTTTAAAAATATAACGAATCGGTAAAAAATGTATAAATGTTGTGTTCTATCTATTTGCGATTATAAAAAATATTGAAAAGTAGAACATGTTATTTATGAAATGTATGAAATTATTATTATGAATTAAATTTTATAAATAATATTAATTAAATTTCATAATTATTAATTTGTACACATATACTTTTTAATTTCATAATCTTTATCAAAATTTATTGTGAGTAGTAAATTTTTATCTTATTTTTAATGCTCCTTTCAATTCATTAAATGTGATTTTATATAAATTTTTTAAAAATTCCAAGTTGTATGACTAAATATTTTGATAAATTAATAAAGATCAAAATTTATATTCTTTACTATCCATCACATGGAAACATGAAAAACAATGCCATTTTGGGGCATGCAAATTTCTTTTGAGATTTGTTGGATATCATTAATAAGAATGTATTTCATTAAGTATGTATTTCATTATGTATGTCTAAATTAAGTACATACAACCTATGTATAGACCAAATACATATAAGTTAAACAATACCTAGGCTAATTACATGTAATTAAATAGGCCTAACCTACCTCATTGTAAGAAATCATATATTAGTACCAAGCTTATGCATAAATTATGATATACTTAACCTAGCTATAGGCTATACTAGACATATTTTAAGTACATATCTTATTCTACTTAATTTAAGTATGGATTGATTACCCCATCCGACGTATAACTCAACTATATTTAAGTAGGTCATACTTATGTTAGATTAACGAATGACATAAATATATTTAATTTAGCCTAGATATGTATTTCTACATGTATTCACCTAGTATTCATTTATATGTTACTTGATGATTACATCAGACTTAAATACAAACATGTGGCATTTAATTTACATGGTGGCTACCTACCTACCTTGTAAGGTGGTTAACCTTGTGCATAAATGCCTAAAAATGACCATTAGAAAAAACCACCCGAGTGGCTCAAAAAGGTGGAATGAAAAATTCCTAAACCACCATTGTTTCCCATTGCATGGCCGTTTTGGTGAGCTTTTAATGGGATTTGCCCACTCAACAAAATCATATCACAAACTTAACATTTCATGACTTAATAATAGAAATTGTGGAAATTTTGTTTATTTGTAATTTTTACATTTCATGCGTTAATATTGTGCATTGAAAACACATTTGACACATAAATTTATAGGAAATAGAAAATTTTGTGTCAAATTTGTTCATTCATAAGTTCGTACCCCATTTGTCAACACATTTATTCGTGTGTCAAATGTGTTCTCAACACATGACATTCAAGTGTATAATGTATGAACTAATGAATGAATGAACTTTGCACAATTTTCATTATTAATTTGTCACATGTTAAATTTGTAATGCTTGAGTGGTTTGTGTCATGTGAAGACCACCCAAAGTCAAATTGGGTGGTTGGATGTAGTGGTTTGTCCACACATTTTTTGGTAATGAATATTCACCAAATGTATCTTTATATTTTCAAAGTTCATATAAATAATAAATATCTTAGGCTTTCACCATCTTATCCACATCAATAACTTGTTTTACCCAATGAATTTTAACTTTGGCTTTAATTATGAAATCAAGACAATGGGCACCACATGGAGTCCATGTTATATAAAGAAATTCAGTTTTCACAAGTTCATCCATAGTCTTGAAGTTGGGTGTATTGCTTATAACATTTTGCCTTAGATTAAATGTTCCCACATCTTTAATAACTTGTTAATGTGTCCAAACATGTCAATAGTTACATAACTTGGCAACTTATGAATTGTTTTGGTGTGCCAATGGCTTTAAAGAAAACTATTTTTTGCATGAAAAAACAAGAATGCTAATAGTTGATCAATTTTCCTTAAATCTAACCAACCATTAATGGTGATTAACACATGTATTTAGCCAAAACAACTTTGATTATATGTTCCAAATTATTTACTTTGACTTGAAAAACTTTTGTTTATAAACTATCAATGTGTACAACATTCTTTCGAAGACCTTCTAAATTGAATCATGCACTAAGTAATAGCCTTCATGACCATTGATCTCCATGGTAGAATGTTGATTGCTATTGCACTTGTGCACACACCCACAAATTTATTTTTCAATTATTTCTTAATTCTCTACCACATATATACCATGTAGCCACCAAATTGACTTGGTGTGCTTAGTGTAAGACATTAAAAGCATATCACTTTAAGTAATATCAATGATGTATAACTAGTATGACAATGCACACTAAGCTTGAATCTAAATGGCAACCTTTTGGGTGTATACACGATTAGGTAGTTAAAGCAATAATGCATTGATTCCAAGTAATGTTTTTGTATTTATGTTCAATACCACCTATAGATCACTATTTTATAGATGTGTTCACAATTTATAGGTCGTAATGACAAATATTGCACTAAGATAACAAAGGTTTATAATAGGGGTGAAACCCATTTTTCCTCTTCAACTTGACATAAACTAGTTTCATGTTGAATTGCATTTTGCTTATTGTAAACCTCTAGGAGCATGCGAAGGTCATGCACAAATGTTTTCTTCCTTTTTAATTTTTGCTTCGAACATTCATTTTTTGTTTGAAATGTTAGGTGGAAGCGTAAGGAAAAACTATGTAGAAAAGCTTGCAGAGTGTGCAACTACAATTGAGGTTTAGAAAAAAATGTGCAAGAAGAATGAAGGTGTAAGAAGAGTGAAGTAAAAGAAATTATGTAAACAAATGCCCTAGAAAGAAACTAGGTAGCAAGTCACTTTGCAAAAACCTTTATTGCATCTTGTTTGTACAACCACTAGTTTTCCATTTTTGATCCCTTTTTTGAAGAATTTGTAGATGAAGAGTAGGAGATGAGAAGCCAAGCAATAATCTAGGGCCCAATAGGGCACCACTTTAAAGAAAGACATATTGTTTAACTAATTTCAAGTCTTTAATAAACAAAACATAAACCAATGGATCATTACAAAGTCCATATACAAAAAGAAAATCAAAATTTTCATGGCTCCATAGTTTCACCTTCAAAAGTCCAAGCCTTCTAGATTTTTAAATTTTTGTAAAATAAATTTGTGCATCATATAAATATTAAAGTTAAAATCCTCAAATCAATTATTGACAAATAAATTTGAAATGTGGAATATAATATGAACATTATAATGGGGATCACATTGAAAAAATTGTTTAATTACATCCAAATTGGTCCATTCAACCATTGATACACCTTTTTTGGCAATCCCAAATTCTAGCAAAAAGCTTGGGAATGTGCATGAATGTATTTTACAACTCAAAATTTGCTTTAAATTGAAATTAATCTTGATCCAAATGGAAAAATAAAGAGAATTGGATACATTTAATGTGTACATGGTATATAACATATATTTTGGTCCCAAATTTTGATAGCCATAAGGCTTCATGCATGTTTGTGAATGAAAAACAAAAACAAATGAAAAGAAAATGGTCAAACAATCCTACCCAACTCAAGAATGTTTTCCTTTTTTGATTTTCAATGTGTGTTTGATGAAAATATTCAATAACATGATTGTATGGTTTACAAACAAAATAAAACAAAATGAAAATCTAATGATCAAAATGTTGGGCGAATGCAACAACTTTTCTCAATTTTGCTGAAATTCCTTTATTTATTTCATTATCATTCTTCACCTTAAATTTCATGCAAAAAATCACAAATTACGTCATTTAAAAAATACAATACTAATTTTTCACACTTTGTGACAAGTATTAATTTTTTTCGAAAACTCACCAAATATAATTTATGTTCATCATTTGTTAAAGACTTCATTATGCCAAGTTTCAAGCTTTTCAAATATTTTAAAAACTCACAATAATATTTTCACATCCATAAATATCACAAGAACATCCATAATGAAGAACTTGAAAATAATTTCCTCATGAGGACAACAAGACACCCATGTGCTCAACAAACTTTACAAGATGACCAAGGCCACAAATATAAACACCACTCTAGTGAAGAAAAATACAAAAGCATGAAGAAATACACTAGCAAAGTAATGGAAATTTTCAAAGAAAAGTATGAAGAAGAAAAATGGCAATGGTGAAGAACACCAAATTGTTTATAACCCCTTAAACCCAAAATTGTACACAAATCTAATTTCTTTCAAAAACATTTAGTTAGTTCCCATTTTGTAACTAAACCCCAGGTACATCCTATTCCATTTAATAACATGTTTAAGACTTGAGGTCAATTGTCAATTACCACTTCAATTTTAAAAACCAACCTTCCACACTTGGTTCTAGTATCAAAATGAGGGCCCAATTTTCAATAAATTCCTTGGAATTGAAATTGAAACCATTGGTTTTGAACCATCAAAACAAGTACATGTATTTAATTAATTTAAAACTAAAATGTTAATTTTTGAATTACCTTAATTTGGTGGCTAAAATCAAAGTTTTTATTGAATTTGAATTTGAGGCAAAACATTGTTAACATCTATTTGTAAATTCATTTAAAGAGGCAAAACGTATAAGTAATTTGTTGCATCATCTAGTGGCCCCAAATCAAAGTTTCTCTTCAAAATTTCAGTTTTCAACTTCCAAATGATCAAATGTTGATTATGAACTTAAAAAAAGTCTAATAGATGATGCACCCAACCAACATTGGTCTATTAAAATAGTGGATTGTGGGTCAACAAACCATCATGGATGATGATCAATATTGAACACAAAGTGAATGTTTGATTCACAAAAGTCTTGTAAGTTTTTTTGATTGTAACCTTACATGTGTGTATGTTTAGCACTAGGCAATTGAGAGCTCCATGTTTCATTGAACAAATCAAAGGTTTTTTTTTATGTGTGCATATTTATACTCAAGGATGAATCAAACATTTTGATTTGTTCATTCTAACATGGATTTGTGTGTGGTCCCATTGGGTTTGGCTTTGAAAACTATCTCAATACTTCCAAAGTGTGATATTTTTCCCATTTAAATTAAACACAAAATACATATCTATTTTTAACCCAAATATGGATGTTTCAAGGTTATAATATTGTTTATTTTAATAATTTTATTGTCATTGATTACATCTAACGTTTGTGTCCCTTTCTTTTTGTTTCCTTTTCCTTGTTTGATGGTTGATACCTAGTTGAAATTTCTAAAATTTAATCTTTCAATACGATTCAATTTGAATTCTTGTTATGAAGATAATGTAGCCTTTCATTTATATTAATCCTAGAGTTCAAGATTTTTGTATAATGTCAACAACTTTGTTATACTATAAACATGAAGTTTCAAAGTTTCTTTTGGGAGCATATATAAAGGTTTTAAATTATATTTATAGTCATATGTAAATTTTAAGTAAATAAATCAATTGAATTGTGTAGACAATGATTCACCATGATTGATAACTATTGATATAATATTGAAAATAATAACTACAACCACCAGTAGACATATTTGAAGCATGGTAGATCAAGGTAATTTATTCTAAACCTTTCCTATTAATTTTTTAAGAAAAATTTAAATTGTTTTTTAGGGTTAAATTGTTTTGAGCTGACACATGTATTTGAATGTGAAAACATAAAAGAACAAACCTTCATTATATAGTCTGTAACATAAGATTCAAAGACAAGACATATGGGTTAAATCTTTTAGTTATTTTTTAATTAAAAATTGAATTGCAATTGAATTACAATTATAGATAGATTTTCCCACATGTTTTGTGTTTTTTTTTCATTATGTAGGTTATACAATTAAATTAACAATTATATGATAATTAATTATTTGGATTGATTATTTGAATTCATTAACTAGTGAACAAGTTGTCTGATTTAATTAGTTTAATTCAAATAATTAGTTAGTCATGAATTAGGATTATTAATATCAGATAATTAATTATTTTAATTAATCAGTTTATTTTATTTTATATTTCTTATCAGATGATTAATTATTTAAATTCATATAATTAGTCACTTGTCATTTGAAGTTTTCAAAAACATTATTAGTTAGTTTAATATATTAGTGAATTAATTATAAGAATAAAAATTATTTATAACTCATATAATTAATTATTAGTTTAACTAATTAATTCATAATAATTAAGTGAATTTCATAATAATTAATAATTAATAGATTATTTAAAATTAACTCATTATAAATATTCAATATTAAATATAAATTAAGGTAGAAAACATGAAGGTATAAATAGGCATATCCACATGTACATCGAATCAAGTTTTCAATATTATATACACATATCTTTTAATTTCAATTTTCAATTAGTTATATGTATCCAACTAATTAATTAATTAAGATGATTATTGATTTGGTAATTATTGATGAAATAACAATTATCTTAAATAATCAATCTAATTCATTATGAGGTTTCCCCAACTTAGATAAATATTTCTTTGATTAATATTTAATAAGTAAATAATTTTCTAGTTAATGTATAATGGATTATATGAATTACACTTATTTATTCATATTAATAGTCAAATTATTGAAACGATTTTTTTAACAAAACAATATATATGTATATGTATCATTTTAAAAATATAAACAATTGTATTATAGTTATAACATAGATGAACAATAGTACTTTAGTAGTGATGCATTAGTGGTTGTACTAATTGTACCAATGGGAATCATAGTAAAAAAATGGTTGCAAATGTATCCCATAATTGGTGGTGGAAATGTGAATATGTAGCATGCATGTATATACATTGTACAATAGTTGCAACATAATTGTTGTTTTAGTGGCACATTTATAATAGTTTAAAAATAATTGCCACATGTAATCTTTTAAAAATCAAACATGGCTAATTACATATGTACATATGATGTGTATAAGTTATTGTATAAAAGACTCATTTTCAACTCACTTGCAACTATTATACAACTAACTAATTTTCTAATGTGACAATTTATATATTAATACACCATATTTTTAAGGGATGGTTGCACAATAATTATTTATGAGTTGTTTTTTGAGTTTTAGTTGCAAAGTAACATGGTTTCAACAAACGCGATTTCTCATAGTTTAATGATGGATAATTTCATGGATTATGCACAAAAACCCAATGATTATGGATTAAATTTTCCATGTGAATGATGACACAAATTATATGAATTATGACATGAAATATATATATATATATAATCTATTATTATTTTTGGATTAATTTATGTCCTTTGTCATAATGTCTTTGGTACTTCATTATCACAACCCATTTCCATTATGAGAATTTATAAACAACAATTAATAAAAAAATCAATGCATATGCATCTATGTGAAATTATGTTAACTTATGCTAATTAAGTTTTATGGTTCAAGGTGAAGTTTAAAACCTTCATTGATGGTGTTTTTAGGGAAGAAATATCCATTTGAATAAGAACAATTTTTTTGGAGTTTTCACATTCCATATAAGATTAAGGTATCTATTTATAATGGTGGTGGGAAAAATGGTTCTAAACACATAAGGAATATATGAGCACAATGGAGTTACAATGAAAATAATCAAACATTTGTCAAAAGTTTGTCATCTAGGATATGTATGTAATATGTATCTCTTTGGTGCATGCAATGTCATTTTTCTTATATGAAGTGTTGCAAGCGAGGGACTTGATTTTGCAATGTTCCTAGATATCATATTATTCCCAAGTGTAATGCATTTTGAATTTTTTGAAATGGAAGAAGGAAAATGTTGTAAGGATGTATATGTGTTTTTTCAAATAAAGGACATTATTTATCGTTGAAAGAAGGAAAGTGAACATTGTTATTGCATGCATCCCCATGCTTGTTGAATGGTATTGATGGTATGCATTCAATTGAGACAAATTTGATAACATGGTGTTTCACAAACACCCCTCAACCCAAATCAACTAAACAAAAATTTAAAATATAAGATGAGTCAAAAATTGGGTTTGGAATTTGTCATGACTTGGTGCCTTGTAAGAAAAACTACTCCCTTACTGATGTAGACCTATTAGCTTTAGGTGGACCCCTTCTTGAAATGATAAGTTTCTTACAAATTTAAAGTCCATTAAAAAATAAAAACATTTTAGTGTCCCAAAACTTTAGAACGTCATAATTCTCTAGTATGTGCAACCAAATGAGATGTGTAAGTTGATTTTCTTTAGATGCCACATCAAGGTCTTGATTCAAACAATTCTTTCCCCGATTTTTTTGAGTAGTTGAGATTTGTTTTGACAATTTTTCTTCCAAACTCTAGAAACATTTACAACTTTTGTTTTGGCATGCAAGCTCAATATGTTATAATGCTTATTAAACTATCTTTAATGACATCAAATCATTCGCATCAAACAAGGGGCAAATACTAAACAATGCCAACAAATTAAATATAATTTAATTTTCAACACAAAAGCACACATGCCCATCAATGATGCCCAATAGGAAATTTATAAATTAAAAAAATCTTGTCCCACACTTATGATGATTGTGATAAGTGTGAATATGACACTAATGTTTATTAAAAAAATTGGTATGGCCCAATGGCTGGACCTTCCACTTAAAGTGGGAAATTCAATTTTCAAATTCTTTTGCCATTTCCATCTTCATCCCATATGATTTTCATTTGAGGAAAAAAACAATCATTCCTAGGTTGTGATCCCTAGGGAGATGCTCATACTCCGTGTGGAGATGCTTGTGTTCCCCAAGGAAGGAGATGCTTGTGCTCTCTAGGTGTATCCCAAAGAAACAATCATGTTTCTTTGGGAAATGGTTGTGTTCCAGATGGAATGTGATTGTATTCCTCACAAAAATGTTGAGGAAATGGTTGTGTTGCTGGAGGGAATGGATTTTCCTTGAGTTCTAGGGTTCTAGGCCAAATGATTTAAAAATGAAAAAAAAAATGTGACATGTTTATTTTCTCTCTAAGAAACTTGGTTTGACCCTTTTTTTTCTTTTTCCTTGACAACTTGATTTAGAAGAAGGTCAAGTTGCACATTGAAAGGATATCAAGAACCACCTTCTTCTTTGGATGGTTTCTTTGGATGAACATTATGATGATTGGGGTCAATGTTTATATTAAAAACATCATGATGTTGCCACATTGGTGATATCCATAAGGAGATTTAGCCACATTTGGCTATAGACCAGCTATGAAAGTAAAAAAATGATTAAAATCCTTATATGTATATTGGCTATTTGCTTGAACAAAGGTAGAAACATGGCGATTTTTTAGATTTTTTTTTCAAATTTTAACAATCTTTTATAGAAGGGGATATTTGACATAACATTATTTTTTTTGAATTTCTTTTCACCAAATGGCGAAAATTTTCTATTTAAAAAAAAACATTGGTTTGGGTACAATAATTTTTTTGACAAAAGACTTTTTAGTTTGGCACTTTTTTTGCAACAACATTGAGCCCAATGAAACATTTAATTTATTGCTCCTATTTAGCATCTATTGATACATTACACATTTGAGAATCCCAACTACAAAAATGAAAGTGGAGAGTGCCAACACACACTTTAACCTAAACTCCAAATAAATTGCACTATTAAAAAAATAAAATTCAAGCAAGTATTTTTATGTATATTAAGAAGCCTATGATTGTTGTGTACTAACTATGGAATTGACTCTTAGGAGATTCCACCTTTTTGAGGGAGATTTTGCCTTTCACCCTTGGCTTCATGAGTCAACTTGGCTTTCAAATGCAGACAACCAGCACATTGAGCATAGTGAGGTCTAGCAAATAGTCTACAAAGTTCATAATGATACGACATAGCATCTCTCACAAATGCCAATTACATCATACACTGGTTAGAACTTAGAACTGGCTCTAACAAGAAGCTTTCCCAAGTCCCAATTACATAATTAGACAATGATCAAACATGGCTCTAGTTCAAATGGTCTACAAAGTCCAATTGATATGGTAAAATCTCTCCCTAGTGCCAATTACATGATACATTACACTAGGCCTTCCAATGGCCAATTTACCTAATATATTTAACAAGGCCCTCCTGATAGCCAAATGACATATATAATACACTAAACTAGGCCTCCCAAACTCACCATGGTTAGCTAATGAACTGGAACTCAACAGAAAACTTTTTCCTGACCACTTACCATTCATCCTTCAAGGTGCACTAGTGGGTGTTGTGGCCCAAATTAGGTACCTAAAGGTGCATTCACACTTGGTGTTAGGGACTCTAGGGTTGAGTCCGTTAACACCATGCATGGCACTTAAACTTAGTTGCCACGAAAATTTGATGTTACGCTAGCATTCACTTAACATTGAGCTATGGCCCATTTAACATTGGGTGCCACCTAGGATGCCACCTAGATTTTCATTTAACACTGACTTAACATCAGGTGTGAATGCACCAGAATACATAAACACTAAAACCTGTCACCTTTGTGCATCTACCTACCACTAACCTACTACCTACCTAATGGTGTGTTCAGACTTGTTGGTGTTAGGGACTCTAGTGTTGAATCCAGTGACACCATGCTAGTCATTTCAGACTTAAACTTACTTACCATGAAAATTTGATGTTAAGCTAGCATTCACTTAACATTAAGCTATGATCATGTTTAACATTGGGTGCCACCTAGGATGCCACCTAGATTTTCATTGTAACACTGAGTTTAACATCAAGTGTGAATGTACCATTAAATTATAAGCTGGGCTGGCGTGCATCGTGTTGAGGATGGAGCTGCTGGCTCTCACAAAGAACGAATGATTTTGATTCGCGGTGTGCAGACACAAGACAGACAGACCGCGACGTGCAGGTTGTCAGAGAGTTGGTTGATGGGCAAAGCTGTCATGTAGGTGAGTGTCTTCTGTTGCCCAGCACTCCCACCAGCAGATGCTATAAACTCCACATGGATCCCTGGAGTAAGAAGACTTTGAGGTCTCATGAGCTGTGGACATAAACAACCACTGTTGGTTTGTTTTCCAGGCTTTGGTCCCTAGTTGTTTGTTTGTTTCTTTGGTGTTGCAGCAGCAGCACTGCGGAGACGTTTGGAGCTCCGTAACAAGGGCGGTCTCAGGAGGTCTCTTTTTGGAGCAACAATGGCAAGAGAAATTATGGGGTGCACGCTCTTGTTCTTCCCTTGGATCCAGGTGATTTTGAGTCCTTCAAAAGCTTTGTGTCATTACACTTCTAGTTTGTTCGTTAAATTTGTGTTTTTTTGGTGAAGTTTAGCAACAATGGGTTTGGTTCTCCACTGCCATATGTATGAGGGAGGAGTTCTCGTCGCTGGGGTGTTCCTTGCATGCCATGCCATTTTTATTGTCGTGGGTGTGTGGAAGTTTGTTTGATGGGTCATTTGGGGATGTTTCTTGCACTTTGTTTTGGAGGGCTCAGAAGTCATGTCTGCCATGAAAGGCAAAAAAGAGTTGTATCTTAGTCAATGGAAGAAGGCAGGGAACAAACAATCTCAGGTTACCCACCAGAAACCATCCATCATCAGATCCTGATTGTGAAGTGTTTCGTTAGTAGCCAACTACAGGAATCATGTCATTATCAGAATTAGATCATGTCCCAAATCTTCTGCAACATCTTTCAGTGCAACCAGCCAGTGGGACCAGGATGCAGCTCTGACTAGTACACATGAAGGCTTGATGGGTGCATGCATGCTTTGGTGAATGTGCATGGCAGAGGATGAAAAACCAAGGGCACTGGCTGTTCCTTTAAGCCTAATGCAACCTTACAGCTCACTCCCCCTCCTTGAAGTTTAGAATGCAATAGCTGGATTTGCATGATTCTGAGGCTCCTGAATTCATCATACAGGTGCATGGAAAGCCGGCTTGCATTGAGGTTCATTCAGGATGATTTGATGGCTTGCTGGATGTCTCTATATTGGCAATGGACATAATGAAGGAAACTGGATCATACAGGAGGACTTGCAGCAGAAAAAAAATCTATTAAGAAAATACCAAGAGCTGTGGTGTTTTGGATTGTGCTTCAAGGCGACAAGTGAGCATGCACCAGTGACTTACAGAAGAGATTCTTGTGGTGTTTGGGATCTATGTGTTTGACTATCAGGAAATATGTCAGCTTTAGCTCCAGCAGACTCCCCACCTATCTCTGGGGCCGGGGCTTCACCACCCAGTGGTACAGCCACAGCTCCAGCCCCAGTTGCTGTTGCCCAATCTCCTGTGCTGCCTGCTAGTCCACCTACACTACCTCCCACTCTGGGTGCTGTTCCTCCTGCTGCACCTTCTTCACCTCCTGCCCAGAGTGCCATACCTCCGACCAATGCTTTTTCTTCACCTCCTGCCCCGAGTGCTGTTCCTCCTGCTGTAGGCACCTCCCCACCCTCCCCACCCTCCCCACCCTCCCCTTCCTCTCCCAAAGTGTCACATCCCCAGCCAAATGCTCCTCCTCCTCCTCATACCACAACCGCCTCCCTGCCACAAACAAATGGAGCAGTCGCTTCGCCTTCATCCTCACCTTCGTCCTCACATCCAACAGAGCTTCTCATTGGAATTGCTGCAGGAGGGTTACTGGCAGTTTTGTTTCTCTCAATCTTGATGTATTGTTGCTTGAGAAAGAAGAAGACTAGGAATAATCATAGTGTGGGCACTGGTAAATGGTTACCGTATATGTCAGCACGAGATGCTGGTGCTCATAAAGCAGGTGGTAATGATTATGCTGCTGATCTATATGCATCACCATCCAACCCACAGTCAGACTACAATGTGGCAACAGTAGCAGGGTCAAGTGCTGGAAAGACCCCTCTTCTCCCACAAAGCTCACAAACTGTAGGGAACTCAAAATCATATTTTGATTATGAGGAGTTGTACACTGCCACTAATGGATTTTCACCCTCTACTATTCTTGGAGAAGGCGGATTTGGTCGTGTCTACAAAGGACAATTGCTGAGTGGCAAGGTTGTTGCCGTGAAGCAGCTGACTGTGGGTGGGGGTCAAGGTGACCGTGAATTCAGAGCTGAAGTTGAAATTATCAGTCGGGTTCATCACCGTCATTTGGTGTCTCTTGTTGGTTATTGCATTATCGACAGCCAGCGATTGTTGGTGTATGACTTTGTTCCTAATGGCACCCTTGCTGATAATCTCCATGGTAAGCTATCAAATTTCTGGAATCCTGGAGCATACAACTCTTATTTGTTGTATCTGCAAGAGGCTGACCAAAACAGCATATCGTTTATGGTCCCGAAAGATCAGGTATTTGATGGGTTCATTGGGGTTTTATTTATATTTTGGTTTCTGTAGGCAAGAAGAGAGGACTTGTCATGGACTGGGCCACAAGACTGAGAGTTGCGCTTGGATCTGCACGAGGGCTTGCATACCTGCATGAAGATTGTCATCCCCGCATCATCCATCGTGACATCAAAGCCTCCAACATTTTGCTTGACAACAACTTTGAGGCTCAGGTAAGCTGCTGATATGGCAACTGACATAAATCTTATAGAAGGTTTCATCCGAAACTCAATGCAAAAGTAGAATCTTTGGCAGATCTGCGGAATCTTCAGGAGCACCCTTGACTTCAATTTATCTGATACTTCCTGAAATTGTGAATTGCAGTTATTCATACAGCTGTTCCTTTTATGCACAGAGTCTGTCTCTTAACTCTTGTAATCAAAGAGGGGAATCATGTGTTAATAACCTTCCAAACTTTTGGTTGATGGTTGATAGAAACTGTGTGCTCACAGATTATTTACAAAACAAGGCATAGAAATATTGAATGATTTCCTTGAGTAGTCTCTTTGTACAGGGAGATCCCTATGGAGATCAAGATAAAAGTGTTCATAGGAGTTTGCTGATAATGATTTCCATCTGTACACATGTTTGAACAGGTTGCAGATTTTGGACTTGCAAAAGCGGAATCAGATGCACACACCCATGTCACTACCCGTGTGATGGGAACATTTGGGTATTTGGCTCCAGAATATGCAGCAAGTGGGAAGCTGACAGAAAAATCAGATGTGTTTTCATTTGGTGTTGTATTGCTCGAACTCATAACAGGGCGGAAACCTGTTGACACAAGACAGCCACCTGGGGAGGATACCTTAGTCGAGTGGGCCCATCCACTGATGAAGCTTGCATTGGAAGATGGGAATGTGGAACAGCTTGTGGACCCAGAGCTTGGAAATGATTATGAAAAAAATGAGATGTTCCGTATGATTGAAGCTGCAGCTGCTTGTGTATGCTATACTGCATCCAAGCGCCCCAAAATGTCACAGGTCAGTCAAGTGATCGACCTCAAGACACAATCCCAACTTTTGCCACCATGGACTCTACATGGACAAGTTTCTGGAAATAATTCTGTGTCATTAACCTTTCAGTCTCTTCTGTTTTCTAGGGTTGAGTTTGTTTTCTATCCCTTTGTCTGCTGATATATTGTCAGAACTGAAATCTCTATTACCTTGTTATTGGGTCATCTCTCAATTCTCTTCAGGTTAATTCACAACTTGTATTAACCTTTCAATTGATCCTGGAACAGGTTGTACGAGCACTGGAAAGTGACACAGAAAATGCTGGTCTTCACCAGGGCTTGAAGCCTGGTCAGAGTTTTGAGCATGATTCTAACCTTGGTGGTAGCCATTTTGGCAGAGGAAGCTCAGATTATGACACACAACAGTACAATGCTGATATACAGCAATTTCAGAAACTTGCCCTTGAGAGCCAACAGCTTGGCAGTGCATATATATCAAACACAGCAGGTGCTTTGAATGGATCCATGGCCAATCCACCCAGCATAGAGCAGGGATCTAATTTCAGTTCTGGAGAGGCTCAGTTTGATGCTAGAGAACAGAGACCTGTATCAGTCAGAACTAAAACCAGTAGAGCAGTACGAGGGCCACCAATAGGTACTTCACGACTTGCCAATATTGCAACTGGTGGTGTGCAATGGAACTTCCTGCCAAGGCCCAGATATCAAAGGCAGCTGTCATCTGGGTCATCAGCAGAAAGCAGTGTCAAAAGTGTGAGTATAAGGAGTGATTTAATGACCCTAACTCCTCCTGCACCCCAGGGTTATTCCTTTGGTTCAAACTGGTCATCAGAAGCAAGCAGTGTTAAAAGTGGGAGTATAAAGAGCGATCTGCTGATGCGACCTCCTCCACCTGTGCCCCTGGATTACTCCACTGGATCAGCCAACTATAGTGGAGAGGATGATGATACACAGTTCCACACAGCACACAAAGCTGATGGTAAACCAAATTGATGAAGGTAAAATCATAAGTGCCTGATAACTATCTTGTTCCTTCTACATCACATCAGCAAAATGATGGACCCATGAGGACTAAAAGTTCCATTCATTTTTCAGGTGTACACACTATTCTTTCTCCTAGTTCAGGTGTAGATCTGCCTGGAGCCTTGATTTGCTTTGGACTTTTTGGCTAGAATCAATCAATTTGTAGACCCAGTATTGTACTAAAGACAGATGTCTGGATATTTGGGTGGCATCAAATCGTATTGCTGCCCATAAAAGCTTGTACAATTAATTAGTTCTCATCAATTTTGTTTCATTCTCAAACTCATAACAAGTACCAAGTGCTTTAGAATTTGAGGTTTCCTTGTTTCCAAAATTTGTCATACTCAAGTGACCTGAGATGGTATGGTACAGAGTCTGACCCAACCTGTCTTTGAGGATAAAGGTAGAAAAGATAGTTGGATCATGTGTTAACCTTTTGTCAACATTGGGAACTCATGAAGCCATTGGAAAAATCATGGTGGCTTATTACTACCTTGCATTCTGTTGTCAATAATCCCAGGATTGGTGAGAGTTAGTCACTATGTTTGTCTTCTTATACTATGTTTAAGAACCATGTTTTTCTTTGTTGTCTTTTCTTTCTGCTCTCATTATCTGCATAGAAGAACTTTTTTTCCCTTTGTAGGCTTTTTCTTTCTGCTTTCTTTGTCTGTTGCATTCTCAATCTGCTTTGTGTCTTTTGCGGAATTTGTCTCTCTAGTTTGGAGGTCATGTTACTAATGGGTTTTAAATGAATTTTAAAGCAATCCATGTTCATGGATTTTACTGTGTTTGCATATGTACAAGTGCATGCAAGAAACTCAAGCTTTCTCCAACAAGCCATCCTTAGTTGAAATGGTCACAGAATGGATGATTGTAATATCTATGCAACTTGGCTCTAGATAGAACTTGTGAAATTTCTTTCTTGAAGGCCTGGTGTACTGGTCCCCAAAAATCAGCTTCTGCAATCTCTCATTGAACTCAATGAGAGCGGCAATCATACACGAAGGTCCTAGAGAAATTTTGAGCTATCACATTGCTTCTGTAGTGATGGCTAGAAAGTGAGGGGATTTAGGGTTGAATATAGGTTGATGGTTGGCTTTGAAATGAAGACATTTCCTTCTTGTTCACAGCAGATTCCATCCTCTTGGTGAGACGGCATCCAACTCATTTGGACTTGAAGATGGGTTTCAAGCTTAAGAGTAACAGAATCTTATGGCAACACCCAACAGGAATACTTGCTTAAAAGTGTGGGAATAGGTGGTTGGGTTGAACACCATACATATGTCAATGTCATCCATGACCATCAAATTATCAAGGAAAACATTCTCCCCCTCATCATTGACCAACTCTTAGGTAAGCCCACCAACTAGTGTACATTGCAGACCCACAAGGAACAGTGGAAAAATCTGCGCTGTCACTCATGCAATTTATTCCCAAAACTTGGAAATGAGCTTTCACTTAATCACATCAATATCACTCCCACATGTGGATACAAGTCAACAAATTCAAGGAAACAAGCTCTAGTGCAGTTCATGCCCCTGAGGCCTACAAAATCCAAATGTCTACTATTTTGCAGAAATAAGTTGGAATCTGTAATGTCTGCCTCAGCAATACATCATCCATCTTGAATGCAGTTCTGCGTTTCTCCTGTTGAGTACAACACACCTTTCACCTGTGGATGTCTGTCGGTTGGTACTGTCATAGATTTCCATTCTTCTTCTTCTTGCCATCTATTCAGACAACCCAACTCATCAGTAGTTGAAATACTATCCATCATTCCATGTGTCCACAAGAGACATTGTGTGGAATCATCTTCTTCACCATCTGGTTCTGAAGCTCTGTATTGTTGACCCCTTCATGTCATCACAACTCTGAAGATGCATTCACTACACAACGCTCTGAGCTGGGGAGGCAGTAAGGAACTTATGATGGGCAGGAATGGGAATGTTGGAAATAGTGATATCCACGCCAAGAGTAGTCTGCAATGTATCCAAGTTGTGGATAAGCTTGCTTGTCGACAATTTCACTGGCATTGCTATCAATCCCTCCATCATAAACAGTGTTGTTCCTCCAAAAGGTGCCTGTGTTTTATCATAGACACATGGAAACACTAATCCATGAAGATGTTATAAAAGAGACACAACCCATGGAAACACTAACCAATGAGGATGTTATAAAGAAGAGACAAACCCCAGCATTCTCTATACTCTCTGATGAAGATGCAAGAAGAGATTAATGTAACTCAACTGAGAATGACCAGATATCTGAAAAGTAAACAAGTGTCACATGTTAGAAGACAAATGTTGGAAGTGGAGACTTGCAAGCACCTCTTCAGTATGGGTTTCCAAGTTCTCAATGTTGATACCATGTCGAAAAAGATACTCAGTCACATTGTACACTAGACCTGCACCTCCCACATGCTGGACATAAGTACCAAGTGAATCTCCCATGGCTTCCTGTTCAGCATTTTAACTAGAAAATTGTGAGTAACTTGACAATGCTACTAAATGAAGTTGTTGTGCCCGTTTGGCATAAATAGGTTCTCCCCATTGAAGCACAATAAAGAGAAGAAATAGAAAGCAAAAACATAGCTGTCTGGGTCAATAATCAGGATTTTAATGCAAGCAGCTGTTGGCAGGCTTTTTCACACCCAATGTTACCAGATACAACTGGCCACACTGCTTCATTGGTACTTTGACTCACCCATGACACATGATCTGACTGGTCTGCAAAAGATATCATCTTTGACAGAGTGACAACTGCTGCTTGACAGCATATTCAAGAGTTTAGACATAACATACCTGGGTTGTCTGCACCATGCAATGAAATCCTTCGAAATTTGCGAAGTGGCTGTGTCTCTCTCTCGCTCTCATCAGATGTCCATCTTGTGCTGACCTGGAAAAACCATCACCACCTTCCCTAAGATTGCTGTGAACTAAGCATAGCTCTGGTCCTTTCTAATGTTACTGATTCCTGGCTTTTGCGAAGCTGAACTGCAAATTGTCCAAATGCCTCAGCACTCTTGACAGCATCAAACTGATGGCAATCATCAGCAACAGATGACTGCCCTACGTGGCCAACTAATACAGCCAATGTTTATAATCATTGGAAATGCTTCAATACTCTACACTCAGAACCTGCCATGAAATCTGATATGTTAAGTGATTGAACTCAGGGACCACCAACCTGAAGACCTTCAATCTGTAGGAGAGAGTTCTGCAGCTGTTCTGCCTTCCTTGCTGTTCTGCACACCCCTGTCCATGGCTTTGAGCAACTTCTATCCATGAGATCACAAAACTCAGACCCCGGATGTACAGTATCATGCACACACCCTACTCATGACTTAAGAAAGAGACACCTTCTTCACACTGTAGCCTGACACGCAAACAGAACCTATTCCCATTGAATCCTAGCCAAACTTGCTGATTGGTTTTTTGTCATTTGCTATTTGACCCATAATCGAAAACACCATTTCTGAGAACCCACAAATTCACATACCCATTGAAGGTACTGAATGCTGGGTGTACTGTGCATATCAAGACCAAAACAGATGACTGGCATCTAAAACCTCCAAGGATTGTAACACTAATCAGCTGTATCTTGTCTAATTCTCATCCACAGATACATGAACCTAAAAGCAGGAGTTGGGGAAAAAGGTGAATAAACAGGATACAAATGTTGAAGTCTGACTTACGTTACATCAAATGTGATTAGCATCAGAATGGTAAAATCACCAGCTAATCTTGCCATCCGGCTCTCTGCCACATTACCTCCACATTCAAGAACCTGCTTCGTCAGCCTTGCTACAATGCCTGGTCTGTCAGGCCCTGAAGCTGTCACGACCAACTGCTGAATCGCTGTTCTATCCACAAAAGGGAGCACCCACTATACTGTCAAAAGTTTTTAAATTTTTCAGTCATTCACATCCCACAAATTGTCTCACTTGGGGGCTGAAAGCCTAATGGAAATTGTTCTGAAAATCTAAACAAAACAGTGGCAGTTGAATGTAGAATGAGTGATAGGAAGAGAAGACAACATTCATGAGCTCTGTGTATCTATAATGCGAATCCACATACGTTGCAAACTGTGAATTGTTGGCACATGCAAGTTCCATGGTCCTGATGGACCTGCTGCAGTAGCACTCCTAACCTTCCGCCATGCATTGGAGTCTGAACATTTGTAGTCAGGTAGCACACAACATTAGCCAACTAAAACAACCAAAACTAAAGGTGATGACAAAACTGGTCAGACTCAATCAATTACTGGACGTTTTTGCTTCTTATCAGGGCATAGCCATCACATAACATCTGTGTTCATTGATGAAATCTACTCATCAGGCATCCAAGGGTTTAGGTGCCATGACATCAGAAGAAAGGCAGAAGATTAAAACTGTCTTAACAAAACTGAACTATTCCATTGAGTTTGTAGGATTTTTACACACTACTATCGCCAAAAGAAACAAATTTCCTGAATCCGTCATTACGAGATGTATAGGATTTTCATGTGCTGAGAAAAACAAAGTGAACAGAACCAGAAAGCAAGTAAAATGAAACTTCTAAGGAAGAAGTACGCAATGTCCCCAGGCATGTCGATTCATGGTTTCTCTTTCTCTTCTACGGCTACTTGGTTCCCCAATTCTCCCTCCCCCCCCCCCCCCCCCCCCCCCACCTTAAAAGCACATGGAAAGCAAGAGAAACTCGGTATCTTTTCATCAGGCCGCAGAGAATTATTCTCCTTCTTCCTTGTTAGAAAATCTTGCAGAGATGGAATCAAGCTTAACTAGAATTCACGGCGTCAAAGCAAGCACAACATTATAGCAAATGAAGGCTAGGAGGCTAGGAACCAAAGAATTTCGGGTCCTAATTCCGCAAAAAGAACGCAATATGCTGTTGAAATTGAAAAGAAAAGGAAGGAAAAAAAACTCGCCAGATAGAAGAGGAGCATCATGTGACAGCGCAGGCCGGGAATTGAGCAGGCCGTGGGATGGAAGGGAGAAGCTGCTAGCGAGGGTGTGAAGGCAACGAGGTCGCGGCAATAGCCGCCATAGCCGAGCTTGCATACTTGCGTTGTGGAGCGAAGAGTTGAGGGGGATTTCATAGCCAATAACGAGAATGGCTTCACAAACGAACCTTTTCATTTTAGAATGCGTTTGATTCTGGATGAAAATCGTTAGGTCACTAGCCACCAGTGTTGGGCCGGGGGGGGGGGGGGGGTAGGGTACTCGCTTTGCTGGGTAAGTTCCAGTTGTCATGAGTAAGAACCGGATCCAAAACTTGCCGGATATTCGGAACCGGACCCAGGAAGGGTTTCAAAAAATTGAAAAAAAATTAAAAGAACTCCCCGGGTTTCAAATCTCGGTTCTCAAACATTGCATACCAGTCAGTTTTCAAAGGCACTTCTTAGACAAAGGGTATCAAAAGTTCTGTTCTTTTGAACATTGAATTTTTTTATTTACTTCTTGAAAAAATTATTTTAAAAACTTCAAAATCAAATAAATTCTGGGAAAATTTTATATGTCTAAAAAGCTCATCCTCCTGCTCAAAAGAATTTTCAATTTTTTGTAACTCCTCAAATTTTAAACACCAAATTAAATTACCACTTTTAAATGTGAAAAATTAAACATACATTACATTTGTTATGTTTCCTATTAATGTGACTACACCCCAATTCTAAAACACCACAAACTTTTTTTTCAATATTGATAGCAAACAAAGATAACTCAAATGGCAATTCCACAATCATTTCAATGCATCATACAATTACTAGTGGCTATTAAATTAGTTCAATACACATGCACTTACAACATGAAAAAGGAAATTCACAATTATTTGAAATATGTCCCAAGTAAGAAGGAGGCATCCTTCCACTAATTCTAACATTATTTTGCATGTTATGAGAAAGGATAATAACATTCTTGAATTGCAAGGCCTCTTGGAACACAATGATTTTACTAGCAAACCTACAACCAAAATTAAATAAATGTTATGTATTAGACAAGAATAATTGAATTACAAAAAAAAGAAAAATAAATAATAACAATAATCTATAAAAGATCAGATTTTCACCTTGTTTTATTGGAGTATTCAAATTTTTAGGGAAAATGTTCAAATTTAAACATGCCTTGTTCCATTCCCTAACTTTTTAAGCTCAGTGATACATTTCTATAAATCTAATTGCACAAACTTGATAGAAATAAATCAAAGGTTTTTACAAACGTTTTCGTTAATTGTAGCATATTGACATGCTTTTAAAAAAACATGGCCAAAACAAGTGCCTTGAAAACTTTCATCTAAACCTAAAACTTCACATTTAACATTTGATTTCAAGGTATAAATCATCGTAATTATATTTGACCATTCATCTTTCGCATATGAAATAATTTTGTTTCTCAATCCATATTGATCAAACAATTCTGTCAAATTAGTGGCCAAGGTTTGACTAGTAGTTTTTATTGCTTCAAACAACCCAATAATCACTTATTTACGCTACCAATAAGTTCCCAAAAATTTCATCACAAGAGTAAACAAATCATGTGCCCCCTTGGACATCCATAAGTCAAAACTTATTATAGATATACAATCTTCCAATTGTTGGAAAACATATACTTGTTTCATTTTCTCCACCAATTTAGGTAATATTTCATGATAAAATTGTTTTCTAAAAGGAAAAGCAACTTGAAGACATAGATGTAAAATTAGATGCTTGAACCAAACACTTTCACTATAATGAATTTGCATGTTAACAACTAGTTTTTTTTTACTGTGTTTTAGTCATGAATGTCACTTGTGACTACGTACAATTTGCTTTAATTGCCTTAGACAAGTCACATAGAATTTTAGTCGCAAAAAAAATACAATGCACCAAGTTACAATGTAAGTTGCATAAAGATGCAACTTACACTAACATTTCATCCACCTAAACTAACTTATGTGGCATTGTCATTTTGCAATAGCGTTTATAACTAAGCAATGTAATCATATTATTTGCATAAATATTGTTTATATGTTTTTTTAAATACTATTTGTGTGTGTGTGTGTGTGTGTGTGTGTGTAATATTATTGATAATTTCATTAATTGTAACTTATAAGTTGTTTACACATGTCAATACCTAGGCTTGACTAAAGCCTAGTTTAACTTATTAGGTAGGTGACCTATTCTACCTAATAGGCTATGTAGGTAGGGAATCTTAGTCAACTTATCACCATTGACCTCAATCCATGTCATTTGTGAGAACTAATCCTTGAACCCTAAAGATGGAAATCAACTCCTTTACCACCAAGCCACCCCATTTTTTGTGACAATATAATAATGTGTTTGCTCAATTTAAAACATTACACAAAACATCACTTTTGATATTTGATATCTTATTGATTTTTTGTTCAAATGACAAGATTTAATATTTAATATTTAAAGTTTTTCAATAATGTACACAACATTTTCTTTCTTTCTAAAAATAAATTAAATTGAAAAGAAAAAGACTTGAATTTCATCATTGAATACCATTTCAATGACCATTCTTTGGAAAAACATAATTCAAGCACATGATTTATAAATGGAAAAAAAAAAGTGTGGATAATATTATAAGAATTTTATATTAACCGTATTATTTCTGATGTAAAAGATTAATCTAAAATTTTGATTTTAGTTTATAAATATTAATTAATGCCATAAAATTAGTTGATTTTATGGAATTACAAAATTTATTATTTTTACACTTTTAATATACTAAGTTTTATTTTAAATAATGATTAAAAAAATCTATGTAAGAAAAAAGAAAAAAGAATCACATCTCTTACTTCTATTTGATTTTAAATTATATATATATATCATAATTGTACCAGTAAAAGATATATGACATATAATTTGGTCACATACAATTTTTATAAATGGATCATAAATTAACCCTACTACCTAGTTAACCTATCCAATAAATAAATTATATTGCCTACTTAATTAAGTACTTAATAAAAAAATACCACATATCAACATGACAAAGTACTTACTATTTAACCCACACACATATGACCTACTAGTTACTTGCTACCTACTACCTAGCCTAATAGCTAGAATAATTACATAGTCTACTTAGTTAAATAATTAATTTATACAAAAAATTATCACATATTAATTACTCCTACTATCTATTACTCAACCCACATACATATTTCCTACTACATGTACTACTTGATTATTACCTACTATTTAACTCAATTTATAAATAGATTAATTGCATAACCTACCTAATTAATTAACTAATTTAAAAAACTATGATATATCAACATGATAAAATTTAATGTTGGAATTTAATGTTGGCATGTTATTCCATGTCATAATTTTTAATTAAAATATATCTAGTGCAACATGCAACTATCCAAAATGAATATAAAACATTTCACTAAAAATGTCTTAATCAACAATCTTTTTTTATCAAAATCATACAAGTTGCATATTAGTTAATTTTGTCCTATTTGATTAAAAACCTATTGAATTTGGGTAGTCATAAAAAACGAGATTGCTACTTGTGAAGGGCATCAACAAGCACCAACAGAGCATAATAAAAGAACACTAATGAACACCAACATAACACAAAAAAAAGATCAATGATCAACAACTTAACACAACAATGGGGTGTCAAGGAGCACCAATAGAACACAATAAATAGGTAATGCAACAATGCAACAAGAAAGGAATGCAAGCAAAATCCAAACAATTAACATTAATCAAATAAAGCAAAAAAATAAACTTTAAACCTAAAGCACACTAAACATTTTCCTTATTTATAAAAAGAACGAGGAGAGAAAAATGATTAGGGGTTAGGGGTGGTTCTCCTTTTGCAATGTCTAGAACATAAAACCTTGATTTAAAATTTTAAAAAAAAACCCTACCTACTACCTACCACTAGTTTACTAACTATTAACACCTAACACCTTGACCTTGTTAATTTATAATATATTAATAGGGTATCAAAAATAAATAAATGAAAGGGTTTCAAATGTGTAATTCCCAACCCAATGAAACCTTGATATACAAGGTGAGAACTAACTTGAAACCTTAGCCAATTCTCAACTTTGTTTTAAGATTCGCCCAACAATGGTGTTTATTCATGTGAAACATGAATCCTAACATCTCTAGTAATGAAAGTAAAGGCATCTCTAACAATAGTCGTAGGATGTGGTGCATTCCCTTTTATAAAAATTGTAGAAAATTTGTATACCCATTAAGTTTATATGATGACCACATATGCAATGTGCTAAGCCAAGATTGCTAGATGGGGCAAACCCCACTTGGTGTGCAACATTATGGAAAAGATGTCTAAAGCCATATGAAATGACAAGATGATTGGCTGAGCATAAAACCAAGCCCCCAAATGTGCATAAAATTGAAAGTGAATGTAATGAAAATCAAAAGTCATGTTAAAGATGATGTTTGAAAGGCATGCTTACATGCAACCTCTTTTCAAGAAATATTTTCTTGCAAATGATTCATTCCCTTCTTCAAAATTTATTTGAAAAGGGAGTGCAACTTTCATTATAGAAGAAAATGATCATGTGCGAACCTCATGTAAGTTGGGAATGGAAGTTCAAGACTATATATTGTTGGCTCCTATTATAAAAATGGGTGACAATCTTGTAAGAATTTAAATGCAATGACTTGAACCACAAGGGCCCATTTCCCCAAACAATCCACCAAGGTAATGATCTTAATGGAAATGAGATTTATCCCCATTTTAAAACTGGGGAGAAACACGTGCTAACAAACTAAGGGGCTTCCAGACATTCTAAGGAATTTGAACACAAAAGATTCCAAAAACCTAAATGAAATTTAAAAAAACAAATGTTAGCCAGTGTTGGAAGGTCACAAGGTGGAAATAACACAAAAGATAAAATGACCTTTGAGCCAAACACCAAGGAAGGATTCTAAAAGCCACATGGACATCCGTTAACCTCGAATGTACCTTTATGTGATAAACATCCTCATCCAAAAACATTTTAAAGAAAGGAAAATGTGAAAGAAGGAAAGCCAAAATATATGCTTAAAACCCTAATGCCATTCAAAGGGGAGAAAAATCCAACACGAAGGGAGAAATCAAAAGGCAAGCTAGAAGGGGACAAAGTTACACATTTGTAAAGCTATACCACAAACCCCACCAAAGCCAATTGAGAAGCAAAATGATTCAAAGTAAGAAAAACAACTAAGGCATGATGTCAATAATGTGGGTGTCATTGGCTATTAATAAAAAAGGGTGAATGCAAAGTATGGTGGCTCATGGTGTTTTTTGATGGGTACCCCTTGTTCAAAGGCATATGGTGAGTAATACATTTTTAAATTTATTAATTGGTAATTGAATGCATACTAACAAAATTATTATGAAGATATTTGTGTGGTTATTTGTTGATAAAAAAATTCTTATTCTAGTAGTAATGAATTTTTGGAGTTCAAAATTATGGATTGGTCAATTAACTAGAATGATAGAAAATTAAAAGGTCCATCTTAAATTTTCTTTACAATTATTTATAGTGACTTGAGATATGAGTTAGAATGAAATAATAAACTTTTATGTGAAAATTTTCCTTAAAAATCATAGCCAAATTCTACCTATGAACTTTTGAATGCCCTAAATTAACCTATATTTTCATAAGTCCATAACATTGTTGTTTTTCATTGATTTTAAATTTTTTTTTCAAAGGTGCATATATTTGGAATCTTTACTTGGGTTCCTATTAATATGTACTTTATTGATTTTAATACATGGACTTTATTACCGTTTAGCCAATGGTACCACAAAAGATTAAAATTTTAACACTAGAATGTGGACTTTTGTGGAATATATATGCCACCATACTGTACATTTACCCAAAACAAACAAAAGGCAAAAGGTCTATTAAATTATGCAAGGTTCAAAAATGGGCAAGGGCAAAACTTGAGGCTTTCTTGGCAAATTGTTTTAACATGTGCCGCTTGGGGAATGGAATATAGTTAGGCTCATTAAAGGGAGTGATGATTAAAAAAGAAAGGAGTTGTAAGGCATAAAAACATGAATTAAAGGGATAAATTAGGCTATTTGGTTCCCTTATACACAAAGCCTCTAGCCCTTAGGTAATCCTACATAGCCTTTAGGTAGGCCTTTTAAATAACATTTATGTAAGTCCCTAAGTGGCCATTTGTAGACCTTATAATAGCCATAAGTAGCTTAGGAAATGCTAGATAATTTCTAAGTAGGCCCCTTGGTAAATCTATGTCAACCTTACATAGCTTAGTAGGTCAAAGACTAATTTAATTTATGTAGGCTTATCTAGGTTAGGGTAGGTTGAAGAAGTTACTTAAGTAGAATAGGAAAAATGTTTATTAAAATGTGATGACAAATAAAAAAGTTCATGTAATGGTAAAGAATTTATGCCTCAAAGTGAGGGTGAAAGGATCAAATCCTAGTATAAGCTAGGTAGCCTAGGTGTATAAGTTAGGCCACCAAAGGCCCATTTTTTTTAGCTAGGTTGGTAGGTTAGGTTGCCTAGCCTAGTCTAGGAATTAAAAGGCTAGTTTACTAAATTAAACATTGATGAGTTCATTATGTTTATAACATTTGGTCCTTGTTCACTAAGGAGTCAACCACTTTCACCATGGTAAATTTGTTTGAGTTCATTCTACAAAATCTAATGAAAAACAAAATGAACTTGGCCACATATTATATTATAATAGTGAGAAAATAACCATGTGAATAACTATGTTGAAGATGTAATTTACAACATTTACATGCATTGTTACCCATTTAGGATGCACATTTAAGGTCATCATTGCTTCACACCCACATGATGTTTAATTGAAACATCAAACTAATGGGGGGATAGGTGAACAAAAAATGCATCACAAAATTGAGGGAGCAAAATTATGTTCATTAATCCATGTCCATTGTGATTGATCAAAATTCAAATGCATTCAAACAATACACCAATATGTGTTGCAGTTCATTTCATATTTCATTCAATTTTGAGTGAATTTGGACAAATTTATCATGGGGAAAATGGTCAACACTCTAAAGGGTTGGTGACTACATATAAGTGAATTCATTAATAATTAGTCAAATTCATTAATAGTTAACTTGCTAATATATAATCAATTTTGATAATAATCCATTTGTTAATCTAATTAAACACCTAGGTTCTTAGGTGTTTATTTTAGGGTATTTAGCTAATGAGGTATTTTAAGTTTTCCACCTTAATATATTCTAAATTATTTGAGCAAAAGCATGGTAAAGTATATAGAAAAAGTTGCCCAAAAAATATCAAGTAAAAAAAAAAAAAGTTTATCACAAAAACATAAGAAAGTATATTAAAATTTTACTTAAATTTCATTTTGAAACTATTGAACCCTCAATTGGGTTTATTTTAAATCAACTAAAAAATTCCAAAAAAATTGGAATAATAAAAATAATGAATAAGTAGGTTTGAAATTGATTGGTCAATATGGCGTTCAAATTTTTTTTCAGTAGAAAATTTAATGAAATATATGTGTATGAAGTTATAGCATAAAGATCATTTTATATTCAAGGGCCTCACCGAAAAATAAATCTATTTTCTTTTTAGTAGAATATACTTGACACATATTTGAATCAAATGTTACACTATAGAAAGTAGGTTCTAAAAGCTATTTGTATTTAGAAAAGTCTACTTGAAACTTAATTTTATAATGAAAAATTAAAAAATTGATGCATAGTAATGCACAAATATCTTGTTATTTATCATTCAATTAAAAAGATTGAATGTATAACAATTTTGTGATGGGTTTTGGTTCTATTTTTTTGTTCACTTGACAAGTGGATTGGCAAGTACTTTTAGTTGTACACTTTAACATGTTTTCACCCATTTTACCAAATAAAATATTTTCCAATATTTTAGATTATTGCACCTTAATCTATTTTACATTATTTTATTTTTGGTTACCCCACCTTAATTTATTTTTAGTTATTTTAGGGTATAAGCTATAATAGTTGATAATAATGTTATGGGTGGAATAATTTTTTAAAATAATAATAAATTAAAAGAATAATTTATGAAAAATAAAAGGTATAATTAAAGGTACAATAACCTAAATTATTTCAAATAATAAAAATAATAATGAATTTCTTCAATTGTGTCAATTAGTAATGAAATATGATGATTACATACTGGCCCTATAGTGACATATAAACTTTAAGCAAGGTGAAATGATTAAAGTGATGTGAATCTATTTCATTTTAAAGTTCCCATAATGATTTAGGTCAATGAATTACACTCCATTTTTGGACTAATGAAGAGGCTTGGCCAAAGATAATAACCAAGTGACACCAAAGGTTCAAACTATGCACTTAGGTATACAATTTTTAGTAACATAAAAGTTAATTTCAAAACATGGAAAATATGATAACTTGTAATTAAGAACTATTTAAATCACAAAAAATCTTGGGTCAATTTGGAATCATTACATGGAAGAGTTTTGTTTCCCTAAAATCCTAACATATAGAGCATTTCATCATGTCTTCAAATTTTCAAGCTTAGTGACAAGATTACATATATCATAGTTTACAATAAAACAATAACAATCCCTAGTTCTAGATGCAATTGCATGATGATTATCCATCAGAGTCATCCATATGACTAAAACCAACATCATATCTTTAACTTCACATTAGTAACCACGAGCTACAAATTTGAAACACTTACAAAACAAAAGAAAAACACAACATTGATCAAATGCATCACACTACCACATATTACAAGCACTTTAAGCCTTTAGAAATTATTCACACTCCACTTTGTGTTCAAACTCAACATCTAACTCTTCAATTATATTTGACACTACCTCACATGTAGATGCAAAATAATTTTTTTGGGGGCACCCAACATGTGGATTTGATGGCCAATTTTCATTAACAAAAATTAGCTTGTCATGATTTTTTGTTTGAAAATAACATTTGCAAAGTGCAATCAAGATTCCAACAATAGAAAAAATCCTTTCTATTTCAATTTGGCCAATTCGGATGTCCAAAATTTATTTTGCCAACATAGTAGTTGTTGGAAACTTGTACATTACAATTGTTGGAAATGTAGTTGAAAAAACATTTGTTGATACATGCAAAAAATAGAAAACCAATGCAAAAAATTGATTAGAGTTAAAATCGTAAGATGGGCATGAACAAATCACACACCTTGTTTTCATGGGTGCACTTAATTTTTCGGGCTTCAATGTAGAGTTTATGTGTGCCTACTTCCATGCTTGTTTCCATTTGTGGGAGTTTTTCAACCAAGTAATACATGTTTGAATGTCCACTTGCACACCTTTTACAAATGCATAAGCTAGTCCCCAAAAGACTTGTTTTTTAAATAAACATATTGCAGACCTTGAATAAGGCATCTCCAAGCTTTTACACAAAACCATAAAATTGAAAGAAATTACACAAGATTACAAATTCGACTCCTTGTCTTTGACATACACAAAAAATTTTTTGTCAAGGAATATGAGCATGGTTTTGGAGCCATGACTATTTCACAAGTTTTAATAGGCTCAAACAAACCAACTATCATGTGTTTAGGCTCCTTGTTATTGGATAGGAAATCAACAACCACATGACCAAACATGTTATGCACTCCTACAAAAACCCATAGTATGTCAAAAGTACATGTGGCAAGCAAACATGTGCTAAATGTAGGTTTTACATATGTGACCAATGGCTTTTCCACTATAGTAGGTATAATTTCCTTCACAAATATATTTTTGGATGGGAAAACAACCCTTGAACTTAACATGTAAACATAAATTGATCTCATTGGCAATCCCAACTTTATCACATTAATGTTGCATCTTTCAAGAAAACAATTTGTGTTTCATGGTTTAAAAAAGAAATTGGTGAGTAAAAGAGAAATATCTAGAAATTGCACTTGGGGTAACATGTGAATGCTTAGTGGCTAGCTCATGTTTAAATGAAAATCTAAGACACCTATTTACTTTTAAAGTCTAATTATGATAAAGTATGCCAAAAAAATAGTCCTAAGAAAATTTATTTTAAAAAACAAAACCTCTTTTCAATATTCACATTCAAAAACTATTAGTAACATATTTAAATTGCATTTTGAAATCATAGAACACTTCATTGAGTTTATTGTAAGTTCAACATAAAGTTTGAAGAATTTTTATATAAGAAAAATGGATGACAAATATGCTCTAAATTGGTAGTTGTTCAAATTTTCCAAAATATTTTTACATTAAAACTTTGATAGATTATGACCAGAATACGAAAAGTTGAAACTATATCCATATAAATTAAGGTTCAACTTGAAAGTACAATAGTTCTAATTGATGTTTTATTTTCATGTACTTGTGACTCTATTTTGCAAAACTATGACACATACTTTCCAATACTTGCATCTCAAAAAATGTACTTCAATGCATATTAAAACATGTGGTTTTTCAATATTATGCAATGAAGTTGAAGAGATTTTAATTGTTGATCATTGACTTAAATAATATTCATGAATTCAATATATTAAGTATAATTTATGGATACTTTCCAAAAAAGTAACAAGTGTCATTGATTGGCATACTTTACCATGCTTATGGCCCTTTCCACATGCCTTTTTAACAAGGTAATTTGTTCCAATTCATATGTTTCTTCATAACAATTATGCCATTGGGTTTGTGGTAAGTAATGAGCCCTTTTTGGCATCTAATGCAGAAGACTACAAATCTAGGACCTATTATTTCATTGTGACAAATGATACATTGCATTATTTCGACTTGAGTAAAATCAATAGGTTGATATTTTTTATTTGGAAAAACACCCATATGGATGAGTTGTGATAACGAGGCTTTCATCTTGTTTCTTCATATTCGTCAAATCAACTTCAATAACTTGATGTTAGTTGCATGTTTTTCAACTTCACCTCCAACGCTATTACTATTAGTAAAACCTATAATCATTCTTGGGGGATTAAGATTAAGATCATGCACCATGCACATCAGAATCATGTAAATCAACTAAACTATTTGGAAAATCCAATCATACTATATTAATTATGAGGGAATGATTGAGGTGAACCAATAACAAAGAAAGCATTTAAAAAGCTTTTGGCAAGCTGGGGGAAAAGGCATGAGTGTGATGCAACAAATTGGGTAGTCGAAGAAGCTCTTGGTAACCATGAGTGAAAATGAACACACCACAATAATTGGGGCATTCATTGAAGATTTCGACACTTGTGACAAATAGAATATTCTAGAAATTTTTGATGACCTTGAAAGCTTGTGAGAAGGAAGAAAGCATGATGATGGTGATGCAACAAACTAGACAATTGCGAAGCTCTTGGCAATTGGGAGTGAAGGAATGAACATGACACAACAATTAGGGCAATTGATGAAGCTTTTGAGAAGCCCAACAAATAGAACATTTTGGAAAATTTCAATGACCTTAAAAGCTTAATGTAAGGAAAAAATCATGAAGCTCTTCAAAAGCGCACACGAACACACACACCTGACACATAAAACACACATAGACACAACCTTGAAAGCTTGAGAATAGAAGCTTTCAACAAGCTAATTGAGACTTTAAAACCTTGAGACAACCTTAAGAGTTTGAAAGAGGAGGGAAATGTCCACAAAGCCAACAATTAAATAAAAAACACTCACAAAGTTGAAAGAAAGTTTGGGTTTTATTATTTCAACAAGCTCACACTAAAATGCAAAACAAATGCAACTTTTTAAAACCCTTACTTTCTTCAACTCCAATGCCGTTTGCAACTGCCATAACCTCCATTGATCTCATGTTTTTGTCAACACCATTAAATTGCTAGAACTTTATTCCATTGATGTGACAACAATGTTCACTTCTAAATAACCACACTCGACAAAAAGGTAAAAGTTTACAAACTCTAGCTCCCTCAAGTCTCAAAACTTTCAAGCATTTCTCATTTCCTAAGCCCTAAACTGAATACACATCCTTTCAGGTATGAATAGAATATTTGATTTGGTTCTTTGTTAAATAACTTTGTGCATCATTTGCTGCAGGTCAGTTGCAGTTATAATTATTGAAGGTGGTACTATGCTAAGGGTGAATGTAGGTCTACAAAAAGTTTGAAAAACCTAGGAAAAAGAGGTAAGTCTTGGGTCTTTGCCGATTTCACCTCAGACCAATATATACCTGGATACCCAGTCAAAGACCTAACAGTTACTTAGTACCAAAACTCATACCCACCTCACACTAGTTGCAACTTAAGAAGAATTATTTATTTGATAAAGTTGGATTGGAGATGTGAAGTATAGGGTGATAGCCTGCCCTTCAGGGCCTCCCTTGATTCAAGGGTGATAGCTTCAAAGGCATAGCCTGTAGGGTACAGACACAAATATTAGGGGAGACCTCTGGGACCAAGGCTTCCACAATATACAATACAAAAAGTTCTGCATTTGAATGGCAGAAGGTCCCTTCAATTGACAATAGCATCTCTGATGCTGCGAGGCACTTTCAAATACAAAGAAAGAAAACCTTGGGGTACTCTATGTATGGTACATAGTATAACCTTGTATGGAAAGCTCAAATAGGTATGTAGATTCTTGAAGTCACGAGGACCTGGCTGCTACAGCATTATGCCTAAAAGTGTCATAATAAGATGGAAGATGAATGTAGTAGAAAGAGATCTGAAGTCCAACCTCAGATCAGACTGATCTTACCAATTCCCTTACATCTTACTTGAGCATAGAGAATGAACTAAAGAAAGCATGAATCAATTCACCTAAACTGTGGTTCAGGTGCATCATGAGGGAAAATGAAATTCCAAAACCATGCTAGTTAGCCAGACTAGCATAGCCAGCTAGTCATCATCAGGGAAAATGAAATTTCAAAACCAATGAATGATGACAATAAGTTTCAGACACCACCAGACTTGGGGTTCAGAACCATAGTCAAAGCACTTTCACATAAGAGTTGTGGGTGGCACCAACAGATTCAACATAATTACAGAGCATAGTCATCGAACTAACATGTGGTCTCAAAGTGATCACTGCATCTCTTTCAAGTCTACAACTCGAAATGAAACAACCAGAAAAACTGACTTACAAAACACTCCCTTGCCAGGACCCAATGATCACAATCAGAAGGAAAATAGAAATATCCGGGGCATCTCATGTTCTTCCTCTTTCCAGAACACATGGCCAAGAATTTGGCCATGTAGGATGATGAGCAAGGACATGCTGAAGCCTTCACAGAGATAAGTCATGAAGGAGATAATTTAGTGCAGAACGACATGCTTTATAGGGATTTATGAAATGGAAAACTTTATGAAGGGGAGTGTATGGGGGGTGGATCCAGGCCCCAAACCCCCCAGAAAGGAGCAGGGAAAAAGAAGTGACAGTTAGGATCAGAGAAGAGAAGACCAGTGGACCAGTAAAAATGTGAGACAAGTCAGAAATCAAGCTCCCATAAGACCGAAAAACATTCCTGATTGATTTTCATCATTGCATTCAGGCAAGTCGCTTGGATCAAGGGTGTCAGCTTGCTGATCTTGTACCATATTAGTCTGCTCTATTAGAGCCTGTTGTGAGGTTGAGGGCATTAAGATGCTCTTGTGCCCATAAGGGTTTCCATCACTTGACTGAGCCACCATCAGTGTCAATGAGTCAAGGAGACCCATTGGTCCAATTTCATCAGTATGAATCTCAGTAGTATGTGGCTGCAACCCAGTTTCTCCTGGCCACCCTGAAGCCATCAAAGTGAAAATATAGACACAATATGCTGATAAGCCATCCTCCAATATATTACTGTCTTAATCCAGGAACCAAGTTTCTGAAAAGGCTTTTGTAATTTGGTGCAAGTATTAGCACATATTGGTTGCATCTGGTTGAATCATACTCATTCAAGTGGAAGGCATTAACTATGGAAAACAATACAGCAGTCATCAGAAGCAAACACAGCAGGTGGAACAAGAGCTCTACATTATTCCAGGAAGGACCTTGATCTGTTAACCAAACACATTTATGGCTTAACAACAGGATAATTTATCACTTGTATATGAGATACCCAAGGAATGATCACATGGCAAAGAGATTAAAGCAGAGACTGTGTTGTGAGGCTACAAGAGGTGGTAGAAAACTTGAGCAGCATGACCAGCCTGTAATCAAGCCTGGAGACAAAGTGGTTCACACAGAAGTTTAGTGCAAATTTAGAATTACCAGGCCCATGCTCGTCTTTGAAATAGAAGCCATGTACCTCCTGAGTCTCTCTCTCTACTATAGAGTTTGGTGACTGTATCTCCTCTGCGTGACTACCCTTGAGCGAGCGTCCCTAGACAGAAAACATAAGCCATCATTATTGTTAGTTTTCAATTGTACTTTTTTTTGAAAGAAATTCTCATTCAGACCTTGCAAAAGTCTGCAATCGGGTGGTTTGGGTAACCAAGTCCCATAACTTTTAACCATGGCCTTGAATGTCATTACCTTGGAGCTTTTGTTTCCTCTACCATAGAGCTCTGGCCTGAATGTGCACTCTGCCATCTCCTGTGCTTCTTTCTCTTTTCGCAAGGAATCCACCTTTTGGAGCCCCTTTTCTCTATCCATACAAATAAGCTTATACCATTCCTGCTTGGTGCTACATGATGGAAAAAAAAAAACAGTCATGCTCAGGTGGACAATCACACTTTCTGCTAAAACCTTCCATCATCTACTGAGGTGTAAACCAAAAATTGCTACAGAAATTCTCCATCACCAGGACTCTCAGTTCACCAGGGACAATTTCATTAAGAGGTTCTGCAACAGATCACTCTAACTACAATTCTTCAGAATATTCATATGACAGAAGCTATATCTGATATTTTATTCTCAAAAACTCACTGGCAACTGGTGACTATGTATGAATCTAGTGATATTAGGGAATTAATGCCAAGAGAAGCTTACGAGAACTTCCGTCTGCTCATTGAAAGGTTGCGAGACAAGCGATCCATCTTGATGTGATGAGTAGAATCATTATCATCAGTGTGGGTCTTGTGTTTGAGAACCAGTAGTTGAGTGCCCTTGTGTGTCTTCTCCTGTTTTGACCACAGACAAGTATGTTACTTCAACCATTACCTTCATTCCATCTCTGAACTCCATGATGGAGTCATTTCCTTCCATTATTGGGTTAGCTTCACCACTCCCTCACGGAACTTCTTTGCTATTATTCACGTAGGAATGTCTTGCCAGATGATCATCTCTGATTCCCACAGGATTCCAAGTGGCTGATGCATGCCACACATATATTACAGAGCATGCTAGCCATATTACAGAGTATGCTTATGATGCTCTTGGGTACTGGATCATCACATAAAGGTAGCAAGCAGGTTCTTGTACTCTCTTTCAAAGAAGGATTCCAGGCTTTTATGGCAGATCAAGAAAAGGATTTAGCAAAGTGAGCTTAAGATTTAAGCACCTGAACTGCAACCATGAATTTGACAAACTTGTCAAATGATATTGGTGTGTCATCAGCACCCATCTTGATTACTTGTTTAACATCTTCAACTATGTCTTGACTCAGCTGTTGTAAATTTGCACTCGCTAGCTTGACAAGGCCATCCTGGACATACAAAGATATAAGCAACTAGTATAGACCCAAAACCTCTGAAACTGAAGCATGTGCCCATTGACCCCCTGTAGAGCTTGCAAGAATATCAAACCAAGGCCCTGATTTATTTGAAACCTTGTCATCATCAAGGATGTCAAAAACTTGCTTGAAACCCCGCTGTCTAATTCGTCCGAGTAACTTCTGAGAGTTTGCTCCAACATAGCGATAGTTGGCTTGATCTTGCTGCAGTTTGTGATCCCTTTGATTCAAACACTCCAACTTGTTGTCCAGAAAGAATCTCATACTATACAAAAAATCTCCGATTGGGAGAGTCAATGGATTTCGCTGCAAAGTACAATCAGCACATGAGCTTTCAAGGACTGCTACCAGGTAATGACAACAGATGATGAAGCCCCATGTATGCAAACAGTACTTAGGTTCTCTTCATCACAGTAGTTATGTGAATCCTTCAAGCTGACCACAGCAGACATTCACAACCATTGTATGTAACCATGGAGGCATTGAGAAGATGTTACTTACGTCTATTTGCGGCTTGCGTCCGGTGAGTGGTCTGAAGAATTCCCGACCTGTGTTTTGATCAATAGGTCTGTTTGAAAGTTCCGCTTGCAGTTGCTTCTTCTCATTCAACTTGGAGGCATACTGTAAAAGCCTATCAAAGACAGATTGTCCTGATTGATTTGAATCATTCACATTCTCTTTCAAGTCATTCGCTTTTTTGTTGATAGTTGGCTGGAAAGTAACACTGCAATATCATGCCATCATACCATCATCTACAATTTGCAAGAAGTGGTCACTGGTGTGCCTCTTAGCAATCTGATTGCCTGACTGAAAACAAGAGGCCATCAAATAGACTCCCGTGCTACAAACAAATAGAACCTACAAGGTACACAGCTCCAATTTGTAACTTTATTTCTCTCCATTTAGTGATGGTGGGTTATTGCTGGCACACCAAACCAGGAAGAACAGTGCAGCACTCACCCCTCAGGATACCAAAGCAGGTACTCTTCTTGACGACGTCGACGACTTTCAGCATCCAAAAAGAGTTGATCAAAGCGGGAAGTAGAACAATCTTGGTAGTCCTCTGATCCTTCTAGTCTTCGCTGATTTGTTTGAGGTTTGAAAGTGCACTCCAGTTTGGTCTCCCATACCAGCTGCATAGACCAAGTGACCGGAATCCCTTAGTTTGATCCTCTTTCTTGTGTTCAAACTGTCGAGACCATGCAGATGTTGACTTGCAAAATATAGCATGTTCAACAGCATAACAGCTGCCACATTCACATTTGTAGAATGCAATGTCTTTGCAAGGTGACGTTTTCATAAAAACAGGTGCTTCACTGATGTTTCTCCCACAATTCTAAGTAGATGACATACCTCAGTGCGACTCTGCAACTGATCCTTTTTGAGCTTGCCTTCACTTTGGAGTCTATTCCAAACCTGCCCTTCCTCCCTCCTAATCTGCTTTGCTCGTTTACTTTGCATTGCAACCATGTACAACTCCAAATTCAGTGGAATTTCATTAGGTCACATTCATTGATGCCATGTTGAACAAGCAACAGTCACAAGATTATTGATCCATGGAAAATCCTGAAGCTCACATGTCTTGATTCATAAATGAGGTAAAAATTTCACACTATGAATGATGTACCTGATTTCAGGTACACCCGTCATTTCAGCAAGTACTTTAGCTTCATCATCCTTCAGCTTCTTTGCAATCAACTTTTGCTGATTTTGTCTCTTACTAAGAGCTTCTCTGTACAAGAGTTCACCATAATTTCTGTATTGTTTAGCTGTTCGACCTCGCATGCGCATAATCCTCGATGATTTCTGGTCAGTGATCAAAGTACATCTCATGTTTAACAACAGGCCTACTGATCATGTCTGATCACTGACCTCTGGCCAACAGTTGCAGTGTCAATTTGCAAAAAACAGGACTAAAATGAACAAAAATCTAGGCACCTTCTACAATTTTCACCTCCAATGTAGTGCCCAAAAGGGGAAACCTAATCTCTTCACACGTTGTGTCCCAAACAAAGTCAGTTGAGACAACTATGATTCATCTGTACAGAGTGCTAATCTGCACAAAATTTGACGCTGGTTGCACAAACACACTGATTTCATTTGAGACCAGGATTCATGAGTGCTGACTTCGTGAGATATTGAAAACTCCGCAGTGGCTCAAACTAGTACAGCCAGAGAGTTTATGCAGAAACATACCATTAGCATGTAGATGAGAGTGGAAGGGAAGCCCTTATACCCAAGACAGAACATCAGTCTTCAAACAGCTTATTCAGGAGTCAAGACTGACCATGGCAGCAAGCATCCAACTTCTGAAAAACATTAACTGCCAAAAGAGTGCCTGTCACAAGAGATTCAGGGTGCTGGGGAACCTTTGAAATGCTAGTCCTCTCCCTTTCAAGTTTTTCCTGATACAATTCTTCTATTCGCCTTTTATCATCCTCAAGTTTTTGCTTTTGGTTCATGAACTCAGCATATAGTCGCATGTAAACAGATTTCTGGAAGTACAAAGAAAATGTTAGAGATCAACTTCATGTTGGCCCAAAAACTTGTAGAACATTTGCTACACACCATGAGAGTACATTGGTATACTTCACACACCTCAACAAGGATGAACATTGTCAGCAGGGGACTTCAGTATGTGCAAGCAACAAATTGAGACATTGAAGAACAAAATCACTGTTGACATGTAAACAAGAGCAGCAATTTGCAGTACCTCTTTATCAGAGAGAGGAGAAAAGGATTTTCCTTTGTTCACTTTCTTCTCCATTGGTTCAGTCACTGACATTTTTGCCCGGCTTGTATGTGTAGGTGCAAGTAGGCGTCCGGTAAATATGTGTCTTGGTTTCACTGCGGCCTTCTTAGGTGTTGAGGTGATTCTTGAGCCCACAGCTTTGTTAACTTTCTGAGATTGTGACAGCGGAAGTCCTGAAGTCTGTGTGGGACAATCACGGAATCTACTTGGTTTCTCTTGGTCTGCTTGAGTGCTGTTGTGGCGATCTTGGCAAGGATGATCATGACTGGCAATCTGTTGAGGCCAGTGGTCCTCAAACGAAGTGCACTCATCTTTAGTGCAGAAGACAATATCCTTGTCCTCCTGGCTGCAAGAGTTCCAAACTGATGTGTGGGAAATAGGAAATCCTACTTGATCAACGATTCCTGAATTTTAAAAACCAAGCATGCAACTCATCACCATCTATTTGATAATGCATTTAAGCAAAGGAGCAACAGTCATAAGCAGTTGCACTGGCAAAATGATGAATGCTTGCAACATTGCTGGATTAAATCTCAACAGGCTTCTTTACCCTCCAGTAATTTGTACAAATGATGATTGCAAGGACCCTCACAGAAGCTCTCCCCAAAAGCTGCCTGTGAAATGCACAGTTCCACACCTTATGCTTATGATGTTGCTGACAATATGTTCTGTAAGAGGAGCCACAAATTGATCAGGAAGAGAATGGTCATGGCAAAACTTAACAGCCACTGCCTCAGCTGAATCACCCTCCTTCATCTCAATATATTCCACCACACCATCCTCAATCTCCACAGTGATGGCCAGGAGCAACCTCCGGTCATCAGACTCATTCTCTGTCAATGTACCACAGAGAATCATGGTCTTTTCAAGAGAACAAATTGTCAAAGTGCACTACGTTGCAGATGAAACTCCAAATGCAAACTTAAACTACAACAAGATCCTTGATTCGCTCTGTAGCTATGAATGTCAGTATGTTAAAATTGAGCCAATAAGTCCATCATGCACACGTGATGCTTCTTGTATTTTTGTTATCTCCACTCTACAACACATACTTATGAACAAGATTGCATGCTTACCCTTATTTGCATAGAACTCCATTGAAGAGTTTTTCTCAAGAGGATCCTTAGAGCTTGCCTACAAAACTGAAAACACTGATCTTAGTGAAGAGACATGCAGATTTCTATGTAGATAGAAAATCTACTTGAAATGGAACTGAAAAACTATTTAATGAAAATGGTACTGAAACCCAAATAGGAGACCTGTAAATTGTTGATTCCCACCACCTTCAGCTCTGTTTGCAGGCTTCAACAATGTGTTTTCTCTTCCTAAGGTTTCCATCAACAATGCAGCTTCTTCACCTTGAGAGCCAACCTATCCACAACCATATGGCACAAAAGAGTAGGCCTTAATACAGGACCAGGGCAATACCCTGTGACAAGACATTAAAGAGTCTAACGCAACCCACACAAATCAAGACTGGAGACAGCTTGAATGAAGACACTTACTTGTATACAAGGGTTTCTCTATGACCTTGATCTCTACATTCTCCTGATAGGAGGACCTTGACATGTCTAGAGCACAACAAGGGTGATGATGATGATGTCCAGATGATAGAACATGAAGTTTTGAATACCTTCAAGCTTCACTTTGGTAGATCCTTGAAAACAAAAAGGCTACCCTAAGCTTCTAAAAATTCCAGGGACGAACTTAATCAGAGCTGCTGTAGGGTAGACGAGTTTAGGGTTCATTAGTCCTCTCCTCCTCCTTCCAAAATAGATTCTGATGGTTGGAATCTATTTTTGAATGAAATGGAACAATGTCTGTCTTTTATAATCTCTGTGTCTTTTCGTGTCTCAATTTCATATAAGAATAATTTAATGTTTGGTGTTTTTAAAAATATTCGAAGAATTTATTTTGGTGTTAAAAATTAAGGAAATTTTATTGCATGTTACATATTGCACCATATCATTATTATTGTTTTGATAGAAATTTGTTCATAACAAAGTTATTTCAACATGTTGTAGTAGAGACATATGAACATGTGTTATCTAGTTAAGCTTCATGTGAAAATGTTAACGTTGTTCAAAACATTCTTAATAAGAATATATGTCAATGCAAAAGATGAAAAAAAAAGGAAAAAAGTCTTTGCATTTAACATGTGTAAATAATCATGATAAAATCATTTTAATATTATTTGTGGTATTTCATTTTTCAACTCATTTTTTTGGTTTCATAAATCTTGAAATGTACAAGTTTGTATGATTTCTTGCCATATATAAATATTATGTGAGAGTTGTATGTATAGAGGTCACGAGGGAGTGAATGTCAAAACATGTAATGAGTTTTGTAATAATCTAATGAAAATGTGTTTCAATCACAAAACAAAAATGAAGGTTGATAATAAAATTAAAATGATTAGAATTGTGTTTTAATCATGTATATTGTAATTTGTTGGAACATTTTTTGTCATGAGTTTTTTTTAATGTTTGGGCATATATATATATATATATATATCATTGTGGTTTGCATTGAAAATGTTACACAAATGATGTTCACCCCAGTGTATGTACATTATGTGAAATGAAAAAATTGAAAAAATTAGCGGACTAAAAAAGAAGAAGGATGTAACATTTTTCTCAATATTTTTCCTATATTTGTTTTTGGTCAAAAAAATATTTTGATATATATATTTTGATAATTTGATTGAGTTTTATGCACCACATCATTGTTATAAACGTAGCCTTATGATATTGACCCATTTATGCCTTTACAAGCATGCTTTAAACAACATGGGTAAAAATCAAATTAAAAACCTGAACTTTAAAACCCTATATATTTGTGAAATTATTATTTTTAAATGAAGTAAAAGATAAAACAATTAAAAATCAATAATCCAAAAGATATGTGATCAATTAATGGTTCAAGAGGTATACTTGTAAAATAATATTGTTTTTGAAATTCACATTTGACATTTTGTTATTTTGTAAATCAATCTTTAGCAAAATGGATCAAGACCTTATACATGCAAAATGCCATTTGATCATTGTTACAAGATTGTGTACAAAATATGAATAATGAATAAAATAACTTTGTGCATGTCTTGTGACAAAATCAATGGTTATTACCAATTTATTAAGATAATGGCATGTTTGACAATCCAATTTGTTTTATCATAAATATATATTTAGCCCTTTGCAAGGATCTTTTATTGAATCAGAATGATCTTTTTATGTGTTCATAATGAATCAAGTTTATGATCTTTTCATTAGTTTTTTGAAAATTTAATAGTTAAAGATTCAATATGGAACATTATTAATTATATGGGTAGATGACCAACATTGTCCTCATTACAAATGTCATTGTTTAATGATAAATTTTAACAAACTTACAATAGAAGAATTAATGATTTCCTTATATCTTTGAAAACCTTTTATACCATATGTATCTTTGTAACTTATGGAAACTTTCATAATAGTTATTGAGATTGTAGAAAATGATAAAAATGAAGATGTTACCATAAAGAAAACACAACTTGATGAGATCAAACAATTTGTATGTTGTTTTAGTGATACTCATCCCTTTTGCAAATATGACTTATTAAAAGAGAATAATCCAACCTATTTATTGCATAATGTATTGTACATAGTTGTCATTTTTATCCATTTACATTTTGTTTATTAGCATAGTACCTTTGCATCTGCACATTAATTATATTATATATGTAAATGTTATGGTATTCAAAAATGGTTTTCTCAAAGAACAAATTTTTTTCAAGGAGAGTACATGGTCTTTTAACATAGTTAGGAATAATTTATTATTGACATGAAATCTTCAAATTTTATTAATTATTCTACAAATATGTGTTGAAGATGCCTTTGTATTACAATAATAAAATGTATTTAGGTAAAATGTGTTATTTTTACATCCCCTGAATATGTTTTAAAGGTTTAATTGAATTAGTTGCATGGGGAAGATGAATTACTTATATTGCCATAAAAAATTTACAAGGAAAAAAAAGAAGGTAGCATAAAAAAGGGGGGAAAAAAAAGGATTCAATTCATGGTCAATACACTAATGAGTGAAAACACAGTAGAGGGGGCTAAGATTGTTGTCACATTGTATTGTTTTTTAAGAGTCCCATGTTTGAACTTCAACCATGTCATTATTATGAAAGATTTTCATAATGCTTTTGTATATTATGGTAGTTCAAAGCCCAAAGAAGTCAAATGTTAAATAAACAAAATTGTTTTATTCCATATGATGTGATGTTAAAATATACTCATATGCCAAAACAATATATGATAGATTTTTAAAAAAATGCAAATATACCCAAGAAATGATTAAAATTAAATGATTTAAAGTCTTTATCAAATTTGTAATATTTATTAAACATTGTGATTTCACATGATTATTTGTGAGCCATGTGAAAGGTTTGATAATTATCATATCACAAATGAGTGTTTTGGGGTGATGACCATAAATATGCAGTAAATTAATATTTTGACAAACATTCATTCGCAAATGTAAAATGACAAATATGTGAGGTGGGCCATTTTTTCAATTTTTATTTGAAACATTATTTGATTGATTAATTCAAACCAAAACTTATTGCAATCCCCCCAAAAAAGATTCTATTATATTACATATGTAAAAAATATACTCATTATTTTTTGAATTCAATTTTCAAATAATATTAACTTTGTGAAAATTAAAATATGAAGCCCAAACATTAGAAATGAAATGAAACACATTTTGTAGGTGTATATTTTATGCACATGTTATGAAACTACTTAAGTTCACCCCCTCGTAATGTGCTTTCACGTTAATGCTTGCAAATTGGATGCAAATTGAAATGGGCAAGATTTTTATTAAAAAATATACAATTTGATCATAACGTTTTTTTTAAATATTTTTTCAATTTGTATGTAATTAAAACATGTTCAACATTTGGCACTAGATTTCAAATTCTACATTTTTCAAAATTTTAATAATTTGGTCAAATCAATTACATGTTGATTATAAATCACATGCCACTCAACCTACTATCACCATGTATAGCACCAAGATCTTGAAAACCTTGAAATTCCTTTGTGCATATTATCATTTAGAAGTGCATAATTCAAATTGAAATGCATTTATGTTTCACCTTATCATTTTAAGAACTAAATTTTTAACTAGCTTAATGGCCTATTGAATAATATGTTATTTATGCTTTGAAACATGAATCTATAATTATAACTGAAGTTTTTGACCTACACATCATGCTTGCAAATTGTAAAAGTCCTAAAGGTCAACATTTGGTTTCATATGGAAAGAACAATGTGTTTTGATGCATTTTAATCCAATAAATCACATTTTATATCCATACATTCTTAATGAATTTTGATAACATTGACAATTCGAACAAGTGGTACCATATAAATTTTCAAAATGATGGTAGCTTTTGGTTTGTACTAAAAATCAAATTATGAATAAACCAACATGTAATAAATCTTCTTGATTTGCGCCAAAAGAAGGAAAAAACAAATCCTCCAATTTTTTTTGAAATGCAAAACATTAATTCATTCATGTATGCAATTGAAATGTGAAAGGTTCAAAGATTACAAAAGACATTGTTCCATTCCATTCAAAATAAATTCCAGTCAATAGAATTTATTTTGGTAAAACAAGGAGAAACTAAACTTGTTTAGCCTATACTAGCTCCAATTAACATCATCACTAGAATTTCAAGTTGGTCATTACAAACCTAGACCATCCAATGGATATGACCTAACAATTCAAAATTGTAAAAATGAATTATGTGTATACATAGGGCAATGCCCAAGGAGCAAGGTGTTCCCAAAATAAGCACCCACTTGATGTGGAGCCACAAGGCACTCATTTTAGGAGTGCCTCCCTATGAGGGCATTACTTGACATCAATATTATTTTAAAAAAGAAATTGGTGATATTCAACATGTATTCATTGGGTATCACAAGAAGAAAACATGAAATGCCAACCAAAGTGGGTATCTTGTTTTTCAAAATGCCTCACCTTTTGCAAAGGAAAAAAAATTGTTGAATAAGGTGCCATCCATATACACTAAAAGTTTTATGCCAATGGTTTACACTTTTCTAGGTGTGAACATGTACATGGTAGCTTGTTCTTAAAAGACTATTAGTGAATACATTGCAAAAATACATGTTAAAATACAAGTAATAGTTGGTTTCCAAAACATGGTTGTCAATTGCATTGCAATGTTGTTACTTTCCCTAACTAAACTAATTTTCACCCTACATCTTACATCAATATTTTTTTTGAATGTATTTTTAAAACATGTTATCAAGTGGAGTTTAGTTTTTGTAAATGGCAAGGCATTTTGAAAAATCAGATGTCCATTCTAGCATGCATTTTCATTTTTGAAACATCTTGCCTCTTTTTTCTATGATACCTAATAAGTACCTTAGGAAAAATGAAATAAATTCTTTCATGATTTATATATATTAACACCCTTGGAATAGGGCATTCTTAAAATAAAACATTTTTGAAATTGGGCATTATCCTAAACATAACACTATGCCAAAAATGTCATAATATGATTGGTCCTTATTGATTATACTAATCATTTATGCAATTCGTAATTGATTTGGACCCGTCATTTAAACCATTTTTAGTCAGTTATCGACTTGTAGTCATAGAGGACTAGTCATAAAATGACATTTTTGGTATAGTGTGAAGGTTATATTGTGGATAAAAGGTTAAAGTGAATATGAACTAATTTTTTCATTAATTATTACATGAAGACTATTCAATTAGTGTGGATAAATTTAAAGTTCTAATCACACTTGTTGTCAGGGATTCTAGTGTTAAGTCCATAATATGAAGTTAATTGTTTTGGATTTAAACTTAAACCTTGACAATATTTTCATCATCATTCACACATGTGACTATGGTAAATCCCTTTTGTACATTATTTTTGTATTATGTTGGGAAGGTGGGTGAATGGGTGGGTGGCTAAGTAAGTAGGAGGAGTGAATTGGTAGATAGGTTAGAAGGTGATAGTAGGTAGTGGGTGGGTAGAGGAACAATGCAAAAACATTTTGTTAAAGCACTATTGATTTGTAATCCCCTTTCAAACATTGTTACCTAAAATTGGATTTTTATTTCAAAATCTATGTTTTCTTGAAGATTATATGTTAAACTAATATTCCTTTGATGTTAAGTTGCCACCCACTTAACATTGGATGTCATTTATGACACCACCTAAGTTTTGATGTTAACTAACATTCTGCATTTTAATACAACATTTCTCTTACCTTTTGGAACATCCACTGAACATTGACTTAACATCCAATGTGATTAGAGTTTTAAATCATTAAATACTCTTCACAACTAGTGGTAATTATATTAGTTAGATCACCAACAATCTTGCCTAACGTCACCATCAACTTTGTGTTACATAAAAAAACAAATTTTTAATGAATAAAAAGGTTTTAAGTACCATCCATTTGTTTAGACTAGGGTTGAAAGCTTAGACACTTCAAAAAATAATCATCATAGAAAATGTTTTAATTGGATTCACCCCTCATCAACTATTGTTTGGATTTTTTGTGATGCATGTTAATTGATAGTTTCAAGTGCACATTTTTTTTCATTCACTTTTGTCATCTTTTATCCTATGCTTTCACAAACTTTTCCATTTGTTCCACACTCTCTTCCTCCTTCTCCTTTCCTCTAATAGGCTCTTGCATTTGCTTTACATTCTTTGTGCTTTGAAGCTGTGTTATGTCCTTTCTTGGATTTGTGTTTTAAGTTTTTCTTGGCATTGCTTTGAAGCTTTACTTTTTGTTTTTCCTTTAGAAGCTTTGATCCAAGTTGTTGAATTGCACAATGAAGTTGTTGCATCTCTAATTGAAGTTTCATTTTGAAGTTATTTGTTTTGACATTGCAAAAGACTCTTATTCCAACCTTCCAACTACCCTGCAATTTCAATTTAATTTGTCTTCTTGTTTCTTGTTATAAATTTTGTTATTTTATGTTTTTTTTTTCTTTGTTGTGCTTCTTCTTGTCATTATTTATGTTGTAGGGTTATGTGGCAAGAAGTTTTGCAATTTGGCATTTGGTAATTTTCATTCTGAATTGTTAATTTACATTTAGACCCAAGTGTGTTCTTCACTTTCTGGTTCACATTTTGCTACAAAATTTTGGATTTTAGTAGAAATGTTTATATTTATTTGTTTTATTTGTTTGCTATTGGTTTTCATTTTTTTTTTGTTTTTCTTATGTCTTTTTATTGTATGTGTTGCAGAGTTAAAGTGTGATGGATGACTAAAATATTATTGTTTTGATAAGTTTGATAATGTTACTTATTGATAATGCACAAAGTTTTCATTGTAGCATATCCAATGAGCTCAACATGTTTCGGAATAAATAACATTATAAGTCCACAACAAACATTGGATTCAAGGTATATTATTTTATGGACAACATTGCATGAACATTGGGTTATGTGTGGTTTGACTTTGTTGTTTGATGATCTAGGTCATTGGGTGAAGCCCCATAATACTAATTGGTTTTCAAGATTCCCCTTAAATAAATTTGTTAGAGATTGTTGGTTTGAAATTTTTTGTATGATTAAAACAACATAGTTTAACATTGCAAAGTAGATATGACCTATAATAAAAAGAATAGGACACCAAGTATTTTTAAAAAATTCTAGTTGAAATTTGAGTTTATTGCTCAATTTTGAAATTAATTCAAGGTGCTAATCTTTTGATTTGTAGTGAAGTTTTTGTGGTGAGAAAATCCATAGTTTCCTTTGTCCTACATGAGTTTGTTTTTTCTTTCAATAATGTTTACAAAGGCTTAATATATTGGTTTCAAAGGGTTGTAATGGTAAGTGTAATGGAAGTATTCAAGAAGTGGTGTGGACTTCTCGTTGTGGAAGGTGCCATAGATGGAACCCACATTTCCATTACAAAACTTCAAGGTTAGTTTGTTGAAGATTACTCTTATAAAAATTTAGCAGTTACAACATTGTGGCACGAGTTGTTGATTGTAATTAAAAAATCATTGATGTATTTGTGAGGTTTTAAAGTAGTGTTAATGATTCAAGGGTTTTAGACAAATTAGGTTTGTATAAGAACGTTCAATATGGTGGGTTGTTTGAGCTTGTTAAAGGTTCTCAAAATGGGTTTGCACCATACTTTTAGGTGATAAGGGCTACCCATTGATTTCTTGAATCATGATGCCATACAAAGAGGATAGTAACATTCTATCTTATAACTATTGTACAACAAAAAGCATAATAAGGCCCACTTGGTTGTAGGTAATGTTTTAAGAATTCTCAAAAATACCTTTCTAAAATTATTAACTAATTAATTTAACTTGCAAATGTCTTTTTTACCAAATGTTTGTACTTGTTGTCTATTGCATAACTTAATTTGATCTCAAACAAAATCTAACATCCATAGGTTAATGAAATCATTGAAGTGAATGATGTGTAGGTGATTCAAGAAGCAAACATGGCACATAGATTAAATTTTGACATTGAAAAATAGCTAGCCCATTTAATTGAGGGGCAAGAAGTATCCAGTGAAGTAATGCATAAAGAATTGTGTAGTTTCCTTGGATGACAAAAAACTACAACTTGATCAACTAGTTCACAAATTAAGTTCAAAGGGTTCCATTTTTAACCTCATCTCAACTTGAATGAATTATTATGTGATGTGATTTGTCAATTGCCATGATCTACAAAATCTTCCTTGTTAATTGAACCTTTTGTTGTTGGATTGAATTCATTAGGAGGATCTTGTCTTGGAAGGTAAGTGCCATTAAAAATTCCATTCTTTTTGTTTTTCATAAGAACCATGGTCATGACTTGATTTAAACCTATGATGGTTTTCACCATGTTCATTTAGGTTTCATTGATTAGCTTATCTTTGCACTTGAAATAATCTAGTTGTTTTTCCCATATGTTCTCTTGGGTTTTTGTGTGATGATTCTCATTGATAAACAATCTTGTGCCTTACATTCTATCAATTGAATTGATAAACATTTGACTCCCTTTCTATGTGGCTTTAACAATGTTTTGAATTGTAGAAGAGTAGTTTTGTTTAACACTTGTGTTGTCGAGAGCCTGAGATTCAACACTTAAACTTAGAGCTATTTTCTTCATTGAATTGGGGTTTTAGGCTTACATAGTGGGGTGTTGACTGGGCTGTGATTTGGACTGCACATTGTAATTGCAACTATTTGTTTTGTTAAAGGTTTAGTTGTAGTTTCATAGAAAGACTTAATCTTTATCGTGTGGAGTGGAATGCGCATTAAGGTTGTAATCATTGGATCTATTAGAGGTTCAATTGCAATTGTAGCATTGAAAGATTTGGTCTTTGGGTGTGAACTAGAATGTGCATAAAGGTTGCAATGAAGGGCTTTATTAAAGGTTCAAATTTTAATTGCATTAATGAATGATTTAGATTGAAGAAGAGGTGGTGTGAAAGAGGTCTACCCACCAAAGTTCATTCAAGCCCAATTTTGGTTAATCCTTGGGAGATCTTGGATAATTAGGTCAATGTATTTTCTCCTCAACCCTTGCCCTTTCTTGGTTGTTTTGGATTCAAATCACTTGAATAATCACTCCCCAAGCTCCCAATTTGGTTGTTTGGGTTTTCTTGTGTGAATTTCACATGATGCATTTGAACTTGCATTGGGAACTTTCCTTTTGGGGGGGGGGGAGATCCTTCATTAATGATGTGAACATATGCATTCAATTACACTTTTTCTTGGACTTTAAAAACACATTAGGTACATTTTTAGTAGGATTTTTTGAATCTTGATTAAACTAGAATGACTACAACATTGAATTGCCTCACATGTGCCTTGTACTTTGTGAATGCAAGCTATTTTAAATCTTGAAGAACATTTCAATATTTGTAGATTTGTTTAAAATTTCCTTTAGACTTTTTAAACACATTATGTCCATCTCCTAAGTAAAATTCTTTGAATTTTGATTGAACTAGAATCATTACAACATTGAATTGCCCCACATGCACCTTGTATTTTGTGGATGCAAACTATTTGTAGATCTTGAAGAACATTTCAATATTTGTATATTGGTTTTAAATTTTTTTTGGATTTAAAAATCACATTATGTACACCTTTAGGAAAATTCTTTGAATCGATCGAATTAGAATCATTACAACATTGAATTGCCTCACATGCACTTTGTACTTTATGGATGTAAACTACTTGTGTCAAGGACATGAAAAAACACAAGAACAAGGGCTAAAGGAAAGGTTTAAGTTTAATTTTCAAACAAGGAACAAGACAAGGTTACGTGATTTTTAAAAAAAAAACACAAAAATTAAAAGCAAGTACACAAGATGTGTTAGACAAATGTGAAAATAAATTTTTATTATGCTAACATATGGAAATATGAACATGAAAAGAACACAACAAGGTTATGGTGCAAGATTGTGCCTAAGATTAATGTTGAATAAATTAAAGAAAATGAGGGGTCCTACTCCTATTTATACCCCTTTGGAGACCTAGCTCAAGGAAGCTTCCAAGGAGACTTTTATATTTGCATTAAGTAAGGAAGCTTTTTAAAAACCTTCTTAATTGAGAATTGACTATGAATTAACTAAAATTTAGCTAAAAGTTAATTTGAACTTAATTAAAATTAATTGTAGTTAACTACAACTTAATTGTGACTTAACTATGAGTAAATTAAGAATTAACTTGGATTTAATTAATAATTAATTAAAACTTAACTAGGAATTAATTGGGAGTTAATTAAAAATAACTAGGATTTAATTGAAAGTTAATTATAACTTAATTAAAAGTTGATTAACATTTAATTAAAAGTTATGGATAAACATTATGGATGAATTCCATCCATTGAAAGATGGTGTTTAATGTTCTCATTCGTCACAACTTGTAGATTGAAAAACATTTCAATTTCTACAAATTGGTTTCAGAGTATTTCTTGCATTTTAGAAACACATCATGTACATCTCTAGTAGAATTATTTGAATTTTGATTGAGTTACAAAAAATGATAGAAGCATTGGAAATGCCTTACAAATTGTTATTATGTGGATGTAGATTGCTTATATAGTTTCTTGAAAGAACCTTCATTTGAGCAAATCATTTTAATTGTTGAATCTCAAGATTGTTGATATATTGTCCATGTTTCTATCTGTGCACCTTGTGTGCAACACTCCTTGTTTGGCAATACTCCTTGTTTGTGCATTGTGATCGATGTGATAGATGCAACTTCTCGGCACTTGTAGCTTCTTCCATTGCGAACACAATTGCAATGAGAACGAGAGGGAAAAGTTGACTTTGGTGATGGTGGGGAGAGATTTAAGGGGGAGCAAGTTTGGCAGCAATGGCATTCACCGCGACTAGATTTTCAATTTTGCATTATCATCAATTTATAGGCTCGTTATTGACATTTTAGGTGAATATCAGATTTCTCACTTGAAAATGAGAATTTTACAAGATATAGAGTTATAAAACATTTTGCTTAACATTGAGAGACCATTTTATTCCATGTAGGTCCCACATCAGCAAAATTGTTACATAACATATCTGACTTGAAGAAGCTTCCTGATTTTTTGTTCTTAACAAGGAGTTAACACAAATTTCGCACTGGGTGGGAAGGGTGCTTTATTTCGTCAGCACCACAGTTCAGAGTCGCAGCCCTACCTCTGCTGAATTATTAGAATAAGCATTTAGAGAAGATAAATTCAATGTTCTTTGCTTGGCATGACCAAAGATTTTGCCCTATGGTGATGAACTGAGAGAGAGAGAGAAATAGGAGTAGAATTTGCAAACAGGTTTTAAATCAGAAAGTGGAATGTGATGAGCTACACTAGAAACAAGAAACAAAAAAAAGTCATCTGGCACTTTCATTCCTAGATATCATTAAAGTACAAATTGATACAGAAAAAAAGGATTTACATCCACCTGCTGCAGTACATAGTAAAACACAAACCAAAACATCCTCAAGTCTCTATGAATTACAACTTTCTTCTTGATAAGTCTTTCTCCTCCATGAACTAGATGCTTTCCAACTTGACTGCTTTGGTATATGCTGCAATCACTGTAGTGAACTGTGAATGAATGTGACCACCTACACTCCTGCAATTTCTACTCTTCTTATAACTTCCTTCCACTTATTAACCTGGTCAAGAGCATGACTAACCATTTAAGAAAGAGACAGTTCACTGTTCATACAAAACACATTCTCTACAACATCCTGAACTGCACACTGCATCATTGATGGGCTGGTGATATGTTATTGACCCCCACATGAATCTTCGTGAATAACATCTTCATGTCTGGCTCCTTGACCCTAGACAGAAAATGCAGTTCAAGCAATAGTAGTTGCCTGTCTCATGCCAAGGAATGCAATGCTGCTTTGTAAACCTTCACACGTCTGGAACCAAAATATGTAACCATTTGCTGATTCAAGCTGGAGATGTAATACCAGAATTGGTTCTTGACGTCATGTTCGATTGTGCATCTTCAAACTTTGCATCCTCAAATTGTTCACCTTCTAATAAACAAGCAGGAGTGTAAGCTTCGACAATGGATGCTAGAGAAGGAATCTCTTTCATTTCCTCACTGGCAATTGCAAGGGGCAGGTGAGCAAATGCAGGGTAGAAAGTCAACTTGCAAACAAAATAGAATGCTACAGTCATCACAGGAAGGGCGATCAATAACACTGTGTAGGGAAACTCTTTGACTCCAAAGAAACCCAGCATAGTGATCTGTGAGACAAACAGTGCTGCTAGAATGCGATTATTAATATGTGGCCACATCCGTCCTCCACTCTCCCATTCAGGCACATACACATTCAAAACCTGGAACAAGGAAATTGAAATCCATTACAATGGGAACAATGCAGCGAAATAAATCTTTCCAGTATCCTGCAACAATTTCAAATACCAAGGAAGAAAAAACTAAAAAGCTGGGCACTTATCAAAATTTGAAAACAACTAGTAAATCTGGTATTATTGTTACAAGTGGAAAGAGAAAACAGTCAAAACACCTTCCATTACATGTACAATTGCAAAATCTGGAAAGAAAGATACCTGATTGCGAACTATCAACCAGCCAATCAGGAAGTACAGAATGGCAAAGACCAGGATTAATGGTGCAATTACAGCATAACACAGTGCAAGGGTCATAATTAACATATCATTGGGCACATTAGTATGATATGAAAGAGATCCTGGAGCCCAAGCAGCCTGTATTTCCTTCTCTGTCTTGCAAAGATATTTGCGTTTCAAGTGGTAGATGACCAAGGCGACGACACGAGATAGGCTAAGGCCATAACCAATAAAAAACCTGCCCACATCATGACACACCGGTTACACATGGAAAAAGATGTTGCAGAGAGCAGGTAATCAACACCTCTCTTTTGTTGTACATGCAGAGTGATCAATACAGAAGAACATCTATGGATGAGCACCCACATTATGAAAGGATTGAGTGAAGTGGAACTGACTTGAGGGCCACATATGTGATGAAGAGACTAGCAAGAGGGGGTAGCTTTTGCCCAAAAAGTTTCACTACATAGCTCACTGTCAACCCCGTTGACTGGATGAGTTGCTTGAATCCAGCAAGTGATGCAAAGATTGTGCCAAAGATAGAGATTCCGAGAAACACGTTGAAAACGATGAAATAGAAGTATTTGCCTGAGGTTGCACGAGATACATGACTTTTGGATGGGATGCCTTCAGCTTTAGACAAGGCCATGAGCAAACTTGGTAGCAGTGCCAGGAAAATGATGAGTGCAAGTTGTGGCAAAAATGCCTGCATGCCCAATTGTCACTGAATGTCAGCACAATGCTAAGGTTCCTAAAGAGAGAACATTCAAAGAAGATCTGTTAGGGATCCCAAAATTGAAGTCTTGCAATCCAGTATGGCGTACAAAAACTTTTGCAGCTCTGCTGAATCTGGGTGCACTTTTCTAAAAGTTGGAAGTTGAAGTGATTTAAACAACATAACACAGCACGTTTAAAATGATTTACCTGGATAACAGCAGTGAGGACCTTAATCTTCACTATAGCTTTGATGAAGGGGAGAAGTGTCTCAAGGTTGTTCAAAGTGGTCAAAGCTGAAATAAAAAGAATCGGGATCATGAAGAACAGAATTATCAAGAACACAACCACATAGACAATGGCCTTCCGTAATGCCCGTTGCGAAACAGGCTTGGCCAAGTTACTCCATATAACTTCACGAGGCTCAGGAGCAGCATAAACTTGCCATTTTAGAGCATCAGGGGAATGTACAACCTGCAAAATCATTCCTAGGATCAGCCAATATATTTGTGCCAAATTGCAGCATTACACCATATGCAGAAGGACCAGGTGAATAGAACTGAAGAATACATAAAACAGGATTTCTATCCAAAGGGAGGCAGGGTTCAGGGGGAAGGGCAATCATACCTGGGAAGCCTCTGCTGCAGAACGACGATCACTGAAAAATGCAAAGGCAGCACCCTGTTGTTCATCTGCCAGAGCTCTTGTTCTCTCCTTCTCAAGATTGGGAGTCAATTCCTTCAACTTCTCATTGTAATAGTCAATTGAGTCAACCTTTGCACCCACCAGACCCAGAAAACCAGTCTTGTGGGTTGGTCGAACACCATCACCTCCTTTCCCCTTTGACAACTCATATACAGCTTGAGCGTGCTCCAGCTTAAGCTTAATCTTCTCTATCTCCAAGTAGAGTTTCTCTGCCTGGTTCAGTTACAGCCAATGATCCAGGAGCAGTCATTACCATCATACTCTGGATTCAAAAACCGCCGATTTCTGGACCTCCCCTTGACACCTACTTTGTTACACAAGAATATCACCTATTGTACCAGACATGGGAATCTCTGGAATCTGTGCTTCCATAGGCTTCTATTGTTTCAAATCAACATCCTTACTACAGTGCAGAGTGAAAGCAAAACTCACCTTGCTTATATCACAGGCAACCAAGCACTTCTCATAGGTCCCTGGATGTAACTTCCTAAAGTATGAATCCACTTGCTCAGAGCGGGTCTGATGCACCTCAGGCTTTGGAATATCTCGAACCAAGACTGCAAACTGTTCTGGTTTTACTTTTGCAGAAGTTTGGTCTTGAATCCGGAAAGTGGAGACCCGCTTGTAAGACTTCCACAACACATAGAATGTCACGAATGACACCCAAAAGGCAGCAAGGAGAAATGCCCATATCTTGGCACTTTTGTTCTGTGTTATACAACAAAAGTTCATAAGAACACAAAAGCAATTGTGGAAGGGGCCAGAGACATGTTAAAAACCAAAACACAATTCACATTTTGCCCTCAAATGATAAATCTATGGGTAGTCCTTGCAAGAAAATAGAACATACCGGGACGTTCCCCATGGCTAAGTTGTCAATTTTCACATAAGTGTTGTTGACATTGTTGAGTGCAGCATTGTTGTGGCTTGTCACACATATAGGAATCAGGACCACAACGCAAAAGACAGCTGAATACAGCAAAATTTCCAACGCTGTTCCAATCCCAGCCCTCCTATCCATGTGAGACATCCAAGAGAATATGCAAAAAAAGAATACTGGTGTTTAACGTAACTGGAGATAATTCTCAACAAAACACATATGCTGTGACAAGCACTAAAAGGTCAACTCCTGCACACACACCATTGCTAGCCTATACCAACTCTGTCCATTGTGAGCACAATTCTACCAACTAGGAGCCACACAGAACCATCAATGATTTGTTTACATTGTTGAGTCAAATTAGAAGAATTATCTGAGTTGCCCAATATTTACTCTCTTTTCCACCATCAGCTAGCCATACATATGTGGGACAACTGCCTGTATAAATGTTTTACTAGAAAAGAAGAAAAATCTGATTTGACCATATTTCCCAGTCTAAGTTCAACATGCAGCTGGATCTGGACAAGAAAGCAAGTTCATGATCAATATGTGATGTTTAGGTCTGTTCAAATGAGCAGAGGCTCTGACTTTTCCATACCAAGCTGAATGACATCAAAGGAAAAAAGGAGCAAGAGTTCATAGCTTACCACATAGTCTCTACAGTTTCCTAGAAAGAATCTTCCTATCAACTGCCAAGTCCTTCCTCAAATCTCATCACAAAGCGGTCTTAGCTTTACAAAAGATCAGACATGTGACTGGCCCACACTTGGTGAACGATTCCTGATCAGCAACTAGGAAAACGTACATATTAACAACTCCAGTGAACCAAGGTAAACGCAATATGCTGATTCTTAGAGACTCCGACCAAAGATAAGTCAAATTACAGGATGCGTTTCTTTCACTCCCTTGCCTACTTCAACTGGCAAAACATCATCTATGCCACTAACGGTCCAAGCTCCATGGTTCAGACGAAGATGGTTCAGTTTTTTCTCCGATTCTTTCATTCCTCTGTGTCTGCTCGAAGCTCACTTTATGTACAAGTTTCTCCAGTAGCCCCTACATTGCAGTCTCAGAACCATTTCGAGACCACAAGAATGTGGCATGCACATATGCGCACGTTCTTGTCAGGAAGGCGTATACACACTCGCTTGGGCTTAAATGCAGCATAAGACAACAATGCCAGGAAGGACTTCACTAACCATTCGCCGCACAAGAAGCAAAAAGAGAATGTGCATGAGTAGTAGTAAAACTGTGAGACCGACAAAGGCCAGACAATGTACCGGTGGTGAAGAAATAGGTGTACACCCATGCGTCTAAGCCCCCCATGGCCACAAGCTCTGCATCCGTTGCGGAGTAGGCCTCTTTGATCCACGTGAACACGCCTGCCTTCTTCACCAAATCAGGCGGTTCTTGGCCATGCAATATGCGGTTAGGATAGTAGATATACGCGTTTGAAGGCCGGCGCGACAGGACACTGAAGAGGATGACCAGAATCACGAAAACCACCAACGACGTCACCAGGGACGTGAAAAATGCCGACATGGTCACCATCTTGCCTGTTCGGTTCTTGCTTTACACTCTCAACGTAAAAAGAGATCGTCTGCCAGGCGACCAGGAGTCTAGAGCAACACAAAATACTCTTGAAGAACAGGCTTACAAAACAGAGCTCCTCGCCTCCTCGCGACACATTTCTTGGCTTCAAATTTTTGGAGCAGCTCAAAACAGTCAGGAAGAGAACCTGCAAGAGTCGACAAAGAAACAGGCCTCAGAAAGTTCAACAAGGAGAAGCAGAAACAAAGAAACCAGGAAAAAAAGGCATATAATAGAAACGACAGGATACAAATCTACTCTCTCTCTCTCTCTCTCTCTCTCTCTCTCCTCCATTCTTTTTTCCTTTCTTTACTCGACGCGTGACACAACTCTCCGAAACGTTCTTCCCAGTAGAAGCAAACAGCAAACCTGACAAGACGTAAAAGATGATCATACAATGCCTAGTGGAGGCAGGAGGGACACACCTAGGGGAAGGAGGGAAAAAAAATCGAGGAAGCGATACGTCCACCAGAATGGCTACTCCGACAAAGAAGAGGAAATAAAGGCGCAAAACCGAGGCAGAATCTTAAGCTCCAGAGCCCAGAAGAGCGTGGCTATGAAAGGCACTTGGCAAACCCTCGCAGGAAAGCGTGATCGAGCTCGGCGATGGCGGAAGACGATGAGTCGGGGGTTAACGAAGCGAGCTGAGGAAGCGAAGAAGTACAGCACGCCATAGCCGCCATAGCCGCGGTATCTTTATAGCCTGAGCCATGGGCATCGAATGGCCATTGTGCCATGCATCAATAAGCATGGGTCGCCATGGTCACATTTGGTGAATTTATTTTATTTGATTTGTGGTTTGCGGGGAGAAAAGGGAAGGTGAGGGGGGAGGGGGGGGGGGGGGGTGTTTCTTTTTTGCTTTTTGTAGGTATTTTGAATTGAGACAATGAAAAAGCTCATTTCTCACGAATTTTGGCTTTTGGTCTGTGGAGGTAACAATTAGGGTTAGGTCTACTTGAAAAGGTATATAAGATTGCAGGCCAGGTTTAATCGGCTGGCAGCAGGGGGCATTACATTACAATTTTGTGATTCTGCCCTTAGTGATTGTGGGGGAGATGCAGCCTGATATTTGGCATAAATTGGTGAATATTCTTAGACAATTTTGTTAAGAATGGAAAAATGTTGTGGGTACAATGTTTTGTGCTTTTCATGATTGGTAATAAAAGACCCATTACATACTACTAGGCTAACAAGAGCTTTTCAGTTGTTCTAGCCCCCCTGTCACTACTAGCACAACTGCCCACATTACAGTGGCTCAAAAAACATCTGAAGACCCTTGAATCCACTGCTTTTCATAAACTTCACAACCTTTTTTTTTTTTCCTGGTTAACATTGTACCAAAAAAACATCATGATGACAAAAATCTCAAACCTCTCCAACTTTCCACTTACAAAAAGAAAAAACCAAATCCTCACAAAAAGGTTAGAGTTACACATGTCATTACAAATGCAAATGTCAAAATAGGTAACCCATGTGACTTCTATTTGTCCAGAACAGTGAAAAAAGACCATGCGAACTGTGAGAGTTATTTGTAAAGTTAGGTTAAGTTAGGGGCTTCCTGTGCCTGGATTGGTCAAAACTTGTGTAAATGGCAAAATAACAAATGAGAGGTGACAAAGGAAAATAACAGTGGGTCAAACTGCAAACCACACAAAAATTGATGGGCACCAAGGTTTGATCCCGTGTCTTGTGTTTCCTTTGGGAGTGATGGTGAGGCTCTTCATGGCACTCTCACTATTCCTCCAATTTTCACCTATGGGCAAACCCAAGATCCACCCACGTGCATGAACTCACACCAATGCATGGCAATAAAAGCTTGTTGTGTGAACAAATCCCATCTTGTGAAAAAATTTGAAGCAATACCACAAGGTTTCAAGAATGCTGAACCATAACCCTATTGTGGCACTTTAACCCTAAACCCTAAACCCCTATGCCACATTTTTTACAAGCTCCTTATGTGCTTAGAATGTTTTTCAAGCTCTCTTTTCAATTTAAAATTTTGATTTCTTTTGCCACATTGTGACCAGGGTTTTATTTCCCCCCTCCCCCCCCCCCACCCAAATTTTGTCAACCAGAGGAATGAGCCAAATTTCGTTTGAGGTCAACTACACAAAAGCAATTGTGTTTTTTAGGATCCATTTTATTATGGCAACCTCCATGAACTCATTGTGTAAACATGGCAACTTCTGACTTTATTTCTTCAAAATATGGCAACCTTTGCACTTCTTTTTCAAAAACAACCCTTTGTACAACCCTTATATTTCACTTTCTACTAAATCTGAAGAATAGTGAACATAACAATCATACCAAACATTTATAACGAATTTGTTCCACTTCGTACAGCCAAATACCTGAAGGAAGAATAATATCTCAAGTCTCCAGGATATTTATGCCCCTAACACAAGCATTTGGCAAATTAGAAGCTAGATCTATACACCACCCACCCACCTATATTTGAAGCTTTTGGATGATTTGCATCATATATGTTTGAACTTACCATGAATGCATCCGGTTTGCCATAAAATTTTGGACCGAAACAACACTTTTTGTATTCATTCCATGTGGCAATCAATTTATAACTGTGGCCGTCTGTGGATTTTTAAAATGGTGGTAGTTAAAAAGACAAAAGTAGCAATAAGGCTTGCTCCACACCGACCAAGTCATTGACCAATTTTCAGAAAAAGGGTGGAGATAACCGTTTGGGGGGGGGGGAGGGAGGTATGCAACTAGCACTCGTAAGAACTGACCGAACTCCTTATCCAAAAGCTTGTAGAGGAAGAGGCTACGATCACGTTTTCAAAGTGTGTACACCAAGAGAGGTAGTTTACCCATCTTGTTTTCACCTTCCAACCAGAGATTGCTAAACCAGTGAGAAAGAATGAATCAAATTCTGAGGTGTTAAAAACTACCACCAACATCCACAAAGAAGCTGCAAATAACTTTGGATATCACCGACCAGCTCGGGTCAAGAAAGACAGAGCCCATGACCTCGTCCTGGACCGACCAAGTGGGGCACTACCTATTAGTACACTTACAATTTTACCAAACACACACGCACACACATATGCTTTTTCCTATGACCACGAGAAGTTAGAACGCTGAAGAAGCAAGGACGATACAGTAGTTAAGTACCTTCATTTACTTCACACCCTCCTACCTCGCGTAATTATATCCCTCACAAATCTGGCGGCTACCAATCCAAGAGCGTCCGTAATCAGGCCAGGAGTAGTAGCGTAGAATAATAAGTGACCAGACGGCCTTCAGCCGTAAGTGGCGGTAGTTGGATTTGATCTCCTAACAATTAACAACTACGCTAAACATCGTTCGTTCTCGTCAGTGGACTGACTAGTCTGGCCCGCGCCATCTGCAACTCTAGCTACCAACAGGCTAGCTACAGGCTCTGCGCACCGATCATCACCATATAAGTTACATATTTATGCTTCGCTAGCCGTTGTATTCTATTCTTATCATCATCACTCTTCTGCATATACATGGCAAATGGCAAGTGACCTTTTTCTTTTGCTAGCTATAAAAAGCTCAAAAATATTTTCAATAGGCAGAAATTTTTAAAAAGAAAGGAAAATTGTCAGATGTCTGTCTATACATGGTTCAAGTATATTTGAACCAAAAACATAAAAGGCTGTTTAAAAAATTCTACTTTCATATTTTAGCTTGTAGCAAAATTTGGCTAGTTATTCATGTGCATCATCACCACTTTAGCTGCATTACAAAATTGACCCCAAAAAAAAACAACACATTACATGTGGTCATGTGTAATAGTATTCATCATACATGGTGATTATTTATGCACCCTCCAGCAAGCAAGCAAGCAGCACATGGAGGATGATGATGTATCTAAATAGGGACATGGATGGAGGGCCATTCCTGGTTTATTTTTATAAATAAAAAATTTCACTGGCCATAACTTGGAGGCCATTTCACCGACCAAGTTGGGAGTTTGGGAAGTAGCTATTTGGTAGAGCATTGTATGATGGATGGATTTCTTTCCCATATTTGGTGGGCAGAAAGCTGCAGTGTTAGACTCAGTAGAGTAGAGGGATGGTGTGCAAGCGACAACCTCGGAGCTTCCAGGGTGTCGATTCCTATACAAAGGGATTCCGCCAAGGTGGTAGCTGATTCGTGAACGCGCGTGATTGGATTCTGAGTGAGGTTGCGTTTGCTTTTGGGTACTTCATTGCTATTCGGATATTCTAATCATATGACCAACACCCTGTTTGCTTTTATAGTAGGGGTACTAGAGAGGAGAGGCTTTATGGTGTACAAGCGATATCTCACAATTGGTAGGAGTAAAAGGCGGGGACCACGGCGTCGATGCACGACCCACCCACCCATGTGGCACCGACACTCCGTGCTCACACTCTCTCTCCTACTTTTCCTCACTCTGAAGATCAACATCTCTTTAAGAATCCAACCCAGTTTTGCATCACCAGACAAAATAAAAACAAACCTTGGGGCCCCAAATTGAGGAACGAAATTTCCATCTTCCATGTCAAGACGCCTGAACTGGTCATCCATACAGGGTCTCATTTCATTTCCTTGGAGGAAGAAGAGAAACTCCAATCTGGAGTGATACCAGTGTTGTTTTTGTTTTGGGGCGATTTTTTTGCAACTTGGCGATTTTTTAAAACAAATGAAATGAACATGAAAATTTTGTGATTTTTTAGGAGTTTTTCGGGATTTTTCGAAATAAGATTATTTAAATTAGTCACAATTAGACCTAGACATGTCCTAGGTCTCCATTTGTAGTGGCACTTTTGTAAAAATGCAACAGACCACCTATGAAAGTAGCCATTTAATGCTAATTAATGCTTGGGATCCACACTGGTGGACCTACTTTAGGAATTTAAAAAATAAAAACCCTGGATACTTACCACCTAAAGGTGCATTCACAGTGCACACTTGGGTGTTAAGGACTCTAGTATTAAGTCCCCTAACACCAAGCTAATCGTTGAAGACCTAAACCTATTTTATCATGAAGATTTTATGTTAAGTTAACATTCATTTAATATTAAACAACCACCCATTTAATATTGGGTGCCACCTAAGATGCCACCTAGATCTTCACTTAACACTAACTTAACATTCAGTGTGAATGCACCTTAAGATGATGAAAGCTTGAGAAACTTCATTAAACAAAGCTCCCAGCCAAGGAGGAAAGGAAGGACAAAGAGAGAGGACCCAAGTCCGAGTCAGAAGCTCAAAAACCCAAAGGGGGTCACAAAGGGGCAAAGGAACAAATTATGTACCAAGAGCTTTCAAAGCCCAAAACATAAATGAGGTGGTAAGTCACATGGTTGTATGTACAGCTAAACAACTACATTGTGGGAAAGTGAAGATGCATCTTCACTCTTTTCCCTATTGACACAAGTACTCTAGATCTAGCAGTTAGCTTGGAAAGCTGCCATGATAGGCCGTGTCACAATCCACATGCAAGACACTACAAAACTCCTTACAAACTTTGTGGGTGTCAATTTGTGACCTATGTGTTTGTTCTGAACCAATTGTTGTAATTGGTATACCAAATGGACATCAAACCAAAGAAAGGGTTTTCAAAAACGTTTGTTTTTTTATATTGCATGCATTATTATAGGTGGGAAAATTGTCATGTAGGTTGGAGTCAACAGTTCCTTGACAAAGATGAACACTAATTCATAATGCAAAAATGGGGATAAAATTTTGATGGCATGACCATTGAATTTAAAAGTGGCTTGTCATTTGCACAATATGTGCAAGGCACAAAATCAAATTCAGAATTTCAATTATGAAAGTAACATTACGAATTACTTAATATATCATTTATGGCATTTCAAAGGTGCTGACTATTGACGTTTAGTAAAAATTTGAACATTAATTAGCAACATTCATTTTAAACCATTTATCACATGGGAATACACATGCAAAAGTAGGTCAGAAATATATCCCTTAACATTATAATATTTTGACTTTTATATAAATATTAAAAAATAAATTCAAAATCTTTGCAAGTATCACTATGAAAACATCATGCACTCCATTAAGTTGCATATTGAGTTTCAAACAAAATTAGTGTAAAAAATGGATTTAAAATTAGCCAAGTAAAATGTGTTAGAACTTATTTTTAAATTTAATTGATAATTAATAATTATGAATTATAAATAAGTTTGATTCATATAGTTAGTCATTTGATAATAAATTATATGAAATCAAATAAATAATTATTTAAAATAACTAACAATAATTTACATATTGAAAAATGAACACAAAACATGAGGGATTTTTTTTTTATAATTGCAACTTAATTACAACTGAAATTGTAATTAAGAAATAAATAAAAAATTTAAACCATATGTTTTATCATTGAATCCCAAGTTACAAATTATATATAAAAAGATTGTTTCTCTTGTGTTTTCACATTAAAATACATGTGCCATTGGGATGAGCTCAAAAAAGTTTAACCCTAAAAGCAAAACATAAAGTTTTTAAAAAAATAATTCATAACTATTTTTTAATTCATTTAATTTTGTGTTTCCTACTTATTTAATTACTTAAGTAAATAAATCAATCTTATTTTTTTACCTAGGTAGGTAGGTAGGTAGGTAAGTAAGTAGGTCCTAAGTAAATACATAGGTATGTGAGTATTAAGACCTACCAACCTACCTAGCTATTGTTATGTATGACTTACGTAGCTACTTAAATATATATATATTTATTAACATTTTTAAATAGAATTAATATGCCATGTGACAATTTTTTATTATGCCATTTCACAAACTTGAAGCATCATTAATAATGGCTGATGGAGATCAATATTTTGAAAACAAAAGTAATGTTCAAAATTTTCATAATGCCACATGATATATTTTAATAGATGGATGACAATTGAGGATGTCAACATGACATCATGTGTGCAATTATAATGAAATTGCATAGTGGTTGAAAATGGGTTGTTTTGACATAGTTACAATTGAGTTGCAATGAATTGCACCATATATATAGTGTGTTACAACTCTATAACTCATGCAATTTGTCCATTAACACTCATAGTGTATAAATATTGTGAATTACAAATGTTTAATGTAATTCAAAAATTGAGTTTCAAGGTCAGTTGTAAAACACCCCTTTTTCTCATAATGTTCCTTTGCAACATCCTAATAAATGATAATTACCATTGTTCCAACTTTTTAATAAAATTATGACACATTTATTTTGACTAGGTAATTGTTCAATGTTCGCAAATATGGATACATATACCTTTTGATAACATTGGATATTTAAACATACAACATTTCAAAATTTGTCATTGACCTAATTCATCCAAGTCAAGTCTTAAAAAATTTACAATAAAATCATCAATATTTATGTTATGATCAGAAAAAATCTACACCTTGAATTTTTGAAGCAAATGTTGTGTTCAAAATGATTTTAATTATTTGAAAATAGTGAACATTAATCAAGTTTGTAGTTCCATTATTGATTATTATGCCTTCAACACATTAAGTTTTGAAAAGTTACAGATTAAACACTCCTCGTGTTGAAACAAATTTTTTTGGTTTGTGCACATAAGCTTTTGCTTTCAATTTTTTCTCAAAAACATTATACACACATTCGTTTAATACACTTGAAAAATATTGGATTGAAAATAATAAAAATATAGTTTTATAGACAAATTTATTTTTGCAACAAATGATAGTATCTTAATCTAATTAATATTTTCAATTTGAGATTATTATTTTTGTCGCAACTTTAGCCTTAGGCTCACAACCAAGGCAAAAATTTGCAAAGTTGCGGGCCAAGAGTGAAACCCGGGAGCCACATTTCATGTTTTTGGGAGTGTAGGAATGAGCTCCCACTTTGGGAGTTATAGTTCCAAAGGACTCGCAAATCTTCCAAAGCCAATTTAAGGGGCCAAAATTCATTGGATTGAAAAATGCCACATATTATTACAAAGCTCTTGATGAGGGCTACAACTTTGTTTAAGACCTCACTTTAATTAGAAATCTGCACAAGGAGTTGGTGGGCCTTCAAAGTCGTGGAAGTTTTAATTTCGAGAATTTCGGGACTCCCAACTTGGGAGTCTTGGGACAAAATGACATTTGAAAGCTAGCCCTATGGCTAGGCACAAAAAATACTATAAGGGGGAAGGTGGTGGTTTCCCCCAAGTCTAGGTCGTGGTGGGTTTTGTGAATTTGTGTTTGCTCGTGATTCATCCATGCACCAAAAGTGCTCTAACTATGCATCAATCAACTTGTTATTTGGTTTGTGCAGGTTCAAATTGACCCACTTGTCATTTGTTCTAATCCCATCTTGAAGCTCCAACATGCCCCTCTACCCTTAAAATGTTTCGAGCCAGGAAACGTGCCCCAACTCATTATCCTTATGTTGTTTTCACCTTTACACTTGTAGTTGAGCCTATCAAGGAGTTTGGGGGTACATTAATTTTGCTTCCCAAAAAAATCGTATGTTTTAATTATAAACCCATTTCCATTTATTTAACTTGGAACAACCAATTTTAATCAATAGGTTTGACAACAAAGTTTCATAGGCATGAAAACTGTGGCAATTAACGCAAAAGCCTCAAGCACAAACATGACAAGTGTAAGTGACACATTAAAATTAAAAAACACACAAGACAAGACACAAAGGTAAAAAATTGGTAATTGCGTTTTTTTAAATTAATAAAGGATGAATTTGTGGTGAAATATAATACCAAAAAATGTATATGATGTTTATTATTACATGTATATGAGGAACAAGGAAAAGAGTATAATGTACATTCATGGATTATATAATTAAGGGTGTACCCTAAGTGTCATAATACAGAGTCTTAAATTAATCTTGATAAATTGACATGATAGTTTGGGATTGGCCCAAAAATGTTTAAATAATCTTCAAACAATGTTGAAATTGTAAATTAAACATTTTTTGTTTTAAAAAATATTTATGATATTTTATGTGAATTGATTATTTTCAAATTTATTCACATGTTACATTAATATATCAAAAACATTGTGGTACATAAGTTTATTATGCATCATGAAACTTTGGATTTAAACATAATTCTAATCATGTAAATTTGCGCATTGGTTTCATGTCATGTGGTTCCTTATTTTGTGAATCTACTAAGTATATCATGTCTTAAACTTATGTTGATGAAATAGAATATTGGTTACATAAAGGTAGATTTGTACATTTAGGGGAAAGAAAATGCAAACTTCCATTTTGTATGAACCATGACAAACATTGCTTAAATTTTCCTTTTAAAAATTCGAATTTTAAATATTCACTATGGATAAAAAAAATCTTGAAAAATGAAAAATGTGAATGATGAATATTAGTGATAGATGTAAAAAGATATATATGGTCATGGATGAAGTTTATTCATGGGGTGAAAGCATGGTTAGATGTCTCAAAAGTGGTAATTGAAAATTCATAATCTAACATTAACAATTTTTTTTGTAAATTCAAAAATTAACAAACCATAAATCCTATAATTATCCCCTATGTTTTTAATCATAAATACTAATAAGTCAACTTATAAATATCCCTAAACATGTTATTGATAAAAAAATCCATGCAAGAGATTAAAAATTTTAATGTGAAATGGACTCCCAACAATAAAATTTATAACAATCACATCATTTAAATTTTTTAGAAATTAAAAGAATATATATTAGGAAAATTTCAATGCACTTCATTAATCAATTCTTCATTTGATGATGTTTTATTTTTTATTTTCTATTGTGACACTACTTTGATGTATTTTCTGAGTCCATATTTTTCATTTTCTCTATGTGACAAGTGTAGTGTTGTCATTTCAAAAGTCCATAATGTTAATTTTGAATATGGCTTTAAATTTTACATTTGTATGTAATCTAGAATAATCACAAGTGTGACAATTTAAATAGTCCCCCTATTCATGCTTTCACCCCATGGTCCATGGACTAAATTAAGTAAATAATCCATTAAACATATAAAATATTTATAATTTTGGGCCAATTGTATAGGTCCATTACCATTCCAAGCACACTTGATGGTACCATGATCCTTTTTTTCTAATATTGCAAGGTTGTATCCTCCTTTTGAGTAATTTTAGAAGAAGGAGATAATTGTTTTAAAGAACACATTTCTTAAAGCTTCATGAAAATTCCTTTCTTAGCATCATCTTAACATTTGATCCTCATTGTGCCCATTTGAAATCCTACATAAGCCTTTAGGTTGAAGTGCATGGCTATCTATTCACATGGTCATCCCATCATTTTGTATGGATTTGAACATCTTATCCTTAATGTTACACACTAGGTTGGGCCTTTTCCATTTGGCAACTCATGGTTTTAGCCATTACATTTAAGTGAACCTTTAGAGTTGATGAGTTTGCACCATTTGTGATAACAATTCAAATCACTACATGATGGGATGATTAAACGGTAAAAGCTTTGGGCTATGACCAAGGAGGTGAAGATTTAAACCCCACTTTTGGCATGTTGTGATCATGAAATTATCATGACAACTTGTGATGGGTTCATAGTTTGAAAAATGAATAATAAAAAATTGGGCATTGGACTCACATGTCTAATGTGATTATGTTCTAGATTCATCTATGGTTCAATCACAAAAAAAGAAAAAATTGAAAGATGTATTATTACTATTATTATTATTATTAAATTACTTTAAAAATATTTTATATTTTAAAAATAAATTAGTACTACCAAATCAATTAGTAGTTTTAGTCATCTTCATCAAATAGATTGAAAAAAATTGTTGGTATAAACAATTAGTTTGATATTACTAAAAGAAATAAATTCTTCATTGAAAAGGAGGTATGGTTGAGTGATTAATTGTGATTGAAATTTCAATCATAAAACCAACATTAAAACCATGTTATGTAGTGATGACTTAGGTAGATTTAATTCATTGGCTATTGGTTTCACAAGGTGTGGCAATGAATACAATTCACGCAAAGGATGTGTTATAATTGATTGACACTTTGGCGAATCAAGATGTGTTTTTACCTTTAACCATTTAAGAGGTATTTGAATGTTTACACTAACAAGTTGATGATTTTGTTCATCAATGTACTACTAATATGCCAAAGTTTGCGAACAGTTCTAGAAGGTTTCCTTTTTTTGGTTTGTGTTCATTATATAGGTAAAAGGTGTCAATGGCTTTATAAAAAGTTCCAGCCACATCCATTTTGAGGTTAACCATTGTGGCCAGGAGGCCTTTTTAAAGCTTAATGTTCTTTTAGGTTCCCACCCATCTTCTTATTTGATTTATTTCATGCAATAGGTAAGAGGTGCAGAACGTAGGTTGTTTTTTTACCCCTTTTGGTAAGTCCATGTTGTTTTCTTTTGTGGCCTCCATTTGTGCATATGTCCTATGAACTATGATGAGGTTGGTAAATGCTATTTATGACATGAAATTGTATGTCAAGTCTATTCTTGGTCTAATATCATGCAAGGTTGCCATTGTCCTTTTTTCAATGACATCTTTAAGTCTCAAGGGATGTTTTGAATAAAATGTCCTTTGTAATTTTTAGCTTTGGTATACCTTCTCTATATTCAAAAACATCTTATCCAAGCTTAGGTGACAACAAGAGGATAATGGGAGATGGGGGGTATACCAAAAAAATATTTATTTATTTGGAACACAAAGGGACATTGATAATACATCAAGAATATGTTGGGAACATGCCAAGGGACACATCAATGGACATTGAGGAAAAAAATATTTGGGGGATGATTGGGATCTTGAGTAATGATGATAAAAGACACCATGTAACACCTATGACACATTAAGGGATGCTAAAGAAGTGTTGAGAAAATGTTAGGGGATGTCAAGAAGATGTGAAGGGATGACAAGGGCACCGCATACATGATATATTTAGATGCTTCATAGGTTCATTCCAAATTCAAGTGAAATCTATTATTTCATAGGTTTGTATTGTTTAAACACGAATGTCATGCATTATTTAAACATGGAATTCATGTGCATGACTTTCTTGTGTAAACAACACAAATAGACATACAACATTCATTTCTAAACAATATGAATAGGCATATAACATTTGTATTTAAACAATGCAAATGACATTGATGTTCAACAATACAAGTAGATGAATGACATATATGTCTATTCCATATGAACTTATGAAAGATAGATTTCACATGACATTTATTATCGAATTGTGGCCCACGAAGTTTGTGATGTAGTGTTGAAAAAATGTTTTGACATGCTTGGGGATGCTAAGTGATGTTGGGCAACATTAGGAAAATTCTAAGGGACAACCACAAATAAACATGGTTTAATTGATAAAAAGTTACTGAAAATGGATAAACATCTTATCAATATGGACAAGTCAATGTTGACACAATTATTGTGATTAGTGTGGGTTTTTAATGGGCAAAGCAATTTTGGACCATTTGACCAGTCAAATTTTTGTCCAAATTGACATAATCTATTTTTTATATTATCAAAAATATTATTTTTTGGTATGCAAGTAGGTCATAAAAAGGCAAGTAGGTATGTAGGTGGTAGCCTAACTCAATCTACCTAACCTAACCTAATTTAACCCTATTGAACTTATTAAACCTTATTGACCATAATTTCTCAAACATGTACATAGGTTACAAGTACTATGAATTGAACCTTTGACTTTCACAATGCTGAATCAAGTTTTTATCCAATGGACCACACTTTCAAAAAGTGACAATTTTTGTCATTTTTTTGTTTCACATGTTTAAATTTCACATCAAGTGCTATACATTGTTTATTTAAGTAAGTAGAAAGGTTAGATAATTAGTAGGTAGGTAGGTAGGAAGTATGCAAGTAGGAAAGTAGGTAGGTTGTAAGAGATAATAAGTGAATGGGTAGTGTGTAGGTTGGAAATAATAAGTAGGAGGTGGGTAGGGATAAAATGAGCCAATCAAAGACCATGAGTAAATCCTTCATATCATTAATAGTGAAATATCATGCATAATGTGTTTAAAATCATGATTTATAAATCAACTTCAATTTTTTAAAAATTATTATGACCTAAAAAGATGTTGCATTATAATGTAAATGTGTACATAAAAATTTCATTTTGAAAGCATTTCGGTTTTTAAAAACATTTAAAATAAGAGAAATCACAAGTTACATAATTTTTAAAATGATTTTAGGAATTTCATATTCAATATATTTGTTTCAAATTTTGCTAAATGTTCAAACATACATAAAAAATATTGTTGTATAAGTTCATCCAAAATTTCAACTTTAATTTGAATAATAACATACCAATAGAAATGAAGTAATGATTATGTCCTAAAGTGGCTCCTTTTATTTTGATTGCATTTGGTAGTACATAGGTAGGTGGGTGGGTAGGTAGGTAGGAGGCAAGTTGTAAAAGGCAAATATGTGATATGTAAGTAGCTAATATGTCGGTGGGTAGGTAGGTAGGTTGGTAGGTTTAATTATCTACCAATTTAGCCTAGCTAATAGGTAAGCTAGCCTATTACCTTCCATACAATGTCCCATTTGATTAAAAAACCATTAATCATCTTGGCCATTGATATCAAATTTTTATGTTTAATTTGATTAGATGTTTCACTTGATTAAAAACCATTGATCATTTTGCTTAAGATGGTCATTTTTTATTCAACTTGATTGGATGCATACATAAAATAAGTCATTTTAATCAAGTTGGTTGGTCAAAAAATACACATGTCATTCAAGCTTCAAGCCTTTAGTTAAAATTTACATCTCTAGTAATAAAAAAGGACTAATTAGTCAACTTGAATATTTTTAAAAACCATGATTTGTAGTAGTGAATGAATGTTTTTCAAATGAAGGGGGATGTTGGGAAAATGCCATGAAATGTCAAGAAATGCCAAGAAAATTCTAAAAAACATTGGAAAAATTTGGACAATGTCAAGAAAATGTTTAGGGAGTTAGGTACTATTCAAAAAAAATTGGGCAACTCTAAAAGGATATCAAGTTGTGTTCGAAAAATGTTGAGCAATGTTGAGAAAATGTTAGAGGATGTTGGGAAAAGGTAAGTCCAAACCAAAAAATTAAATCGTGATAAAAAATTCAAATCAATTATTGTTAGTAAGGATGCTAGGAAAGACATTAAAAATGTGCCTAGCCTAAAGACTTCCCTTTTAACAACCCTAGTATTTGCTATACCAGTTTGGTCTTGGTGTATCGGTGTATGGGAACATTTTATACTAAGATGAAAATGGTACCAAATTTATAAATTCTATACTAGTTTGATCTATATAACACATGCATGATGAATTGATGATATATTGGTATGTTTATTGTTATATTAGCTCTTATGTGTAATGAAACTATTATTGTTGAAAGTTCATCCAAGCTTTTATTGATGTTGCATTTTAATGTCATGTGTAATATCCGAAAGAAAGCTTGAGACAGGCTTGAGCCCAATCAGTCAATGAAATTGATACATTGAAACAAAATCAAATATACTAAAAAACCATTATAATTCAAAACTTAGAATCCAATGTATGTATGCCATGTTCAATGCCTACAAGCTACAAGCAAAAACTAACCCCCAAATGCTTTGCAGCTCCTTCACATAACATACATTTGGTTTCTTTCCAGAATCCCCACCTCAAGCTGCCATCATCTTTACATACAAGCTACAAACAAGAACTACCCCCACATCCTTTGGAGCTCCTGCACATAACATACATATGAATTCTTGCCAGAATCTCCACCTCAAGCTGCCATCATCATCTTACATACAAGCTACAAACAAGAACTACCCCCACATCCTTTGCAGCTCCTGCTCATAGCATACAGACAGTTTCTTGCCAGAATTCTTGCCTCAAGCTGCCATCACCATCTTACATACAAGTTGCAAACAAGAGCTACCCCTCGCAACCTTTGCATCTCCTGTACATAACATACATATGGTTTCTTGCAAGAATATCCCACCTCAAGCTTTCATCATCATCTTACATGCCAATGAGAGAGACTCCCTTGGTGACCCAGGATTCATGCTAGGGTAGTTAGAGGATGGCTCCCTAGTAGAAATATTAAGCTTCGTTCCTAAATTCTTCTACCAGACTGTTTTGGTTTCTTCTAGTTCTTTCCAATCCCTCTATTGGGCCAACCTGGTATAAGGCCACGTATCCACACAACAAGTACCAGCTTGGTCTGGTTTTGCAGTATTGATACTAGTTAGTGGCCACAGTGAACCAGCACCCACCAGTGCACCATCAGGGATAGATGATATGTGATCAGGAAACAGTTTTCTGTTGGGTTCCAGTTCCCTCGCTAACCATGGTGGTTACCTCAGTTGCTTTACTTACTACCTACCAACTAGGTAGGTAATAAAAACAGCCCCCACCTACTGTGCATAGATTATCTACTTACTTACTAGTTCCCTATTTTGTTACCTACGTGTCTATATGTTAGACCTACTTCTTATAGAATGGGTTATCAAGATGAAACTGGGTAGTAACTCAGTTGAGGATCATCCACAACTGGGTCGTACCAGGCATACAGCGGATGCTGCACTGGTGGGTGCTGGTTTACTGTGGCCCTAGTTTAAAACCTATATACCACACCAAGACTGGTCCAGGTGAGCCCGAATAATTAGATTTTGGAAAAATAAAAATTCACAAGCAGTCAACAATGAAATTCTGAAAACACTTTGCTTCGTACTATTGCGAAGTCCTCAGCAAGTAAGGTGCACAGTGGTGCACGTAGGTGGTTGTTAGTGTGCCCAGCTCACCATGACATTGTTGCAAGTTTGGTCAACAGCTAAGGAAACAGTTAACACCGTGCAGCTTACTGGCTGAATTGATGCATTCAGCTACTCAAAAAGCGATAGCTTTGTACTTAGTTTCTTGCCTAGACAACAGGAGTGTTTTGCTCAAATCAACTAGGTAATAGTCGTCAAATGAATCTCTCTGGTCTGGGTATTGACGTTAAATTAAAAGAAAAGAAAAGAAAGTTTCATAATGTTTAGACCTATGGTGCAAACAAGGATCGTTGAATATTGAACAATTTTGTCACTAAAAATTCAATAGAATCAAATCAATTCTTTTTTTAGGGGTGCACTTGTGGTACTGTTGGAAAGTCTTTTGATGAGTGAGATTTCTTGAAGGTGATTTTGTAATTTAAAAACCTAAGGTGGGGGGGGAGATATTGAAAATTTCAGTAATTCCTGTGAATGGAAATTAACTTGAAATGGTATTTTTAACAATTGACTTATGGTCACAATTTGGTCCTGTTCACAAATAGGAGCAGGGACATAGTCCGATTCACACTTGGGCCAACCACACAGGCCACACTAGTATGTATTATACTAGTAACTCGGTAACCAGTTGCTTGTCAACAAGAAGCCTGGAGGCGGGCAGATTTGTAGGCAGAGCTTCACACTGGGTAATGAATGACTAATGAGATCTGAAGCTCTGTGAAAGAGGCCCAAATGGGATGTCTCTTTGCTGGGCTACTGCAGACACCTTATTGACACACTGCAAAAAGCAGGCTATGGCAGAGGCTTTCTTGAAGTAGGGCCAGCTCCAGCTGGAGTCAAAAGGTTTGTGCTTTCGTTTTTTATTTGAAAGGTTAAGTTACTGACTCAACCAAACTCCCCCAGGCCCCCAAACCCTCTTAACCCCTCTTCCTTGTGAAGAATCTTTCAAAGTCCAAGAGGGTTTTCATTAAGAAAACAAACGGTCATGATGGACAGCGTGCACCCCTTGACCACCACCACCAGCTACACTTAACCCTTAACAGCTTGTTTGTTCCCACGCAAAACAGCCTTTTCGAAAGGAACAGAACTGAATGGCAGTTTTGAACCGAACCTATTATTACACCAAGTGCTGTTGTTGGTTGCAGGCATTCATTAACTGAGTCCAGACGTCCAGACTCTCTGTCTGTCCGTCTTTGTGGATGACCGTCACGGCCCAGATTCAGAGTCCTGATGCCAATCCCACTCGGAAGATCCGAGAGCCTTTTGGAGTCAGAGGTTACCGCAAAAGGAAGTGCATAGAAAAAGGTTGAAATCATCCTCTCAGTTAGTAAACGAAAGGAGCGAGACCAGGTCGCTTGCAGTATAACTGAATGAATGAAATCAAAGGCATGGCTCTTGTTGCAACACGAGGCCTTCTCAGGTGCTGCTGTTGCTGGGCGTGGCCCACCCTTGATTGCTCTCATCAGGAAGGCTACTTACTTACCACTTTTATCATGCCAGGGGAAATTGCTGGAGTAAGCCAAAAAAAAAAAAAAAAAAAAAGCATTTGGAGGGGCTCTTGTCAGGCCAATTGTTCAGCCAATTTTGCGGTGAATGAACAGGAAATCATTGGAGTTTAACTATTAGATGATGCCATAATGGCATCTTGATGAGACCCATCCCCAGTGAGCCAGGGTGAACCAGCACCTACACTGCTACTTTCACCTTCTTGAGTGATGCTTCTGAGTGCCTATATTGAACCCAAGAGATGTTAGATTTGGACTCTGATTTAATCTTATTTATAGGAGAAGGGTCTAGCTTCAGTCCCTTTTGGATTTGAGTCTGCTGTCATGAGGCCTTAAAGTTCCAGCAACATTTTAGGCCCTGTAAGCATCCCCAAAACACACCCAAAAAATTGGATGGTTCTTTTATGACTGGAAAATTATAGTGCTTAGAAGCAAGCCAAACAAAATTTGGGCTTTTATGATGGCATCAGTGTAGTATCTAGTTCACCCAACGCCATCTTGAGGAGCAATTGGGAACTGCTATGGACAGGCTCCCCATAGCAGTCCCAGTGGCAAGCTAGGGTGTTTTAGAGGAGTGTATATACAAGCACTCTGATCTCCACCCCAAAAATTGACAAATCAGATCGACAGAAGAGACCCGGCTTTGCAGAGTTGGGTGCTGGAGGGGTTGAGGAGGGTGAGGGGTGTGTGTGGGGGAGGGATCTTGTAGTTGCCATTTGGATTGGATTTCTGTTTTTTTGTTTTTGTTTTGCTTTACTAAACATCAACAAATGCTCGCCAAACACGACCAGTTCTTCAGCTTTCCACATTGGAAGTGTTGGATTGCCTTAGAGGGATCTCATTGTTAGGTGGGATTGGATGGTATAATCCATTCCTTCCATTTTGTTAGCTGTTTGACAGTGTCCATGGACCATCATCTCCCTCATCCACCATGTTCAATTCTTTGGCTCCACTGGCCAGAGGGAATATGCTCCTATGACAAGGGTCAGAGGGAATGTGCACCAACAACAAGGGTCATAATGACTCTTCCGCCTATGGCAGGTTTGAACTTCAAACTAAAGACTTCCTTCCTCCATCCAGACTTCTGATCTAGATGCATCCAATTTTACGGAACATGCTCATTCATCATATGTGTTCCAGATGTCGCTCACACATTGTGTCAAGTTCTAAGCCCAAATTTTATGCCTGAAGCTTACACCAATGCCTAGTCATGGGCAGAGCCAATAAATTGGGCCAATTGGGCCAGGGTAAACCAACTCCCACCGATCCACTAGTAGGGGAGAACCTATTATGGGTTCCCAACTTGTTATGTTATGTGTTGGAATGAAACTCAAGTGAGCATTGGTTGGGTTATGGGTGGGCTTAAGAGGGAAAGAAAAAATTCCCTTCCTTTTTTTTTCCCTTTCCCTATCTACCTACCTTTGACCTCTCCTACCTACTAACCTCCTACCCACCTACTAGACCTAACTACTATTACCTATTGACCTTTACCTAACTATTAAACTTACCCACTAAATTAACGTACATGTTAACCTAACTTACTTGCTAACCTTAACTTACCTACTAACCAAATTGGTAATGTCTCCTTTGGTTTTCACCATAGTTCTTTAGCCTCTGCACCACTGTATCTCCCTTCACTTAGATCCTCCTCTTCATGTCATCACCTCCTCAACTTGTTGTGGGTCACCTTAGTTCAATGCATGTAAATGAGCTTAGTTTCATTTTTGTTGTTGTTGTTTTTCGTGTTATAGAAGACAATAATGAACCTCAGCTCATCATCATTTTTTATTTATTTTTGGGTTTCTCCTTGTTACAAAATGCAATGACAAATTGAAATTCATCATCATTTTGTTATTTTTTCATGTAAAAGATGATGATGAATTGAGGGTTGTCATTCCTTTTTTTTTTACTATTTTTGTTGTCAAAGGAACTTAAAGCTCCTTGATGATGGTGGTGAATGAACTTTCATTGCCATTGTTAGGGAAATTTGAATTTTCATTTTTTTCATTACATCAACATGTATTTCAATTCATTTTGTGTTTCACTAAACTTTGAATGTTTTTGGAAAAGTCTACCATGACAATAATGGTTAACCCTTAGTGACTTGGGACCAATTGCTATAGATAAGTGAATTCACTAATAATTAATTAAATTCAATAATAATTAATTTATTAAACTAAATTTTTAATTCATAATTAAGGTAGGAATTTAGGCTAAACTAAGCATTTAGCCTATTAATTAAGGTGCAAGCATGAAAGTTTGAACCCCTCACCTCCTTTCATCTCCATGTTTAAAAAACAAGTCTTTAACTATTGAACCATTATTTAAATAAATGAAACCATTTGTCATCACATATTATTATGAACATTTTTTTTCCTAACCTATATGTAGGCTATCATAAGCTACATTTATACATAGTCTTAAGTTATTTGTAGGTTTCTGTAGGTTATTATAGGTTATTTTGAAATTAGTGTTAGTTACTTTCAATTATTTTTATATTACCATAGGGTCAGATTTTAAGCTAGTCCTAAGCTATTTTAAGTTATCTTATTTAAATTATTGTTGCCTATTTAAACTATTTACCTTAGGTTATTTCAACCTAAATTATTTTAAATTGTTTTCAACTATTCCACCTTACATTATTTTAGATTATTACACATTATGTTATTTTAAGCTATTGTACCTTAAATTATTTTAAGTTATTTGACCTAACATCGCAAATCTAGGATTTCACAACTTATTAATGGAAATCATTCAAATTTTGTTCATTCATAATTTTTACATTCATGTGTTAATATTGTGCATTGAAAACACATTTGACATATTTGAACATTCATTTTATCATGGTCTTGATGTTGAAGACCTCCTACAAAAGTTGAAGGCCTTCCAAGCTTGGCCTTTTCCCCCACCAAGCCATGCACCTCCTTCAAATGCTTGGTCAACAACCATTTGGCACAATAAGCAATAATGCAAATGTCAACTTTGCATTTCCATTTCGACCCAACCTTCATCCATTCCTTGCCCTTTTGAGCCAAATTAGGTGGACAAGGGGGTGTTGGTGGTTGCAAAACCTGGTCAGTTTCAAGTTTTGGACCTAACCCAAAAAATATCGAAAAGAAATCATTACTCTATAATTAAAAAATCCTCACCCTAAAACTTTACACATAAAGAGTTCAAAATCAAAATGCAAGTATTGCGAAACATAAAATCACACAATCAAATACAATTCCTATAAACTTTAATTGTTTTTAGGTATTGCAATAAAAACATTTTGGCAAAAAAAATCCCACACCTTCCATCAAGAATGATGGAAGGTGCAGATATAATTAAACTTAATAAAAACTTGTATAATTTTTTAAATCTGCATTTAATCTAATGTTCAAAATTTTTAAAGAATACAACCCATCATTCTTCAATCAAAATCCTCAATTTATATTACAAATTGTAATCCTTGTCACCTTTAATCCACATCTGTTACTTGATACATCAATTTTAAATTCTTATTTTTGATGAAGTAAAATTTTGCTCTTCATGTCTTAAATAAGATAGAACATCATTTTGGTCACCAATTGCTTGATCTGATTTAACAACATTTACTCTACAACTTTTTGATCTAATGCAACAACATTTTGTTTAATAATGATTTGATTTGATGCAATAACATTTTGCTCAGCAACTGCCTGATTTGATGCAGCAACATTTTGCTCAACAACTACTTGATTTGATGCATCAACGTTTTGCTCAGCAACATTTTGATTATCAACTTCCAATTCACCACTGCCACTTTTCTTCAATCTCCTTCTTGTAGCCATTCTAACATTCAACAAAAATAAAACCACCATTTCATTATTAATTGTCAATTCCAATGAACTAAATGAAAACCACCACAAAAAAAAGAAAAAAAAGAAAGGACAAAACCATTTCTAGCCATCTCCTTCTCCATAACAACACCACCATAAAGGAAGGTGACGACATTGTTGCCGTCACCTTCTTTGTAGCAAAACCACAAAAAGGCACATGCCGCCTTTTTGTTGCAACAAAGCCATCAAAGAAGGTGATGGAAGCTGTTGTTTCTTTCTTTTTTGCTACAATGGAACCACATAAGAAGATTGTAGTTCATTGCCATCGCTTTCTTTCCTACAAAAACACCAAAATAGAATGTTGCCATTGCCTTCTTCACTACACTACAACAAAAAAGAAGAAGAAGAAGGCAACCTTGTTGTTGTTGCCTTCTAAGTTGTAACAAAACGAAAAGAAGGGGACAATAGCCTTTGCCTTTTATGTTAGAACAAAAAAAGAAGGTGGTAATAACCTTTTTATTTGTGGTGCAAAAAAAAAGAGTTGTCGGCAACATTACTGTTGTCGCCTTCTGTGTTGCGCTATAACACCACAAAAAGAAGGCAACTACAGCCTGTCATCGCCTTTTTTGCTGAGGTGGAGTAACACAACAAGAAGAAGGCGATGATAGGCTATTGTCGCTTTCTTTGTTGAGGTGGAGCAAGACAATAAGAAGAAGGCGACGGTAGGCTACCATTGCCTTCTTTGTTGAGGTGGAGCAACACAACAAGAAGAAGGTGACGACAGGTTGCTGAGATGTAGCAACATAACAAGAAGAAGGCAATGCCAGCTTGCTGTCGCCTTCTTTGTTGTGCTACAACCAAAAAAAAAACGAAGGTGATGGCAGCTTTGCTACCGTCGCCTTTTTCATTACCTTGCAAATAAACAAAAAGAAAAAGGTGACAACAGCTTGTCATTGCCTTTTTTGTTACGCTGCAACAACACAAAAAAAAGAAAGCAACGATAGGCTGTCATCGCCTTTTTTGCTATGCTACAAGAAAAAAAAAGAAGGCCACGACAATTTTGTTGATGTTGGTTTTTTCACTATGCTACAACAATAGAAAAAAAACCAATGAAGTGAAGAAGGTGACGGTACTAATGCTGTCGTCGCCTTCTTTTCTATGTTGCAAGAAAAAAGAAAAAAGAAGGCAACGGAACGAAGAAGGTGACAACAACAACCTTGCCATCGCCTTCTTTGTTACGCTGCAAGAAAAAAAAGAAGGTGATGGTAGCGTTGTTGCTGTCGCCTTCTTCACTTCGCTACAGCAAAAAAAAGAAGGTATTGGAGCAAAGAAGGCGATGACATTAACATTGCCGTTGCTTTCTTTGCTATGTTGCAAGAAAAAAAAAGAAGGCGACGACAACAACATCATCGCCTTCTTTGTTGCGTTGCAGCAAAACGAAAAAATATAAGGCATAAGGCATACGGGAAGGAGTTCACTTTAAGCTCCTGCTTTGGGTCCCACATGGGTTCAAAATGGGTCTTACTTGAGGCGCTCTAAAGCTCCAAGTTTGAACGTGCTAGCTTCAAGCTTCAAGCGCGTGCTACCTCCACTGCCTGCTCTTCTTCACTTTGCTCTTGCGTTCGCTACAATGGCTCCTGAGCGAGTGGGAGGTAAGAGGCATGAGGTAGGTGGAGGTAGGTAGGGGGAGAGGGAGGGAAAAATTTTGGGGCAGAAAAAAAATCGGAAAAAACTAATAATTTCGGGCAGGGAGGATGTGTTTCTGGTTCATCCTGGAAAGAGCTTCAACGGCCTCATCCTCAACTGGTGCATTGGTGGCTGCTGGTTCACTCCAGCCCAAAAAGTTGACTGTGATACTACATTGGTTAATGCAGGATCAGGAGTTGGATGAAAAACTGCAGGCTATCCTATGAACAGAACGGCCAACTGGTGCGTTGGTGGGTATAGGTTCACTCTGACCAATAAATTCTGACATTCAACTGATAAGAATAATGTCCATTCAACCTGGCCCTCCCCACTCCCATTCACCATCCCCAGTGGAGGATTACTATGTACATTATTTCACTACTCCAAATGGGGAGATACAGCCTGGGTGAAACCCCACCTACACTGCTACCTCCATCTTCCTGATCACGGTCCATTAGTGGCCATATTTAACACGATAGAGTCATCCGTAAACTAAGAAAAACACAGCACCAGAACCCTGAGTTTGGTCATACACAGGGTGAGATTAGATTCAAAAGAAACCTGCAAAAAAGTACAATAGCATTCAAGGGGGGGATGAAACTCAGAAAACCATCAAATTTTGGTGGTAAACTGAGTTTCATCCTGTCTTTTCTTTCCTGAGCGCCTTCACAGCTGCTACATATATTTTCACCGCTCCTAACTGTACAATTACTATAATAAGTCTCGAACCTTGTGCATTAAATGCTAAATGCTGAGTATCGGCATTTCATACTGAGATTTAGTAAAATGTCTTTACTTTGTAGATACCAGTGAAAGAAGGGATAGGCGGGTGAAAGGAGGCCCAAAGACAGGGTGAAAACAGGCGTTAGTTTATGGATAACTCTAATAACTGTAAAATTTTGGACTCAGAGACCCTGATTTAGTATTAGGACAGGGTATTTAGTATCTAACCATGATTAGAAGCAACCTAAAAATAAATAATTCAGAGTTTCTACTTTACTACCAGGTACCATGTGTAGGTGCTAGTTCACCCGAAGTGGTAGATACTAGGTAGGTAGTAAAAGCTAAGATCGAATTTAAATGTGCGTTCACACTTGGTGTTAGGGAGTCTAGTGTAGAGTCCATTATCACCATACTAGTCATTTAAGACTTAAACTTACTTATCATGAAGATTTTATGTTAAACTAACATTCACTTAACATTAAGGTATATCGCCCATTTAACATTGGGTGCCACCTAGGATGCCACCTAGATTTACATTTAACATTGATTTAACATCAAGTGTGAATGCACCATTATAAGAGAGCAAAATGTGCATTGTTGGATGGCCTGGTGCAAAACGTTTTCACTTGTCTCCTCCATTCAATTAAATAATACATATCTGCCTAAGATGATTGTCATTTTTTAAAGGGGAAAAGGCTTTCTGAACCATGCAGCATATAATGCTGTTTGAGACTTTTAGGTGTTTAAAATGAATTTTAGAAAGTTGACAAGAGACAAAAAGGTGGATCCCACATTTTGTTTCCACCCCAAGTGAAAATTAAAATTGAAGTTTGTGAAGGAAGGTGGGGACAAAGCCAAAACTTTTTTGAAATTTTTTTATATAACTTTTTCTTTTTGGGAGTCAAGAAAGCAATGTCTTTAAAAATATTTTTTTAATCAAATATCTCCAAAGAGAGACAAGAGAAGCAATGTTTGAGCTGAATCTTTGGATTGACAATTAATTGTTTTTGGGGTCATGGTGGGTTGGATGGAAACACTCCGGCCGGCTACATACCCCAAAAAGACCGAAAGCAAGGATCTACAAGTGAAGTCATTCAAAGCTACATGGACATTCATTCATTCATTCATTGAGCCCTGAAACCACAATGTGTAAGTAGTTAATTATTGGGGGTAAAGTCTGAGGGAAATTTTCTGCTTTATCCGACCAACATATGGGCCATCTCCACAAGATCTGCTGTATGTAAAAATATCATCTGCTGAATGGTAACCCACTTCATTTATTCGTTAAACCCCAATCTGGGTGTGAAATGAAACAATAATGTTCATCCATCCAGGACTCAAATTGTCGGTGGCTAAGGCCATGGACAAAAATAGGGTTCCAAGTTAATGCTGCTCACCAATCAGACACATAACGTGAACAACAACCCCTTTCCAACTTTTCTCTCACAAAATCCTTGTTCTTTATCATGTCAAAGAAGCTTTCAGATTATGTGACTCAGCACTCACAAGCCTACCATCCATTGGAAACCCCCCCTGGGCCTTATGACTCAGTTGTAGGTCATTGACAACCCAGTTTACCAAGATAGTTCCACCACCTTGGTATCCTATTTTGAGCATTTTGGGCTTTTGTTTGGCCCCAAGTTACTAATAAATGCTAAAACATTGACATCAAAATATTAATAAATGCTGGAACCATTGGCCTCAAGGGTTGCAAAATGGTTTCCCAAATCCTTTTTTCCAGTCTTGGGGCCAATACAAGGCAAGGCCATAAAGTTCAGCATTTACTAGTAACTTGTGGCAGATTGAAAATATTATTTTTTCTATTTTAGCCTTGACTCCTAGTGTGAAGCCCATGGGGCTGATTTCCAGCTTTTGCATCAATAGGAATGCTTGATTTGAGTTTAAACATTGGGCTTGACTGCTAGTGTAAAGTGGGCTTAATAAGAATGTTTATATTTGAAGTTGCTGTGCAAGAATGGATAGCTATTACAAGGACTCTTTTATGAGGTCCATATGATCAAACCCTAATGCCTGGAAGTGTAGAGATAAGCATCCTTATGAATGTGATTGCATTCTGAAGTACCCTCCTTCTGGTCTATTGTTGTGGACCCCTAGTTACTTAGTAGCAGGAACAATGAGAAGCTGAATGTGAAGACAAATCCTTCCAGCAATGAGTAGACCTCGGTAATGTGGCATTGACATTGTTGGATATGATGCTTTGGGGGGCCATTCTTTTGCTCACAAGGTGGTCCGTGAAGCATGAGAATGTTTACAAGTACTAAATTGGAAAGCTTTGTGTTCAACTAGTAAGCAATGCTAACTTTGCGACCATCACATTGGGTATGATTGGTAGGCTTGATGCCCTTAACCCTCTAGTCTCCTTTGTTTGAGGGACCTTCTCTTTCTACTTTATTATGCACACATATCTGCCTCTGTTTCTGGGTGTGTACCTAATCAGCTCATGGTCCTCACTGACTTTGCACATCTTTTTGTTGAGCTTAGTTTACTGCTCATTGGATTATGCATCTCACATCTATGTCTACATAGGGTGATATAGTAGTGAATAACACCATGAATCTATGGTCAACACTGAACATAATTTGCAATGGCATCTTTGTAGTGTGTATGGAAGCATGCAATGTACTAAACTAAAAACTTCACTATGAGCTATCCACTAGTAGAAGTTCTGTGGAGATGGTTGCTTTTGTTTACTCTGGTTTTTGGGCAGGGATGCAGGTGTTGGTACTAGTGTGGAAGCAAGACACAAGATGAACCAGTGGACATGAATGGCTTGTCATTGCTACTCAAAGCGCCATGTACCATACTAACAGCAGACAGACCAGTTATCAGCAACAAATTTATCCAGAACTATGCAACAGCCACAGGTAGTAGAAATTTCCTAGGTCTAGCTCTCAAACTTATCTGGACAGCTTGCCAGTACTATTGCTAGGCACAAAGCATGTTAGTACCTGGAGCAAAATTTGTGAAGAGATTTACTGTTCACCTGAGCATTGAAGTTGCCACCATGCTTGTCATTTGATATTTGTCAAGGAGCAAGATGTGAGTATTTTGAGCTAGTATAGGAAGAATTGCATGGTTGCAACATTGACGACTATTGAGCAGTACCATATCTTAGCACACTGTCGTCAAGTATCAATGAGTGCAATGAAACACTTGGATCCTTCAAAAGAGTTTCTGAACATACTGCCTTTTTATGCAAAAATCATTTCACCATAAAGGATTTGCAAACATGCTTGAGAGAAGTGTCTTTCTCACACAACATAGCTACATGACAATCAAACCCCTGAAATCACATTGAGCACAAGAGGAAAATGACAAGTATCAACCCATCCACTCCACTGCATTGCATACTTTGCGATATCAAGGTAATGAAATCTTATGAGACTTGAGGCCAAATTTTGTTGTGGTGCTCTATACCTTGTGATTGCTCCTACATTTAAGTCCCCTCCATATCATCTTACATTGTCCACCTGCATCACGGATTTCACTCCATGGAATGAGCTCATTGTATAATCTCAAGATGCCTTGCTGCCATTTCAAAATCTCTGTGTTTGGCAAGTTCAACTTTATGTACAGGATTTGATTCTATGGAAAATTTGTTAATTGGTGAGCTGGATCCTCATAACAGTTGAACTGAAATCAAACTCAGTGTGGAATGATCTATTAAAAGTTGGAAAACCTACCCAAGCTCTGATAATCTCATGTGAGCCATTGCATAATCTTCAAAGAATTTGTCTTCATTCTGCCACAAAATGTGTTTTAGCATATAAAGCAAGACAACTAATGTTGGATTCAACAGTTGTGTACATGAATTTCTGAACACTGCATAGGTGGGCATGAGTATCACTGCAAGGGCAGATAGTAAGATTCAGGAATTGTATGTGAAAAGCCTTTTGGCAAAAAGTAAAAACCTTTGGAAATAAATTCTCCTATACCATTTCACTGAATCCATTGACAAAGTCCAAGAGTGTGCTTCATTCTCAATTGCAAGCTCATATCAAAGCATCAAGGTTACGAGTTGGCAAAAAAAACCCATGGGTTAGTGAAGAAATGCTGCAGACCTTGTTTTGTACCAGTGCAGCAGGACAAGTGACCTATAAAGTTGCTTAGACCTTGATAATTTTCCAGTTCTGATGTAGAGAAGATCTGGAAACAAACTTAGTACCTTGGCATATAACTCAACATATTTTCGAAAAATTGGGTCATTCACAAGGCACTTGTCAGATGGTAGCTGCAGAAGTCCTTCCTTGGGGGTACTGCTCAACAATTCCCTGTGGATACATATACTTTCAAGTTTACCATGTAACGGATGGGTAGGATGAATTAGAAAGAATGGTGCCACAAATGATGAATCCTCTGCATGTCAAGCCTGAACTATAATTAAATAGTCCTCCATAGAGAGATTTATGCCATATAAATGCAACTACTTACTTGAAATAAGAATTGTCAAAAATAAGGGGGTTTGAAGTCCATGGGCCTTCAAAATTTGAACGTTCTTTGTGACATCTCCCCTGGGCATTGCCATATTCATATTCGGTTAATATATGTGTACATCATGGGGTTGTTTTTTCATGTTCAAACAAATCCATTATATCTTCACACCTGAAGGAAAAGGTAAGACAATTGTGAGGAGACTTACAATAGTGTGTGCACCAGAAAGGGCAACAATGTCTTGATCACTCAGACCATAAGCTCCAAAAACTGAACGAAGCATATCAGCTCCTGGTAAGCAAAATTTGAGAAATTTGTTATATATTGGAAGTTCACCATTCGAACTTTTGGGCATGTCAGCAATCATGAAGGTCCCCATGTCTGAAAACAATGTTCACTGAAGCAACAATCGGACAAATAGTTCAAGAGGGGAAAACCCAAGATAAAGGTCTGATGAGGACATGAGCTCCAATGGAAAATGCAAAAGTTGCACTACATTGACAGTGTGTAAGCAATTGAACTACATATCTTTGATTGGTTGTGCTATTCAATTAGTATGAGGTCAAATGTGATGCCACTACCTTTGTTGGGATCAGGTAACCGACCATCTGGTGCAGCCTTCATTGCATCCTGTGAAGACAAAGATGTTCGACATTATGGTATTTGATGCATTTGAGTTTGTATCATTTGCTGAGTGCCTTGGACAAGTAGGGAAACAAAAGGGAATGTGACCAGGATGGAAATGAATTTTCAGCCAAATTATACCTTTCTTCCTGGATGGAATGGCACTTCTGGGCCACCAGTGACCTCAACAGCAACAACACCAGCTAGCTGAATTGCACAAATTCATATTCTCAACAACAACTTGTGGAATGGAGTTTTAGCGGGGGGAAAAAAGGCTTCTTGCCCAATCAAACAATCACAAGTCTTTATTCAACATGTTGCTTAGGATTATTATGTCTCAAAATGAGAGCAGGAGTGCAAGTTTTCACTAGACTCAAAAATCAAATAAATTTTCATGTGCTCTGCTGCTGCAACAAATACCCTTACCGCAAGGAAGTCACCATATGATAGCTTGGGAAATGTTTCCTTGAGAGGTTGGAGAATTTTGAAAGCAATTTCAAGCCCAGCATTGGCTTCAAATTTCAGCTCCTCTGGAAATCTTATGGACCCAAATGGTCCCCCATTCATGGCCTTTTTATTGTATGTCCCTGCTGAATGCCATCTGTGGTCTTGGGGCATTTAGAACCAAATCTGGTGAATACTTTTGACTCCTCTTCCAATATAGTCCTAACTTCTAATATGATGGTGAAAAGTCAATACTTTCAAATGTAGGAATGGCCAACATAGATAATTCATCAATTGGAGGCAGGGCATGGAATTATGTGTGAACAGGGTAGATGATGAAGCAAACAAATTCACAACCTACTAAGCTTTGATATTGGATTTTAACACTTACAGGAAACGTAGAACAAGGGGTGCACAATGCTTCTCTGTCAAGCACATATAAGCATTCACAAATCAGAAAATGAGTTATAGTTCGAACATGTGGTGGGTGTTTTAGAAAACGATTTCTACATTTCAAGCTTTTGAAGGCAATCCTACATCAACCAAAGAAATGCATTTAAAATCAAGTCAAATGTCTTAGGTGCATGCATAAAGACCTGAAATGATCCCACGCAATTTCTTTCGACATCTTTCAACATCAGCCAAATATTCTCTGGTGACACATGGATATGAAGAGCCTGCTCCAAAGCACGACATTGAGTCCACTTAAAACACGATTGAAACTTTGAACTCTACAAAATCACCACATCTGGTGTATCTGCATCATGTGATAACAAATAATAACCACAATATGCTTCAACTGAACATCATTAATATGCTTTTTATTGATGGAATAACAAGTTTCATTGTGTTTTATAATCTCCTATTGTTTCCCTTCCACAGTATGAACCATGTAAATTTACAAAATTAATTCATGCAAATGTGTCTATGGAGTCACAATGTTTGATTTCAAAATGAGGTCCAGTTGGTTGCTTCTTTCAATTGACAAAATAATCTCTCTCCTTCATACAAACACTGATATGTTCAGCTGCAAGGGGATGAGATTTAGACCCCATGGATCAACCCCTCCATCTCCAAGTGGTAAAGCATTGTACCTCTTCATGATAAATAAGCCTGCTTTTACAAGACTTAAAAAGACATGACTTTTGACATGTATCCAACTTGTGTCTCTTGGCACATCAATTGTTTTGAGATTCAAGATTTTGAAAATTTTGAATTCGCACTCATCATAGAGATATCCACTGTGTTGTTGCTCAAGAGTATATTGATATAATTATTGCCTAATGACAAATATATATGATTCTAGTAAAAGTAATACAATTAGAAGAAAAGTCAACCAACAAGCCTAGCTAGGAGTTTATTACACCATTTACCTCATAATATTCTTGCTCCATGATGGGTTTCAAAGCCCTAAGGTAGGAAGTTGAAGTCTAGAACAATTGTTAGGTTATTGAAGCATATTGACCAAGTTGGTTGTTGCATGCTGTAAGTGCACACAAGGTTTGTGAGGTTTTCACTTGAATTGTTTCAAGAATTGTCCCTAATTGCCACTGATATCAAATAACTTTCGAGCTTTGGTTCACCAAATAATATTGGTGGAAATTGGTAGAATGTACCTTGAGGGGAAATTTTTGTAAATGTGGGCTACATTTTGTAGAGTTTCTCACCACTAAGTTCAAGTAGTGGGAGATTTGGAATGCATCCATGGCATGCATCAATTTTAATCAACCTTAAATATAACATACATGAATTTTTAAAATGCTAAATGACCTAATTTGTAATTTAGTGTAATATCAAAGGGTGGAAACATAATAAAATAGAGAAAAAGTTACCTTGTCAACATTGGATATAAAGTAACAACAAACTAAAATTGTTATATGTACAATGTTTTAATTTGAATGATAAAAAAAAATCACTATTGTGAATCATTTTTCAGATTCAAAATTTCAATAAGTTTTTACTTATTTTTTGAAATGCCAGTAACTATAAAATTTAGTTTATTCTAAGTGGACTTTCGTAGAGTAAAAATACATCCACTTAAACATCTTTTTGACATACATTTCACAAGGAAAGAAATCATTAATTCAACAAAAAATGACCCATGTAGAAACTTTTGAAGATAAGGTCAAGATTTTGGTTATTCAAAAGTCCATAATTATATTTTGGTTAAAACTTTTGTAATGAAGTTTTCAAATCTATGTTTTTTTTCTTTCATCTATCAAATATTAAGTCCCTATAATATATAATTTTCAACAAATGATATTGAAAATTTCATGTGTATGGGAAGTGCAAATAGTTGGGATAATCCAAATGTTTTCATTTCAAAAATCCATTATTACATATTGGGTGCACATTTATTGTGCACAAGTTATATAGATATTTTTTTATTGAAGTTATGAATCTTAAACCAAGTCCCAATTGTGCACATAATGGTTCTATGGTATAAAAATGGCATGTTAATTCATTATACCCTATAGAAAATAACAATGGGACATAGAAAGTGAGCCACTATAATTTACATTCACCCAACTGTCAAGGATTTGAAACCTTAGCTTCTTCATGAATAAAGGTGAAAACACGGGGATCATAAGAAGGTTATGAAACACCTCAATCAATGGCGGAGATTGCATATTGACCATAACATTAGTCTAAGCTTTAGCATACAAAGGTAATACTAAATTGGTCAAAGGATTTTGGAAGAACTGAAGGTGTGCAAAAAATGGAAGTCTTGTAGATGTATCTTTGCAAGAAAACACGTGGTTGTCAAAAGAAATGGTTGACATCCATTTTGACAATGAAATTGATGTGTTAAAACAAATGCAATTTGGGTGTGTCATTTCAATTTTGACAAACTTGAAGCTAAACTTAGCTAAATTAAATTATATTAAATTATACTAAAGATAGTTATATTATTTAGGTTAAATTAAATTGAACTTGGTTGTTTATGTTAAATTAAGCTAAATACTAAACTAGGCTAGGTTCTTTCAACTAAGTTAGGCTACTTATGTTAAATTGAGTTAAATTAGTTCACATCAAGGCTAAGTAAATCTACTTATGCAAAATTAAATGAAATTAATGTATGTCACCTAATGTAGTAATGTTCAATTCAGTTTAGTTTAATCAATTTTAGCTTAAGAAGCTTAATTAACCTAAGTAGCCAAGTTAATTAAGTTTAATTTGAGTAGTTTAATTTAACTCAATTTAATTAAAATAACCCAATTTGATCTAAATTAACCAAGGTTAGCTTCAGTAGTTTGAGGTTAACATAGGATTATAAATGTTCATGTTTGTAAATTTATGGTAAATAGTTTCATTCAGAAAAATTGGTGTAGTGTAATGGTTAAGGAATTGCACCTTTAAAGTGGAAGTCAAGGGTTTAAATCTTTTCACTTACAATTTAAATATGGGTGTAGTCATATTAACGTGTGCCATTAGAAGTCGTAATCACTATTTATTTTTTTGAATTTTTTATTGAAAAAAAATGCAAAATAATAAATTTTTAATATAAAATTTTATTGTGAATACATTATGTACATATCATAACAATTTGGAATCAATTTAATGAGTAAAAAACACGCAATTTACCCTTTTAAAGACTTGTAACCACTATTAAAAAATAATTTTGACACTAAAGACACAATTTGAAAATATTTTTTAATGACATATTTTGGGATATTTTTAAAATGCACCTTAACATAATAGTATCAAAAAAAATGAAAAAGGTCTTGAATGTTTTTTTGAAAGATGTATTAAAATGATTTTAGGAATATGCTTTATAAAAATGAAAAAGCAGTGGTCTAAGGGGTAGGTGTGGCTTTTTGTAACGTGATTGGATCCATATTGCCTAGGTTCTTAGCCAAGGTGCCTAGTTAGCCTTTTAGGCTTTTAGTTGAAGTGGTTAACACAACTTAAATATGCTTTTGGTTTAACCTAGGCTAGGTTACTTAATTCCCCTAGGCTAGGTCATGTAATTCCTCTAGGTTAGGCTTCTTAAGCTCGCCTTGTTTCATTAAACTTTGATTGTCACATGGCATCACACATGAATTGGGCAAAAAAATGAATTTCCTAATTTTAAGTTGCCATAGGGCATCACACAATTGGGCCAAAAAATACTTAGTTTAAAGTTGCCATGTGGCATCACACAATTGTGAAAAAAACTCCTAGTTCCATGACTGTCATGTGACATCATATGATTAAGCAAAAAATCTTAATTCTAGTGCCACCACAGGGTTGCCATGTGGTAGTTAATAAAGTGATCAATAAATTTGTTGAATGTATGTAGATTGCCATGTGGTAGCCAAAAATTAATCAAAAACTATTTTTATTTTAAAATCTTAATTGTTGAATATGCCCCGCATGGTCCTATGGTAAATTTGATTACTATCATGAAAAAAGTCGTAAATGACATTTGCTACTAGCTCAATTTTTTATATCAATGACATATACAATGAGGACATTTGAACTAGCACCCATGTAGTCATGTACAATTATGAATGGCATAAATGAATACATTTGTACTTGTTTATGTAGTCCTAAAATTCACATTTTGGCATAATTATCTATACCAATTGCCCAACATTGGTGCTAACTTAAAAAAGAAATTAAGGAATAAAAAACAAGTGGAAACAATTTTTTTTTGTGTAAAGTTTCACCAAAATGAAAAAATGAAAAAAGAGAAAGTTTCATAAAAATATTTTCATATAAAAAAAAGTTCCCAAAATTTGAAAAAGAAAAACTTGAATTTATTTTGCAATTTTTTGATTTTGATTTTAGTTTGATAACATTTTTTCAACTAATTTTGTACTAATTAATTTTTTTTTGAAAACATGTCACCATTTAATGCTAACAAATGATCCAACATCAAAATAATTGGAAAAACATCACTTAATGGACATGGTCAATTACATAGAAACATGGTGAAAACATTATGAAATGATTCCATCCAAGGGATTGTTAAAATAAATCAAAACTTCTACTTACATTCCATTATTCCTGAATTTCAACCTAAATGAGAAACTGTGTCATATATAAACTAAAATTTTAAAAGTAAAAAACAACCATTTTTTTTGTTTGCATAAGACCAAATAAATTAACTTTCATACATACATGGAGATTAAAAAATTCTCCTTGTGGCATATGGAAAGAAAAGAGAAGTGTTAACCCAAAACATAGATTTTCATAAAGTTATAATTGAGGTTACAAGAAATGCTGTCAAACTTTTGATTTTAAAAGGAACCTTCCAACTCGGTTTTAATGTTTTTATTTTATTTTATCATGGAACCTCCATTCTAGTCTTGAGGCTAGTTTTCTTGCAATTTTAATAACTTTATCTCAAGTCATTTTCACAAAGAATTAAGTGGTGTCCAATTTTAAATCAAGTCCAATTCCATTTCCATTGCACAAAATTATATCACAAATTTATAAATTTCATAAATTCGTTTAAAATTTGCATAAAATCTATTATTTCATGGGTTCATGTTTTTCAAGTGTTTTTGCACATGGATGTTATGTGTGTAAAACACAAATGATGCACATATAAATAAGATGTAATATTTTAAAGTGAAATTCTTTTTTAACATTGTTCAATGTCCCCCAACATTTTTTTTATGCTACCCAATGCCTAGCTTGATGTCCCTTGAAATCATCTCAATGTCCCTCCATTGCTCATTCATTTTTATTTAATCTTATCCTTTAATATCAATTAGTCTTCCCATTGTCTTTTGCCATCCTCCCATGATCCCCATTGTCCCCAAGCTTAAAAATATGCCAAACTTAGAATGCCCTATTTGAAATGCCCCCCAAAAAGGATGTTGTTCAAATCTTGATAGGTGTGAGTCAATGTGTAAATTATGCATATTTTAGGATCCATGTAAGTGCATCACAAATTGTAATGTGTATTGTCTAAAATTGATTTCAAAGTCATCAATTTCTTAACATATATTCAATATTTTAGATTGAGCATGAGAATGGCCTTCATTTTTCTTTTTCAATTTATTTTATCCTTTTCCATTTTAATTCTATTATTTCTTCTCCTTATCAAGTTCACATCTGTGATTATTATGTACTTCTAACACCAATTACATTTCACTAACTTTTCATTTACTTATGTAAAATTCAAATTACGAATAAAAGGAAAATGTGATGCAAAAAATATTTCAAGAATTAGAAAAATGATTAGCTCCAAAACATTTAGCAGAAACACATATTTATTTCCAATTAATATGCACACTAGGATTTTACAAAATTTGTGGAAATTTTGTTCTGGTTGTGTCCAAGGTAAGTAGTGGCAATGTGTACATAGGGTGAAGGGTTCATAGTGACAGGTGGTTTATAGGTTGCACCCATCCAATTAGTATGTACTTGTCCAACAATCTTGAAGATGGTTTATAAATCAAAACAGCTATCTAGAGAAATTCCTTCTTTTCTTCATACTTTGGTAGTGTGAGCAGAAAGTTGAAGCGCTCAGAGAAGCCCCCGAATGGCCTTTATTGGGCCCTGACCCCACAGGGACAGGGACTATGGCATTGGATCCAACTTTTGGAAGTTTTACCTTATTAGAACTGATTTCACATTAGGGGAACTGGTGTTTTTGGTGAAAGTGTTTAGATTGCCTAGATTGGAATGCGTTTATTTGGTGTTTGGAGTGTGGACACAGTCGGTAGATGTACAACGTCTTATCTATTGGCAGGGCCACAGTGTTTGTGATGCCTTGTTAGGAGTGCATTTAAAACTTTAAATTTTAAATTGAGTTAGGTTATTCAATGATTTACACACATATATATGTCACATTTTCATACAATCTTTTGTATGTAATTGTTCACATACACATGTTATGTCATTTAGAAAAGAAAAAACATGAGCTTCCAGTTTTTGGGAAATTATGATATATTTTAAATCAATTGTTATAATTTCTTGCTTCTAAAATCTGGTTCAAATCAGAACTGGAGCTTACATTTTCTGAGTTTATTCCATTCACCATCAGTGATGTGAAAATGCAACCTCAAAGGTCATGCATGGTTAGGCTACCTAGAGAGGCTTTCTTTTGAGCCAAAAAAAAGGAACATGGTGGGGGTTTCTGGGACTTTGTTTGCCATTGGATTGTGCTGCTCTTAGCATGCTATGTATTGTGGAACAGGTTCCATAAGGCGAATTCCACATAGGAATGCAGCAGCTTGGTAGGGCAAATGTGATTCCGGTAGGTGGGCATTGGGTTCTCGCCTGTTACAGTTGGTGATCAGTTGTCCCCACTGTTGATTCACATCTCAAGCGTGTTCTCCACCAGTGAGCTCACTTTACAACTGAAACTGCCTGCACCAAAAGTGGAACCAGCTGATGGCTGCCTGGCTCACTTAGGAAAAAGCCTGAAAGAGTGCCTGAACAGGACACTGAAACCAGTTACATATATGGGATGGTATGTTCTACAATCTCCACTTAGGACCATGGCAAGCCGATTGTGAGGAGTGTCCAGAAGGTTGGGAGGGGATTGAGGGGGTCTCTTGGAAAGGGATCAATAATGGTTTAAGGAGACCATGGGGGTAATGATGAGGATTCTTTACTTGAACACAAACATCACAAGATCAACAAATGCCTTCACATATTTTCAAAGTTGTGGCCACCAACAATCTTAAGACATTAATTCCATGGTTTTGTTGAATCCAAAATGGCATGTAACTAAAGCATCATGCCTTGTTTAGAAAATTTGAAGACGCACAAGGCCATCATGAACATACCAAAAACCATCACGATAAAGTAAACCATCTTGAAACTCAAGCTTAACATGATCATTGGAAAAATATTATAATTGATGATACTCCTTAATTAACTTTTGATGTCAACAACAAAAAGGTCATTTTTCAAATCTTCACAAATTTGAAAAAAAATGGTTGTGTCATTAGGAATTACTAACAATGCTTGAAGTTGAAAATGTTCAAGCTTGAAAATGACATCACATTGTTATTTGTAAATTACATCTCTTTCTGTAAGTGCAAAGTATGAATGATGAAACAACACATCAAGTTTTACTTGTTGGCACCCATGGAGATATGTAATGACAAACTAAAATCAAACAAGGAAAATGTCCATCAAGCTCGGTGTCAATTCAAAACATAAGTTGTCATGAACAACTGCAAGTTCTTATGGTTTGAATACATAATGATTTCATGTTGAACTCCTTTAAGAAAATGATGTTATTTGCTACAGGAAAAAATTGCCAAACTTTTGAAACCGCAAAAATTAAAAAACAAAAAAAAAAACCCTGTTCACAGTACCTTACTTTGCTTCATGAATTGCTGATCTGAACATGCAACCCAAATAACCGGCCATAAGATTGTCACTTCATTCCCAGTTCTTTAATGAAAACCGCCGGTTATTTGGTTCTGATTACAGCACGGTTTTTTTTAAAGGATTTTGTGATGTAGCCAAGGTGGCGACCATCCAGAAACTAATTTAGCCAATTCTGGCAACATGCCAGATATGTAAGTGAAAAAAAAACGAGGATCCTTCTATATTCTTGGCTACCTGCTGGAACATATTGTAGAAATCTGGAGATTTGAATTTTTTTCCTTTTTGAAATTTGGAGAATTTGGACCATTGTTTCCATCTTTGTATTGGTCGAAATCACATTTTTTCAGGTCGAATTTTTGCGAAAAACACAGGATTACAGTTTGAAACAGTTCTGTTTGACAAGCAGGAATCCCAACATCATGAGTCTAGAACATGCAGGGCACCATTGTTTGCAAATTGCACATCCTGCAATCTAATACAAGAATGCATGACAATTGCTGGTGTACAGATAATTGAACAATTCTAATTTCCCCAGCGGGATGACACGTTATTGCCCATTTCCAATAATGTTATCTATGTCCTCCACTAATTTCTAGTTATTCGTTTGGTGCACTTTTCCCTTCAGGAAGTAAAAGCTAATCATTCCTGAAGAAATTGTATTTAGGGATTGTAAAAGAGGAAATAGATTTCAATGCTTATGTATTTGTGACGCTCTATTGCTCCCGAGGGTATGGAATCTAGATATAGAGAGATATAAAGCGATATTGTTTAAGGTCCTTTTTATGCAATATGGATAGAATTGTTACATTCTAACATATGAAATATGGGTAAACCTAAGCCGCGGCCAAGCCTTCATGATTAGTCTGAAACAACGCTTTTACTGCAAATACGTGGGGCTTTACTAATCTCCATTGTCTAATTTCATTAAAATACAACTTCAAGGAACAATTTGTGTATAACGGTACATACCCGCGTTGGGAGTGACAGATATTCGAAAACAATGCATAAATGGCTGCAGAAACGTACTCTTAAGTTTTGTATTTTTGTTCAATTGATGAATATTAGTGATCATATTTGTGTGCAAACTTAAGTACTACCATACATTTTCAAAGGTACATGTTTGTGAAGATTCCCAATTAGACATAAGTGGTCGTATGCTCGGCTGCTTCTTTAAGTTTCGAGACTGGATTGAAATAGGAATGTTTGAAAAAGCGCGCGCCTGAACAGTTGGAAAAATATCAAGCAACTTTGGAAGAATAATGAGCTAGCACGAATATGATGATTTTAAGACATATACCATTGTATTAAGTTATGTGCCATACATTGCACGAATACGGGCACGGAGTATTAAAGATTGAGAGTAGAGGTCATGGCGCATGCATTATACAGACACTCTTATTATTCTTATATGCCGTATTTGTTCGAATGCGGTTTGATGGTGAGTAGTCCGTGCTGCAGGCTACGAGGAGTCATGATGTTTAAAAAGTCACAAGTACAACCGTATCTGTACCGATGGAATGGAGCCTCAAATGGTGAATACGGTGAATAGTAGTCATTCGTGCTGGAGCACCAATTAGGAGTTATGCTTAAACAAGCTACTAGTTCGCATTACTTGTAGAACGGAGCGGTCGCGCTCAAGAAAGTGATCAGAAGTCATGCAGGTGCTGTAGAGTCACGTTTATTACAAGCTACTAGTGCAGTACTGGTTCTGCGGCGCCACACCGTGACGGTGAAATGTCATTCGTGCTGGATACTATGTGCATGGGTCATGCTTAAGCTGCTTATTCGCTTATTTATACGTGTGGTACTTCGTATAATTATTTTGTAGCATGCTGCATGATGACGACTATTAGTCATTCCTATGCTAGTTATAAGTTTACGTACCCCTAGGCTACTCAGGGAGGACGAGTGGCTACGTTTAGTACTCATCAAGGTAGTTGGGGGACTCAAACTGGATGAAGGAGAAAATTGAAATGATCAAGTGCAGTAGGCGACAGTTCGGAGCGATTGATTAAACCAGTTTCAAAATACTCTCGTTATATGAATTTTTGGGTTTACTTTCACGTTACATCCGCTCAATTAGGACCTGTTTGGCACAGTCCCAACGAGGCTGATAGATGGAGGACCCTGTATACACTGTACTACGACATCATCTAAGAGCTGTAATTTTGTGGGTACCCACCAGCTAAAAGTCATCATTCTTTTGTTGTGTTGGCAAACATGAAATTGTAGTGCTGCATCTTGGTCGCGTAATCGTTCGAGCTGCCCTTCAAAACGCCATAATGCGTGATCATCTCGAGGCTTCTGGATGGTAATCGTTTGAGGTCCACAATACGGACATCATATGGGTGGTTGAGAAAAGGACATGGTTTACATATCGAGCAGTAGTAATTTACACACTTAATGGGAACGGGCGCGAGCGACGTGGTGGGGAAAAGCGACATTTTGACGTATACTTGCATGTATGTGTGTCCATTACTGCAATTCGTAATTAGACTCTGATCATGAGCTTGATGCACGGTTCAGTGCGAGAGTTAAGGTCTGGTCTGTATGATGATGAATTACATTTGAATCTGTCAAAAATAATCCCCTTCGCTGATACTTTATAATCTTTAATAGATGATAGAAGTTATAAGTTATTCCCTCGGCTGATAATGTATAGTCTTAAACTATGTACAGATGATAGAAGTTGGAGTGGCCCATGATTTTCTATGGGAAATGGATAAACTTGCTAAGAACTCACATTTCAGAACAAAAAAAAAAGAGAAAGGTTTAATTAAATAAATCGACAGGTGGATTTCTTTGGGCTTGATAAGGATTTATGGCCTGTCACCACGAATGCAAAGAGTTGAGCAATAAGATAAAATGATAGATCAAAATTTTTTAAATCAATGAAGCACTAGGCTCTCATAATGAATAACTTGTGATAATTTGTACTATTATGTGTTTGAAACCTACCTTATTGATTTTAGCAGCTTCAATTGTGGTTGGTCAATTATAATTAGGTGATGTCTGGTTAGGTAATGTCATTGAAGATGCGTGGCTGTGGGCTCCACAGGTACTCTTAATAATGAACTGTACACCTCCAACTTTGGCACTTAGAATGTTTTGTCATTTAAAGAATGAATAAACCTCCAGGTGTCGTTAAAGAGACTACTCACAAAACTTTTATTTTCTGCCTGAAACGTTCTTGAAAAGGTTTCATAAGAATTTATACCAAGCCCAATTTCGTTGCAACCACGTGTTGTATGAACGTCGCAGTGAATGCTGTAAATATTTGAGCATAAGAGTAGGTACAGTAGATTGTTCTATTGTACATTTAAATACATCTAAAAATGGAAGAAATACTGGATACAATGAAGTAAGTAAATTTTGCCTCAGGAAATCTAAGTGGTAAGTGGGTAATGAATATTTTTGCCAGTAAAATTTATTCAGAATGATAAGTTTTTCCAAATTCTTTAGAAATTATGGGCTTTTGTTGGAGTCAGTGTATTTTCCAAGTCTGCCTGGAAGTCTAGGACATAATTTGGTTGTTAACCTGGGGCTGGTCCCATGACTCCAACTCATGGACCCACAGTTTATCAAATCATCCTCGAATCTAGACCCACATACCTTCGTGTCCAAGAGTGATTATAAGCTCTTATCTCTTGATTGGGCAAGTTGGACACTTATAACCACCATGAGCTCATAAACCTAGCAGCTTGGTCTCCCAATTCCTTCCCAAAACTTGCTGAAACTCTATGAATTGCTCTATCCCCAATTTAATATGGCTATAATTTGTACCGTTGTAGCTGAGATTTGCTGTCATGGTTGTTTGAATGCCCAACCACAATTTTGCAAGACCTATGGGCATGTATCAAGACCTATACCATGCATCATGTCCAGTTGATATGGTTTTCATTAAAATTTTTTTTGATACAGCCAGGAAATGTACATGTATCGTATTTCTTATAAACGAACACTAATGATGCTGAACACCCACTTGCCTCGTTTGATTGAACTACTAGTTGAGCAGCCATTGATAACGATATGCACGTTTCCAGGTGACATGGTATGATGAGCAACTAGACCGTTTAGCTGCTCTTGGTAATACTTATGTACTCCACAATGTAATCAAATATTGTAATTGGGGATTGCAAAGGGCAGGTTTCAATATAGAGTTTTCTCAGAATTATAGTATTGAATCTCTCTGGCACCCTTCCCTATCTTAACCCTTCTACTCTATGAAGTTACATTTGCATAACTGCACTCAAAACTAGAACTCCTTTGCGAGGTAGCCATGATAGACAGCCCATGTTCAGAATAATCTCCAACACATATATGTAAATGATATCATTCTGAATAATATTTTTTCCCCAAAAATCAGTTCATTTTAGATTTGGGATTATTTAGAGTAGTGTGGTATAACTTAATTTCATATGAGTAAAAACATTATTTATACAGGAGGCTACAATAATTATAATGACTTTTAATACCATATTTTCACAAATATGAGTTTGAACAATATTGAAAAGAATTAAAGTCAATGTGGAAACTGGCCCCAGGGTACTTAGCTATGAACATTTGTCAATCATGCCCACCTTAGAGTCTAATTAGTGGTTACAGGAATACCTTTAATATTTAAGTTGATGTTGGGATTTTGAAATTTATAAGTTAGAACTTTGGTATATAAGGATGCCCTAGACACTCTAAATATACTCCTTCACCTTAGACACATCATCAATTTGAATCAAAAATACAAATTCCATGTAATTACATAATTTACATCCAGATGAGACATGTTGAGTTACAACTTACGTGGGGTTATTCTTTTATTTAGCAAAGTTTGATTCTAATCATAGGTTTGGGGTACCAGATTATGTAATTTGCTTATCTTCAGGTTATGATGATACACTAGTAAAAGTGACCAAAATGTGTGCGTTGAACATGAGTTTTTATTTAAATTTAGTTGAATGTGTGGTGCACCATTCCTTGATGTTATGGAATGGTCCACAACTTACCCATTAGGTTGCGCGCATAGTCTAGCTAGCACAAAGCATTTAGAGCATTAGCCAGCGCGTGATGCTTTACCCAATATAATGTGTAGGCTCTGACAATTCTATTGTACCTAGCGGGCATATAATCTCCTAGTTAAGAGGCTTGGGTGCAAATTCTCTTAGGTTTGAGACTGCTAACTTCTATCGGAACCAGTCATCTACGGGCAGTACCGATTTTGTGTGGTGAATGTTGCAGAGAAGCCGATTCCAAAGTTCGTTACTCTCCGGTGATGAATTCTCCCACCATGAGTTGTTCTCCCACGATGAGTTCTCTACGGCTGTTTAAAAGAGAACCGGCGAGCTAGGGCCAATTCTGGACTCTTACGTGCCATAGAGCTCGCCATCCGCGGGCTTCCTAGGGCCCCAAAGTCGGTACTTGAGCGCACCCATTCTCTAGTACGGAATGATAGCTTAAGAACAACGGCATCTAACTTTGTCCTCACAAAGAGAAAACATCCGCCCATCGGCTTTACGGCGACAAGTCTAGACATTCATCCATGCCAATAAGCGGCAGCCAGACAGGAGGCGTGGATGGCAAAGCTTCTAGACTTCCTGAATATATAATCTTCACGAAAATGGTCCATGATTTGCAAGGGGAAATTACAAGGGTAGTTGAAAGTCTTTATCCCTCCAACTTAATAAGGGAGTTCTTCAATATTGCTGATATGTCCTAGCACCTTTGGGAAAGTTCTACTAGGAGGTGCAGTCCTGAAGCTCTTCTTTTCTCTTCTTTTCTCTTCTCTTCTAAGCTCTGATCCTAGAAATTGTGCCCAACCCAATTTCACACGTGAATGTGAATCTAGGTTGCGAGACATTTTGTGATCTCAAGTTACAGGGTACACTTGTAAGGATCACAACATGTGCGGAGACATATTCTCCTTTGTGAGCAACAAACTAAAGTCAGGTCCAAGTTCAACATTCCCAGCAGGAAGCTCACTGCAGAAACTGTGTTTAAAAAGCTTTGTATGTAGGTGACTACTGCAGCTTCACAATTGTGGCGCTGGTTTGCAGCCTCTCTCAGACGTTGTTGCACAGGTATATTTTCTCATGTTTTGTGTTTTTAAGACATAACTAGTATGTGTTCCAGTGTTATTTATCTTATATAGCGGTCAAGACGGTCATCATCTCATACTGCTGAAGTCGAGCTTCTATTTTTGTTTTCTTGCTCAGATCTTGTCTCTACACCCTCAAAGAAATGTTGCAATTATTTTTCAGATCGATTTCCTAGCCGAGCCTTTGATCGACTCGCCAGTCTTTGTTACTCTGCTTGCACTTTCGTTTGCATTTAGAGCCAGCCTCCTCCAGGTGTGCGCAATTCCGGGTTTTGCCTACTCCTATTCCCCAGGGGACTGGGAAGTTTGACTAGCTGATATTGTTTGTCGGCTAGATCTGAGTATACTGGACTAATGAACATTTGAGTTTTAAAGAAGGTTCCTATCTCTGTCTGTAAGTTGATGGGAACAACAGCGAGAAAAAAAGAGCACAGTAGTCAGGATTCACAAGAAAATGTTTCTTCCTGTTTTCGCTACTAGACTTACCAGGCAGACCTGATATTGAAGGCATGCAGGTTGTAAGAGTCGAGTGCGAGTTACTGATCCTTCGTCGGGAGGAGACAAAGCCGGAGGTTGCGGGTCGGCCAAACCGGCACGATTGATCTGCTGCAAGTGCTCTGCACATACCAGGTGATTCCTGATCGTGCAATCCGGCATCAAACCTCCTTGTATGAATTTCTAGATGACAGAAAAGGTGGTTGAGTACTCTTACAATATGGTACATGGTTGATTCCCAGGACTATATCCCTCAAATCTCCTTGGATGCGTTTTTAGATGACAGGTGACAAGGGTGATGAATCATGACTTGCGTTTTATGCAGGTTGTTTGTAGTAGAGATGATCTTACAATATTTTGTCATAATTACACGCATATGTACAGGATCATGTATTTGCTGGGATTTTGAGCATTGTGAATGTAGTGATTATCTTAAGAATCCTGATATGGTGGAAGGGTAGGTCAAAGAAACTCTTATGGGTTCCGATGACGTAATTTGAATCTCAACACTGAAAAATTATTTGCAGGAGCGGAGATCTGTGTTCTCAAGCTGTTCAACCGCCATGGCTACGACAAGCTCGACCCAAGCTGGTGAGACGTCCAGTGGATTTGCAGCTGTGGATCATCTTGTACCAAACATATCTGAAGAGAAAACCGTGACAGAATGCGGTATCTGCGCCGGAGCCGGGGAGGGAAATTCTGAACTGGTCGAGGCCTTCGAGGATTCAACAGTTCGAGTAGGAATCGAGGAGGAGGGGAATTCTGAACCGGTCGAGGCCTTCGAGGATTCAACAATTCGAGTAGGAGGAGGCGAGGAGGAGAATTCTGAACTGGTCGAGACCTTCGAGGAAACAGTTCAAGTTGGAGGAGGCGAGGAGGAAGATTCTGAACGGATCCAGCGCTTTCTCGACGAAAGAATTCGACTACAAGTCGAGAGAGGATGCGTAGTCTGGGAGAATAGAAAATTGCTAGAGGCTGCTTCCACAGAGGCAGGAGGATCTGAAGGATCATGTGAAGAAGTCATGAACCCTGTTATGAAGCTTTGCACTGAAACAACAACGATCATGCAGCTGGATATTTGGACACGGCTTTCAGTCGACCTACAGGAGAAAGTGGTACTACGCGCATCTGTGTCGCAGCTATTACAGAGCCGGTTACTGTCCAAGCACTGGAAACAGTTCGTGTTCTCGGACAGATTTTGGAAGCAATGCTCAGTGAAAGATTCGCTCATGCAGTTCGAATGCCTGGTCCTTACCTTCCTGGATATAGGCGTGCTGGCCGAGATGTTCGGATACAGCCTTCGTGTCAACAAGTGGGTCCGCTTTCCGCAACCGTCTTTCCTTCCTCGCGAGGAAACAGATTACGTGATTGCAGCTTCCCATAAGGGGTTGGTAGTCTTGATCTTGCGTCCGGAACCTGCAGCCCGATCAGATGCTGCTGCTACAATATTAGCTACTGGGGCTGGACAGAGCAATCCTGCCTCAGCTGGGAGTATCTGGATTGTGAACCCAGTCACCAAGAACTGGATCAAGGAAACGTCTACGGTGGATGATCTAACAGGCTGGACACGAGCTTGCTGGACTGTCTTGAGTGTGGACGATGCATTGGAGAGCTACAAGATATTCCAAGGTCATTGCCAAATGTCTGGAATCAGGATGTACGAATCTTCGTCTAGAACATGGACTGCGTTTACACAAAGTCAGCTGCCTCTTGACATCACGTTCATGGGCTGCAATCCCGTACTTGACAAAAACGGTATTCTCTTCATGGTGGCGAAAATGGGATTCAACGATCCTTACGACCGAGGTTCCGCGTGCCTTGTCGGCTTCGATACCAAGAAAGGTGTGTGGGATGACGAGCCGTCTGTGTATCCACAGCTAGTCTCGTTTGTGCACGAGCCTGTTGTGCAACCGCAGGTGGTCACGTGCATGGGCAAAGTATACACAGTCTCGCAAAGACGAGTGGACGATTATAATATTCGAAACTCCGGGTTAGGGTTAAGCGCCTCTGCAGATGCTGGGAGCTTCTTCTTAACCGATCATACTGTCGATCAGCACGTCCTGCCGCGAATAGAAGTGAGCATCTGGGCCCTGGACGAAGATAAGGACGGGGTGGTAAGGAACGCCGCCGGACATAATTTTCTGCGCATAGCCACGCTGCAGACCTTCTTGGATAGGTGGCTCCCACATCATTCTTTCTTCTATCACTGCGTCACCTACAACAACTTCATCTGTTTGGCAGGAAGTGAACAGTGGAAGTTCTTTGATGTCGTCTCCAGGGCTTGGAGTTACAGTCCGATGCATCAGGAACCGGAGATGGATCCTCGTTGCCAGTTTGTTAACATCCAGTCTGAATATGTCCCCATTGCTTGGCACCCATCTCTTGCTCCAGTCTAGCTAGGGTTTCTTTTACGTGGTAATTCCCGAGTGGTTCACATGAGTCAACTAGCTACCGCCATACTATAGTCTAGCTAGTGCAGTCCAGGCAGCAAGGATCCAACAAATGGGGATATGTTCAAGAATATTCTATTGCTGAATCCTGATCTTCTCATGGAAATTAATTAGTGCTGCATGTTTGTTTAGTGAATATGGTACCTTTCTTTTTTGCTTTGATTTTTATTTTAAATTTTTGTTTTGGGGAAGAGGTATCTTCCGGAACACCTCTAAAACTCATTTATATTCCTTACACAAACAGTTTCAAGGATGTTTCAAGTTCTGTAAATGTAATGTTCTGATCTTTTGGCATCTCCTGCTGCACCCTGTGCCCTGTGCAATTTCACTTTGGAGCAGTACTACTTCCGTTAACAGTCTCAAATAATCAGGATTTGACAAAAACGTTGCTGCAGGATTGATGGAGTGCGCCATAGTGGTTCCTTCTAATGTGCTTTGACATAAATTAGGTTGCAGGTCAGGTTAAATATGACATAATTTAACATGCATAAGTGATCAATGTAGATTCATGCACGTCCTAATAACTGAGCTCCCAACTTGCTACTTGGGTTATGTTTGATTAACATGATATAGTGGGTGTCAAACCTTTGCTTAAATCATCACTTATTATGATCAATGCTAATATAGAAGGAACCAATGAGAGGAGATCATCTTCCATTCAACTTTTATGCCTTTTTACACATCAATTTTTTATCTATTGCTTATGTAAAAAAACATAAAGAGAGGCTCCAAGAGATTGAATCTTGTGTTAATTCAAAACTAACCTCCTGAGGTCGTGTTTTGAATCAGCACTAATCTCATCAGCAAATGTTCTAAACCAACCAAGCATGCACTTAGCAATCAATGCTGATTTACACTTATGCCATGAGCACTAATCTAGGTTGAGACAAGCACAGGTTTTGACACCCTTTAATGTATCATACATAAAACAATTGCATGTCCATGATAACCATTCAAAAGTTTAACTGAAACTATTTCCATGGGGCCTTGGGTAATTTGTTTTCCACTTAAATGAGAACATATTATCTATCAACCTTCATGCATACTTGAACCTGGAAAAGAAAGGTAATAAATCAATTATTAATAATGATGTTGAATAATGATGTAAGGGTCATCAGAACATATGCAATAAATTTACTCTCTGATTTAATTGTAATTTAGACTCAAAAGTAGGGCCATGTACTCACACCTGACTTCTGCACATCACTTCCACAACCATTCTATAGCTTCCTGCCCTTTTCTTTTTTATTTTCATAAATTTTCTGAATGACAGCATAAGTCAACTTTTGTTAGTGAGAAAATGGGAATATGTTCACAAACCCAGTCTTTCTCCTACGCATTGCAAAACTTGAACCAGTTCAATTTTGATCAGTAAGTATGATGGTTTTGAACATGTCAATTCCTTGTACCCAACTTCTTCAATACAGACTTGTATAAGCTCCAAAGTAGCTACCACTGACTTCTTTTTTTTCTGTAGTGAAATCCCACTCAAGACAAAATTGAAGCCAATGGACTAAAGTAAATACAATTCATGACCAGCTTGAAATCAATGAGCTTGTGAGTTCCACTTTTTATAATCATGTTACTCTGATTTTGTTAGTCCAATTATCCTGATACGTTCTTTGCAAGGTAGAACATCAAATCCAAAGTTGTGGGAACGTTACCTGACTTCTAAGCCAAGCCACTTTTGGGTTTTAAGAATTGGAAAACTAGTGTAAGTTTTTATGTTCAATCTCAGCACATACTGGATCCAAATTCTTGTGGATTTGTATAATTTTTCAGATTGTCACCAATTGTTGACTGAACTAGAGATTACATTTGGAATATGTAAGATCAATCAATTTTAAAACAGGGAAATTAACACATTGAAAGTTTCTCTGCTCTTATCTTATAGCGCATCTCCCCCCCCCCCAAACTATAAACTGCATCATTATAAAATAAAGTAAAAACTTAGTGTTTAATATTCAATGTCCTCACCCATAAATATAAAATAATTCATATAAAACAATAAGAGATTATTTAAGTCTTTAAATTTGGGTTAATTATTATCATTGACCAAAATCATAATAAGAAAATCTTTTAAAAAGGTTCATTGTCAGCCTGTTGCAAAATTTAATATCAAGAAGAATTTACTGCTGTGAGGTGGAGATGCTCTTAGACGATATACACCTAATTCAAACACCATCCAACATGTATATTTGCATTTTGAAAAACTTCTTAAATGAAATATTTATTAATAGGGTATATTCTCATGATCATCATATTTTCATTGAGAATAGAGATTTGCATATTTTAATTTGTAATTTTAATGTTGATTTTTTTTTTCGGAAATTAACTTAGTTTCAGCTAGATTTTCTTTTTTTGAAAAGTTGTATTGTTTAGAATCTGATAACTTCCAGGTTTGATCAAACAACCAAAGAAACAGAGCTTTCTTATTGGTCTCATATCCAGATTAAAAGTTAGATTTTGGAGTCACATGTTGAAAATTCTTCACAAGCATTATAGTTTTGAAAGTATTTCAGTGGGTTATAAAAATTGCCATTAGAAAGTGTCTCATGGGGAGGTTCACAACTGGCTTTGAAAAGAGAACTAAAGAATCATCATCCAAAGAATCATTCACAACATGACTCCAAGACTGAAAAACAGTCAGAGAAATTGCATGACATATTTGGAGAAATTTCCTAATGTATTTGGAGGACAATGTACATCCCTGTATGTCCACTCTAATGCAGTGGGAGCGTTTGCATACACTCACCTTCAAGAATTATACATCCTTTGTGTCCTGATCTACCTATATTTAAGTTTTATGATAACCTTTGAAAAAACTAAGATACTGCAACATACAAGCTCTAATTATGACAACAAGGGGGGCATTGCAATTTGAGAAAAAATATCGGGGATAAGGAGCAGGGCACACAAAATTTCACACTATTGCAAAATTTTGGAAAAATTCCATCACAAATGCAACCATCAGTTGAGAAAAAAATTGCAAAATTTCAAAAAAAAAGAAAAAGAATCATAGCAAATTTTCTATACAATGCTTATGCAGTGTAGACAAGAGTTATGTGAAAGTGCACAATGGTGTGCAAGTGACATCACAACAGAAAGAGTTATTATAGATTGTAATTCGTGAGCAGGCAGCCACTGCATTAAAATGTTTATAGATTTGTGAATGTAGATGTCAATATGTATGGCATGTAAATCTCGTGTAAGTGTAAATCATTCACACTAACACATCTGAATCTGATTTTTTTACAGTTACATTTATGCTGTTGTTATATGTAAGTTGATTTTTAACACTAACATGAAGTGTGAGTCCTAAGCCGTTTACATGCACAACACTAGTATAAAGAAATCAAAATAACAAAAACAAATTCCAAAAATTGTTTGCCAACAGCGTACTGTAGAAACCTTATCTACACTGTCTTTTAGGGTTTCCAGTTGGCACAAGAGTGCCACCATTCATTGCTGCACAAATGTTCATAAGATTTTCCACAATCTCGACTTCTCTGTGTTCTCTGTTCCTCTTCCTGTGTGCATTGGAGCTTTAATAGGATTCCGTTCACGTCTATGCAGCCGATTTTTGTCCAGTTGCGCCAGTTTTTGGATTAGCTTGGCTTCCAGGATTCAGTCAGTACCGGAGTCACCGTCGGTCTCAGTACTGACGCCTTTCCTTGTTCCATCTGAAATCATTAGGAGGGTATAAGTCGGTTGATTTTGGGGTAGACTTTTCAGAATGTTTACAAGCGTATAATTCGAGATTTGGGTTGCAATCAGATTTCGTGTCGAGTGTGCACAAACGGAGCGCTTGCTCAGCATGCAACGTTTCTGGAATTAGGGTTAGCGAGACGATGTAGCGTTTTATCCTCAAGCCAAGTGCTAGGATTTTTCCAGAGAGTCTCAACAGTATGTATGTTCTGTCGATAGCCTACATTGCTGTATAGCTTGCTGCAGATTTGAGGAAGCATTCGGTTGATGTCAGTGTTGTGAAAAAGTGACGAACTGAGTGTCCCTTAGTGCTCAAGTACGCTAGACAAAGTGTCAATCAAGTATGGCGGCACCTTCGAATCTCCACACAACGGTATGCTACAACAATATGTTACTTTCTCTTTGTTTTGATTGAATCTATTGAAGCCTTGGCAGGACAAGTTTTGAAGTGGATTTTGGTAAGATTGCGGCTCCATAGGTATTTGTTTCAGTGGTCTGGTAGGCCTTTTGAATTCAACCTGTTGAAGTTGAATCTTCCAAATGGCTTTTGGAAGATTGGGTTTGCACTTGCTATGGGTAATGGGTCATGTATAATGTTTGATCCATATTATCGGACTCAAAATGATTGCAGGCAGCAGCGTGCAGCTTGCAACCTGTGACTGTTACAGGAACGCTGCCAAGGAGCCCAGGGTTTGCCACCTGCTGTACCACTTATGAGGGAGCTACCTTCAGACTAGGGAGGAGGCCTTCCAGTATTCAACACCTTTGCTGGTCAGTCCTTGTCTGGCATTCTTCTAGAGACTGCTACATTTCAGACCACTAAGCCCCTTTGTGTCTCCTAACTACCATGGCATCAAATATTTGTTTAATTGGATCTGGAGATGGGGATCATTGCCATTGTGACTCCATCTGGGCCTTTTCATCATGGGTGTCTCAAATTACATCCATGAATCACAAGAGTGAAATGTATGTTTTGGGTGTGTGGCAGTGGAAATTTCTCAAGTCCTTTGAGCAGGAAGGCAGTGCAATCCAAAAGGATCTCTGCAATCCCATTTGGGGTGGTCATAGACTTCTCATCATCATCAGATTGGCAACAAAGAAGGGTGGATGGGAGGCAGTTGCTGACTGTCACCTGGCAAGGCCTGCAAGAGGGCCTAGCAGATCTCCATCAGTGTGGGATTTTTCATACTGCAAAACAGGGATTTCAGGAAGCAAAAGACAGAATCCAGAGCCTCGATGCAAGGCACTTGTCAATGGATTTTAGGTCCTCCCCTTTGAGCATGCAGGGTACCAGATTGTGGCAGAGCTCAGATCCCTGGATCAAGTGGCCCATTGTCATTTTGTAAGAATCATTGCCTCCTATGGCTGTGAACATGTGACATAGCTAAGTATCAGAAATTCAAGATCAACTTGTGAAGTTCTTGCATTTACTGAAGTGGCATTTCTGCCTTTGGAATCTTCAAAATGGGTATTTCATGGGCTTCTTAATCCTAAGTGAGGAGCTTCTACAAGTCCACTTTGTCCTCATAATTCATTATCTTAGTTTCTCACTTTTCTCTTCCTCTTCTGTTATGTCTTTTCCTTTTTCTTTTTTTTTTGGTGCATCTTCCTTCATGGCTTCTGTGCTCTCTGCAGTTTTAGGTTTTCTGAACTAGCCATTTTCATGGCTGAGTCTTCCTGTTGATGCTGGTCTCATGCCAGGAGCTCAGTATGCCAGTTGAATTACGACATTGGCCTCCACCCACTGCTGGGAGCTGATGAAGTCAGTTGGGATATTACAGTAGCTGATAACTACCAGACACGCTGCTTTTGAAGGTCTCTAAGCATGCTTGTTACTGTTTCTGTTGTTCCAACCACTCCTCAGTTCTGTGTTTGTTTTCTTTTTTTTTCTTTTCCTTGGTTAGGTTTCCTCTTTTTCCTGTTTGCTGATATGTTGTGAGATCTGAAATAAGTGTAACCTTACTATTGGACCATCTCTCAATTGTTGCAGACTTTCCAGACCTTTGAGAGTGTTACCTAGACAAAGACTCTTCTGGCAGTAGCATATATATCCAAAAGTGTCTCGTGAGTTAAATTGTGCTTCTAATTTAAGTGAAGTACAAATTTACTCTCAATTAAAGCATTGTACATTTGAAGCAAAGTCCTCAAGGTACATCTCATGATATTTTGATATATTTTCTGTACTGGAAAGCATCTTGTGGGTTAAATTGTACTTCTAAAGGCTTCTCTTATAACTTCTTGGATCTAGCAGTGAAGTAATGTTTTCAAGATATATCCTATGATATCTTTGATAAACGAACTCAACCAGAGTATGCAGGTATGACATGGTACATATACCTTGTGTTCATTCCAATATCTCTGTTACTGCTAAGTTGGACATTACCTATAGTCCGTTTCATAGGTTCTTCAGGCATTGTAGCTCTCCAGTTTTCTTTGTTTCACAGATGGTCAGTCTTATCATCCTCCTGAAGAATAAAGGCTACAATCTAAAGATTCTGTTAAAGAGGACTAGAGCATTGCTCAATAAAGTGAAATTTAATTTTGGAATTTCAATGTTCAGAGTCTTCTGAATTGTTTTGTATAGGGTCTTGTAAGTGAGGAGCTTTTTGAACCCATTTGGTCCATGTTTGCTATCCCTGTATGTGTGTTTTTCTACATTTTGTCTTGTTATTGTGTGTTTTATGTTTGCCCTCTTCTTCTCCCTATGTTTTTTCCCTTCTCTGTTGATACATTGTTAGTTGCTAGCCAGTGTGATGGCTGAGTCTTCCTGTTGCTTCTGGACTTGTGGGAGAAACTCAGTATACAGGTTAGTGGTTACACTGACCTATATACACACTATAGGGAGCTGATGAGGTCAGTGGGGAACTTGTGGTAGATAAGTCACTATCATACATGTCATTGTTGTTGATGGTCCTTCAGCTAGTGAGAGAGACAGTCACTGTTGTTCAAACTGCAAGTGTGTATTTGTTGTTTCTTCATTCTAGTTTTGTTCCTTTTGTGTTCTTCTTCCTTCCTAGTGCTGTAAGTCATTATCTCGAAGTCTTTCTTTGACTTAAAAGTAGAAGCTTCCATCTTCTTTTGGCTACCTCAATCATGGGTATGGAGATTTCTCAATTATCATGAGAGTTACATCTCTCAGTTGTATTCACATACAACTGCCTTAAATTGTAAAGATTGAGAAGTTTTCAGTACTTAAGGAGAGATACTGAAGTGATATCTGTGACATTTCTTGGTTTGTGCAGTGTCCCTTTCTACTTGTTGGTGCTGATCATTTTTGGACCAGCAGTGTCACAAGATCTTGCGCCACTATGGATACTGGGGCCACTGGGAACAGGTTTTGTGGTTTGGCAGTGCTGTCAACTAGTGCATGCAATGGATGTCCTAATGGAGAAGACAGCACATTCTAGGGAGTTACTAAAGTCAACAAGTTTAGAGCTTTATAGAGTTGCCAAATCAGGGGAGCTCTCAGAAAGGACAAGGTTGTTTATAGACTCGAAGCTCCAGGAATTGAAAAATGCTGCAATTTCCAGGAGATCTGCTGGAGTTCTTTACCTAAAGAGTGGCAAGGCTGCAACTGATTCTCAGGAATTGTTGATGCTCAAGTCCACAGAAGTGTGGGAGTATAGTGTTGATAAGTATGCAGATGTGATGGAGTGGTGGAGGCCAAAAGGGCGCACTCTTGCCAGGTTTCTGAAGAAGATATTCTAGGGGTTATCTATCATGTTTGCTTGTATGTATCTTGCAGGTAGTGCATTGGGATTATTGACAGCAATAGCCTGGAGGTATGGCACTTCTGGAGTATGTTACCAAAGGGGCTTCTCTACATTTATTAGTGCCAAAAGCATGTAAAGTGAACCCTACCACATACCTATCAGTCTGCAGTGTGATATCTGTTGTGTCTTTTGCAGTTGGAGTGTGGCTTGTGGTGTATGGCTACAGATATTGCTTACTTGGTGTCCCTTCCTTGAACATGACTGTGGAGCTTGATGGCTCAATGGTGGGTTGAAGAGGATTTCTCAATTCCAGCAGCTGGAACACTGAACTTCATAGAATAAGAGAGCCTTACCTAGTCCAGTACTTAATGGGTGTACTGACCATTCAACACATCAACATTCCCACTAGCATTGAAACTGTTGTTCACGAATGTATACATAGAGGCAACGATCTCACCAACCTATGCCAGCTACCACTAGAAGCACCGGGAGTCTGGTTACCACCCACTTTGCCATCTACTGGAAGAGAAAGAGCAAAGTCATGACATGATTGTGCCAATGCATATACCATGAGGATTGCATGTGCATCTTGTCAGCTTTTGCTTCATTTCTGGGTTTAGAGCTGTTGAACATATGCGGTTGTTGGAGGATTTACATGAGAGCAAGATGGCAGATGGGATATTGCTTGATGTGATATCCCCACCTTTAAGTGCCTTGCTAGTTTTATATGATGTGAATATCTAGCCTTGAAGTAAGGTAGGAGGTCGACATCTTGAGTTGGGATATGAAAGATGTATAGTTGATTTTGGATTCAAAAGTCACTTGGGGTTAAGTGTTCAAGGGTGTCAATGCACAACTTTGCAATATTCCTTTCATGCTATTTCATTTTGAAACCTTTTTGGCACCATTTTCTCTTGCACCCATGTCCTTCAACATCATTTCAACCTTCATCACTCAAATCAGGTGGTTACTTTTAACTTTTTTTCAAAGACTACGAGCAAGAACAAGACCTCAAACTTTTTTACAATTTTTTTCGAGTTGACATTTTAACACATGTCACATTCATCAATAAGTGATTTTTTTGGGATAATTTTTAAGATCTTTGGTATTATTTTCACCTTGAAGATTCAACAAGTGAATTCTTTTAGTTGTTTCAAATTTATTTTCATATTACAGAAAGCCACATTCCATTTCAAATTGCATGTGTACTTGGAGTGGTCGGCTTTTTAACCATGACCAAGTCTTTACATGATGTTCGTCTCATTATAATGGGGGAAGCATTATATTGATTCATAAGTCATTTTTTATGTTTTCAATTTTGTGAAACTTGTCACATTTTTTTCCACACCAATTTATAATTGCAAGTAAGGGTGGTTATGAAGCAATATTCCACGACATCAAATGCACCTAGACCTTCGCCCCAATTAAATTGTTATTGAACTGAACATGGTAAACACATTTAGTTCAATGTTAAAAGGGGTCATATTTCAAAAACTTTGTGCAACAAGTGTGGACATCATTTAACTTATCCCCTTTGTTCATGCATTTTATGCATTTGAATCTCCTTTGTTTTATACTCATTATAATTGTAAAAGTGACATCACAATCATTCCATCTGCCATGGGGATTCAACAAGGTGATCATTTGGGGAGCATTATTCATTTTAATTCATTTTACGGCTTTACATTTATAACTAATCATTTTCTCTCTTGTCTATTCCATCCATTGTAGATGACATTCACATCATAGGTCCCCTTTCAATTATATCATATGCTTATGAACATTTCTAGCCCAAACTTCATTAATACGTCTTTCCATCCAACTTCAAAAATGTGTTGCATGGTCATTTTTTGGACTAGCACCAAATTTCAACACCCCACTTTGATTTACCACCCAATCCAAAAGAATTGGAATCCTAGAGGTTCCATTAGGCACTTTAACTTTCACATCATCCTTCATTAAAGATGTGTTGTAAGAAGATGCTCAACATTTGGACCTTCTCTTTAGAATGGGTGATATTCATATGACCTTTGAAATTATAACTCGTTATTTCGTGTAATGGCCATCATATTTTTTATGATGCACACCTCCATCTTCCACCTTCATATAATCCATTATTTTTTATTATTCCTCATTCCATAAACCGTTTGGACACCTTTTGAGTCTAAGATCCTTTAATAGCCCAAAAGAACCTTTAACTCGTAAATAAGCTTCCTTCTGAAAAACTTTTGGTGGTGTTGAGTTCATATTGACATTCACCATTGCCCCAACAGGCAATTTAAAAAATTGGGCCCTTGTCGCTTAAATCATAATTGTTAAGTTTATGGTTGATCAATGTCCCTTCCTTTTTGAAGCCTTAGCATGACTTGATAATAACACATTTCCTTTCCAACAACATTTTAAGGTGGCATGTGATCTTTTATCACCATTAGCCCATGCATGTCTTCTTCCATTTGAATAACTCATCGAACAACAAATGGTTCAATTTCAAAATTCCATCTCGAAACATCTTCACCATCTTACGATTTTCAACATGCTCTTCGACGGGACATTTGAGGCCCATCATGCCAATTTGTATCATGTTTTGATCAATGGGTAAACACTTGGCTTATAATTTGATTAATTTTTCTAACCTTCAATTATTTTCCCCAATTTTTACACACCATTTCATACATGACTTGGACTACCCCATCCTTCAATTGCAAACATCCCTCAATGTGTATACACACATCTCATCAACCTTATGGGTATCCACCTCTTAGGTTGTGCTCATGGCAACGAATGCATGATGCAATTCATGACACCTTTACCACCATTACGCGAGATGTTAGTTTCCATGTGGGAAGAGAACAATTACATGTGCTTCCTTCAATCACATTCAACTTCACAAATTAACAAGTTAACATTGTGCTTACCAAAGATGGCATTCGCACTTTAATCAAATTATCATTCTCAACTCAATGCAAGCAAATTTACTCCCCTAATCTTACGCAATTCAAGGATTTGTTACCTTTTATGCAACTCAAGCCAAGGAAAAAAATTATCATAACCAACACCCCACTAATCAATTCTTCCTCTTAACAATTGAAATATTTGGTTATTTACACAAACATGCTAATGTGTTTATACACAACTATGCTAATGCCATTTGGATCTTGAAGGGGATAGAAGGCCTTCATCTTTCTACCTTAGTCATTTTTTTCATTAAAAAGTTTTGATCACATTACAAAGGATGCAAACATCTTCCATCTTAAGTTGAACAATAGCCATAGGTTTAGCTACTTCCCAACTTCCACCCCTTTAATACACACTTCCCATCACCACAACTAATCTATTACAAGCCATTGATTTTTTACATGTAAATATGGTTGACCTTCCATAGATGATCGATTATGGTCATGCATAGATTTCCATAGCAACTTTGAGCCAACTTGACATCCTATCATTTCTATTTTTTCCTTTATTTTACTCCTTTGTACATTTCCTTAGTCAGTTTCTTAATAAAGATTTACAAGTCTTTAATAATAAATTATATGGTGTTTTGAAACCCTTGAAAAAAACAATGGGTAGTATATACTAGTGTAACATGTGTTGTTGACCCAAATGGTTAGCTGGTTACCCAACTAATTTTTCCTTTTAAGATCATATTTTGTAATTTAATTGAACTTTCAATGACATAAACTACTCAAAATATGATATCTCTCGTAGTACCTCGAATCTTCCAAATCACGTTCATTAAATTTTACTCACTTAAGGCTTTTTCAAAATATGAAAACCCAAGTTCCCTTACAATTTTTATAAATGAAATTTTTAGTGAAATGAAGTTCACCATTCAATAAATCTTCAAATTGGGTAACCATTGAGTATCATTGTTTTAAAAAAATCAAAACTAACATGGGCATTTTGAAAAGTGAAATGTTCATCTTCAACTATTTTGTTTTCCAAATTACCTTATGAGCTTTTGTGCTTTGTAAGAGCACCTCCAAATATACTACAAAATTTGTACAAGGTTTTATGTTTGATCATTGTCAACATAAACCAACACACGCTCCCAACACAAATTGTCAAGAACAATGACCTTTACATGTTATAAATTGTTAGAGACATTACAAAGTTTCATACCTATCAATGTTTCTTTTTGGAATTTTTTTAATGTCACCTAAGAGGCAATCATGCATAGGAAGATGTAGTAAATGGCAGTCATTGTTAGGAATCTTGCTACAAACCAAATATGAAATACAAAAAATTTAATTAATTTAAAAACAAAGTTTAATTTCTAGACCATGGTATATCATGGTTGTTCCTAGGATTGTGTGTCCATAATATTGGTTATAGTTAGACATCATTTGCCAAACATTTTGAAGTTATTAAAATAACTTATATTATGGCAAAACCCATTGGGTAGATGACCATGATATTGCAATTTTCAAACTTTTGAATGTTAATGACCTTGATTGTCAACAAGGCATGTTCAAGGTTACAATGAAGTTGAACACAACAACATGCACGACACCTCCTTTTGACATATTCCTCTAACCAAAATGTGGCACCTTGTGACAACATTTTGGGTATTAATCTTGAACTCCCATGAGTATGTGAAACTAGTTATATTGACCATAGTGTAGATATTAAATAGAATGAAGGATGAGAGATCAGTTTTTTTACTTTGATTTTTATGAAGTCAAAACTCCTTAATAGATTCAGTACCCAATTGCCACTTTTGTGCACATACAATTTGTATAATGGATTTTATAGTCTAAAAATTTTCCCATGTGCAAAATGCACTGAATAGTGAGAACAAGAACATCACCAATATTCTTATGATTGTTAAGTAGTGGGCATCATGCTTTGTGCAATTGTTACGCTAATTTTTGCAAAAGTAGAAATGCGTTGGCTTTTTTTTTTATTGGATTAAATATTTGTTTTATAAGTCAAACACCTTTCTTCCCATGATGCCAACATCTTCTAGACCGTAGTCCAATCATTATATGGATTAAATTTGTGTGATTTTTTAAAGTTATAATCTAATGCTAACATATGTTGATTTTGTAAGTCACTTACGCTACAATGGCTAGTCTCAAGGATTTAATTCTCCAACAAATGCCTATGTTTGTTACAATAGTCTCATGAGTTGTATGTGTTTTTTGCTTAAATGTGTTTGCATTTCACATTTTATTGTGCTCAAATGTCTTAAATTCTATAATTTGGCAAAAATAATTGTCAAATCCAACACAAAAAATTCACATGTTGCTTAGAACGTTCCAAATGTAATAAAATAACAACCAAAATCCTCTAACTTAATTTCAAATATAGCAATATTTTTTCACCTTTATATTTGGGAGAGGCATTGGGATAAATAATTGGGAGTGGACTAAACACCACATCAAGGTTTTAACCAATTGAACACCACATGCATTTCATATGTGGCCCCACTAGTTACTTTAAAGGGAGAAAAAACCACTAATAAAGGGAAATATGTAAGGAATTGGAACTTATTGGTAATATGTAAATAGGTAAAGCACTTGGTGGCTACTAGGTATGTAGATGCATAGAAATGGTTGGTAGTTAAAACATAGCTAACCACTATGATTAACCACAAGACAATAGTACAATGAAAAAGGGTCTCTTGTCATCACACCATTCATTCAACTTATATGATGTGTTGGTGGGTGTTGGGTCATTTTAGACTTAGGAACCACCTATTCCTAGAGAACTAGGATGCAATCCAAACAAAGAAATTGGCCAAAGGCCTATATCTAATGAGCATAGTGGACAATAGATACCCTAGTAGCTTGGCCAATTCAACACTAATTATATTATTTTTAAAATTGTTTCTTCCAAATCAAATAATATTGTGAAAGATAATAATTGTTGAAATGAATTTTTCAAAATTAATTAATTATGCAATGAACATGTGTTGAAATGGCTAAGGTACTATGGTAGTGGAGAGAGAAAGGTCAAGAACAACCAAAGTAGCCACAAAACACAAACTTCAACAACTATACAATAAAACATCACTATGACAACATTAAAGCTTGTGATGGGAAATTATGTAATTCTCTTGATCACATTATATGGAGTGCAATATTCCACCAATGATAATACACCCATAATAGGGACCCAAATGTATATGTTGAACATTATTTCTTATTATTAAATCATTGAATTGACCGCTCAAGACCTCAATGTCATGGAATGATGTTGTCTTTGCCCATTATGCTCCAAGTGTGTTGCCAAGCTTTGCCCTCATAGACTTGCCAAGCGCCATGTTCAACATAATAGGTAGGGGCTTAAGTAAATTAAGGTCTAGGCAATGGGTTTAGGGTTGCCCCAACCTTTGCAAGGTTGTCTTGCATACTTTTCAATGTTAAGAGTTATAAAAAGAGTTAAATTATGTTCAATCGGTTCAAAATGTTTAACCCTAGGTGAAGGTCACATGTGAAAGAAATGATTGTGTCAAAAAATACATTTGATTATTTTTTGAAACTCATTTTTTAATTCTTTTGAATTTTTTTACATTTTTAATTATAAATCAAAATGTTGATGCACACAATTTATATTTGCATATGAAAAATCACCATCATCACATGAATTACTTTAAATTAAACTCTTCAAATTTTCTTACTTAAATTTTTAAATAAATATTATTTACAAAAAGTATCTTGACAAAAGTCCAGAGTTTTTTTCCTTTTTCGGAACCTCAACCACTAAAAGAAGGGCTTGCCGATTCAGCCCTTTTCTTAACTCTTGAGATTGATGTAGAATCAGCTCAACTTGCCAATGTTGTGGCCAGCACACTCTGGAGTGTTCCCCTCAGTTTCTCCAGTGTTCCCTGCCTTTAATGGCAAAGAGTGGGCTATAGAGGGCGGACCCTGTCAGGTGCACACACCCCCAGATTATGTCATTTCGTTGACCACATACAGTTCACATAATCTTTCAGTGATGATTGTAATAGTGACCAAAATTGCTGTTGAGCATGAAATTATGCAAAAATTGTTGAATCTACTGCCCAAAACCTTAATGTCATGGAATAGTCTTGCCCTTGCCCATTATGTTGCTCATAAGGTGCCAAGCAAGCCCATTAGGGCAAGCTTGCATCATACCCACTTTAATGGGCAGAGGCTTGACAATTCCACGTAGTACGTAAGCATGAATTGTTTCAAAACTTGTTGAATCTACTGCCCAGGCAGACATTAATGTCATGGAACGGTCTCGGCCTTGCCCCTTACATTAGGCGCGTTGCCAAGCTTGCCCTAATTGGCTTGTCTGGCACCTTACCCAACATAACGGGCAGGGGCTTTGGCCAGTCCATGGTAAGTGAACATGAATTCTTTCAAAAAAGCAGATTGTTGAATCTGCTGCACAAGACATAATTAATGTCATGGAATGGTCTCACCCTTGGCCATGCCATTGGGTGAGTCACCAAGCTCACCCTAGTGGCTCACTTGATGCATTACCCAACATGATGGGCAGCGGTAAGTGACCATTCCATAGTACAATTACAAACTGCTGGACCGACCTGTTGTAGAGCCACCCAGCCCTTAAATAACTTGCAGACTTGTTTCTGTATACGGTAAGGCCCTGCTATGAAGGAACTACTGTGTGAGCACCGAGGGCAGAGTCAGAGGTCCACCCAGGAATTCCCTAAACAACCGAGTTAATCAATGGTTTTTTTCTTTTTTCACATTCCTTTCCAAAGATCTTGTTGGCTTACATCCTGCGCCCTAGTGATCTTACAATCTCACACCCTCCACCCTAGCGCTCTTTTTGTAAGCCTGATTACTAAATGTAATCTGCCCTCTAAATACACTAAGAATCCTCTCCTCGGTTGTTGTTTCGGTTTGGTTCAGGGGAATATGCGAGAATGTTTTATTCCCACCTCAGAAAGAATCTGTGATGTGGATGGTGATGAGCATGGCAAATCGTATAGTGCTAATTATATGCTGCGGCATATTATATATGCATCTTCCGAGTAGATCCTTGTGCACATGACGCCTTCGATCGATCTCATGACGCCTTCGATTTCATGGACCCCACCCCGCCGCACCGCGTCCACCAATTTTGTCTTCCTGGGCGCTGATTTCTGGTGTGCCCTACTTGCAATACTATTGTATCCTGGTAAGTCAGATTCGCGGTTTTTGTTTGAACCCAATTGTCCTCCTGTCCTGTAATTATCTCTCACTATCCGACTCAATATTCTTTCCCACAATATAATATGATTTCTTTTGGCTTGCTTGCGTCCAAGCCATTCGTGCATGTGCACCATGCTGTCCTCATCGACGTGATCCACTAGCCGGAACAATTATCTCATGCGCATCATCGCTTGTTTAATTAGTATAAGAACCTATTCATGTCTGTTCCTTGATTCACACAGTAGCTATGAACTGGAATCTCTTTCTCTCTCTCTCTCTCTCTCTCTCTCTCTCTCTCTCTCTGTGTACGAGTATCTCGGCCTCTTCATGTGTACTTTTCGCAAAGCATATCGATCTGTTCACAATCTTTGGTTAGATATCATAGCTAGATACTGATCATTGGGTCATGATCAAGTTCTCTATGCTAACTAGAAGCGGCATCAGATCGTACTTGATCGACTCCTTGGTGTTTTCTCTACCTTTTGCGTCGATCCCGTGAGCTGCTGCTGCATGCATAACCCAGCATATTGTTTCTAGCCACTGACTATATTGTTTGGTTAAAGCTCATGTACTCATTGGTCACGAACTGGCTAATTAATTAATTTTCCCCGTTCTTAGTAATCAATTTGAGGAAATTGGATGATTTTTTTGATCCTGCCTATGTATCTATGATCTCTAGCTCAGTCTTCTTTCTTTTTTCTTATTTATTAATAAATTATTGATCCGCATCCGTTGAATCGATTTTGCTTCTGGATTCAATTCAGTATAGTTCTTCCTTCTGCGAAGTTGTTGTTCTTAAGCTCTACACCTCGAGGCTCGATCTGTATAACCGCTTGATGTGCGTGCAGTATCTCAACCAGTTTAAATATAATTTGTCGAGATTGTGATCATTTTTATATCATGTGTGAGCTAGACTATATTAATCACTGTTAATCCGTCTCTTTTTCTCTTACTATATCTGGATTCCAGAGCTGAATTTTTTGGCTCGACGATCTGTAAAGTCTAGAGCAAAGGAGCATTGATAAATTGCAAGTTTGCTTGAGCTAGCTGAAGATTGGTTAACAATCAGGCTTGAACCGTAGGGGATTTGTACTAGTGTGCTCGTGATCAGCTTGCAGGTGCAGGGATCATGGTGCAAACGTTGGTGCAGCAGCAGGGGCTGAGATTATACACGCATCCTGGAACAAATGAGCCGCCGCCCACCAACGTTCCAAGTCCAGTACCGCCCCCCGACGACGTGGTGCACAACCCGGGTCCTGGTCCTGGCAACACTCCGGCTCCTTATCCACCTCCTCCCCACGACCACCAGGGCCATCCCAACTGCGGCCCCTGCAACTGGATCAGCTGCCATGGCACCCCAGTTGCTCCAAACTGGGTTGCACTCACCGGTTTGAACAACGGTTAATAATTCCTACCTGATTTGGTCAGTTCTCTCTCACTCAGATTCCGCACTTGGACATCTATCACATAGTAGATAATGGTCGAGCTACTGCCTATTCTGCTAGATAATGGTCAAGCTACTGCCTATTCTGCTGGGTAAGGTGGCTGGCAAGCCCAATAGGCCGAGCCGGCCACCAAACCCAGTTGAATAGGGCGTAACCAGACTGTTAGCTTACTTACACAATTTTGTACCATAATTTGTCAATTTCTGAAATGGTCAGCTGACCATTATGTTGCATTATATGTTGAGAAATGTTAGAAATTTGTCACCTTAGCACCGGGTACCAATTAAGTAGCAAAAGACAGATCATGGTTATACATAGCTGCCTTATAGTTTTTGGGTTTTATGCACTGAGCATCCTGATCCCCCACTAATTCATGAGAACTAGACATACATGTGCCAAGTGGTCTCTCTCTCGCCCCCTCCCGCCCCCTTCAATTATGTGATATTGAAAATTCGGAATTTTTTCCAGAAATGTTAGTAGAAGTAGTCAAATATTTACACGTTTTTCCAAAAACTTTCCAGTATTTTTGGTGAAACAATGAGAAATTTTGTTCCCAAAAAACTCACTTACAACATGTCCGCAAGAACTTGAAAATTAGCACCTTTGTACAAACAATTGGAGGTGGAACCCTTTGACATGCTCCATTCCTTTTCTGACACTCAATTCTTTTTTTCAAATTGACAAATGAATGCACTGCTTTCCAAGCAATCACCCAAGGCGACAACTCTCACTCTTGTTAGCATGTTTGAAGTTTTTTTTTTTTGTTTTTCGTACACAATGAGTTTCAATTACACTTCAAAGGATGAAAGCTTCTTCTATCTCAAGTACTCAAATCAATAGAAACGAGATTCATCACATCTGATCTATCGATTCTCGCCTTAAAGACTCAGCACCCATTCCCTTTTAGATCTGTTACAACTGCCCCACACAGTAGTTGAGTTAGAATTTCCATTATCACACCCTAGTTTCAGAGTCTTACCATTTATATGACAACTCAAATTGGACTTAGGTACACTCTATTTGGAATTTCACTATAGTTCGACTCTCAATTGTTGCTCAATTTAGTAAAAAGTTTGACCAGTTTACAACAAAACAAATATCTGGTTAATTAAGACCCATGAAATCAGAATTAGATTTCAGAAATTTAACCAGAGGTGATCCCTTATTAAATCCTCCATCTAATTGTATAAAATACTAACAGTTTTTTGAGGTCTCACAATGATGCAGGCTGCTGAAAGGTTTTGAAAGGAGCAAAGAACATGCAAACTGTACAGCAGCAGATTAGCCAAATTCTCTTCCACAATACAACTTAATGACAATCCATCATACAGATTAAGCAAGAAATTATGTTGTACAAATATATATATACACATGCATACATTTATTTATTTATTTATTTATTTAATGTACATTTGTTGCATTATATATTATATAGATGTCTTACTATTCAAGTTGACACAATCTTTAGATCAATTGCAAATTTGGCATATTGATGATTTGACGGCATATTCATTTGGCATGCCAATATACTACCACTTGCCAAAAATTATAATGTAACATAAAAAGTGATCTACCTCAGTTTGCAACTATCTAATTTCCCAATTCATAAGCCATGGAAAACTTTACAAACTTTGTAAGGCCAACATGTTTCTTTTCCAAAGCACTCACATATCATATAGTTTCTCCCAAAATTAGATGGAAACATATTACATAATGTACAAATTATTTTTGTCTTTTGTACAATGACATGGATACATTGGAAAGAAGAACAAACCACAACAAATTCCCACAAGAATGGGAGTGCCACAACACACTCAAACCAAAACTCAACTCATGAAAACCCTCTAAGGCATGTCTTAACACGATCTAACAAACCTTCACAGAAATAACATGATGTCTACCCCATCCCCTTGGCTATGTTTGCATTACATTAGGGTAGCCAGCAAATGAGTTACCACCATAGGCAAGTGTGTACACAATTCCTTGTGTGCACTTCCCCGCACATTGAGCATGACTACATTCCCAAAATTTGTGAAGGATGGATTTTCCCCCATCATCACACAATGGGCAAGCATGTTCATGACCAATTCATCCACCTTCATAACTTTCCAAGCATTCATTACTACTACCGTGTTCCAAATTGGCACAAATAAAGCCATCTTCCTTCCTACTACACATCATCGTCTTGGTCCACCAAATGTTGCTCCAACTTAACTTGAAAGTTGATGGAAGCAACCCAGCCCACCTCTTTTCCACAACATTCAATTTGGGTTCAGATATATTGTTCCCATATTCTTACCTAGTGAATGCACTTGTGAAAGAGAAAAAGGGTTCCCCACCTTAGCATTGTTAAAAGAAGATGAAGTAACAATAAAATGAATAAAAAGAGTTTCTCTATACTGAAGGCAAGATAGGTTTTTCAGTGTTCACTCACGCCAGCTTCTGTTATTGGATGGTACATTGGTAGAATAATAATATATTGTGTGGGATATTTGATAATGTAAGGTAAAGCCCCAAGGTCCAGGCATTCCCAAAATAAGGGGCCTAGGACAAGGCCATAGTGGAGTTTGGCCCCGCATTTTGGGAACTTGTCCCTCATCTGTGGGTGGGTTTTACCCATGGTAAAACATGAGGCCGGTTATCGTCAACTGGAACATACGTAGTTCACAAAGTTGCATAGGAGAGGGTTTAGGGAATCCACCTGACACCCCTGCCTCAACCTTCAAAACCCGCCTCAACCCCATGCTTCTTCGTCGCTACCGTGGCAGGGGCTTGATTGAGTGTGAATCCACCTTGAAAATTCTTAAGGAAATAAATGACAAGGTCTTTACATTTAAAGGTAAGGCTTGAAAATCCACGCATTCTTTTATCTATTGCACAAGGGGAATGATGTGCACTAGATAAAAGAATTTTCCTTGCTTTAACAAGACAAAAGATGAAAAAAAAGATTAACATGTGTGATTTGTTAGTAAGTGAAACTAAAATATTCCATAAATCTAGAAAATAGGAATACAATCGCCTTATATAAAAATAATGTTGGAGAAAGACGGGTTCCTCAGGTAATCTATAGGGTACCGTTTGGCATGCACTCCAAAAGAATATTGGATAATTTCAGCCAAGAATTCTAATCTAAACACTTTTGTTGGATTTCTCCAATTTCATACATAGATGAGTTTCATTTTCACAAATAATCAAAGTATTAAAAAATGGCCAAATAACTCATTAAAATTAGAGCATCAAAATTGTAAGGCAATGCCCATGAACTTATCTTCAATGTGCCCAGCCAGATGGGACTGGTCAGCCAATAAATTTGTCCACAATGGTCAATTTTCTTTTTGAGAGAAGTTGCAACAAGAAACAATATATCTGCTTAACCTTCTCTACTCTGGGTAGTATGAACTTATATTTCAGATGCCCAAATGGAAAGATAGATCTGCCCATGTGCCTAAGATACTGGATATTATGACCAAATTCAATATTAGCAAAATGACAATGGTTTTGCCCACTACCAAAACTAAAATTGGTAGCCAATTTATTTATTTATTTATTTAATCTAAGAGGACTTGAGAAATCTTTATTAGTATGCAAAAAATATTCCATAGCAAATCCCCAATCAATGGAGGGTGTTTTAAAATCAGGGTCCATGAATCCTTGATGGTAGTTTCCCTTGCCATGAGGACTTATGGTCATGTGATTTTTTTCACTCATATTAGAGTTATCCGTAAAGTAACTGTGTCTTCACCCTGTCTTTGGGCCTCCTTTCACCCCCTCTCCCCTCTTTCAGTGGTATCAAAGTAAAGGCATTTTATTAAATCACAGTATGAAATGCTGAAACTCATCATTTAATGCACAAGGTTCGAGAGTAATTATAGCAGTTGTATAGGTAGGAGCAGTGAAAATATATGTAGCAGCATTGGAGGCGCTCAAGAAAAAGGAAAGACAGGATGAAACTCGGTTTACCACCAAAATTGATGGTTTTCTGAGTTTCACCCCCCCCCCCTCGAATGCTAATGTACTTTTTAGCAGATTTTTTTTAATCTCACCCTGTGTCTGACCAAACTCAGGGTTCTGGTGCTGTGTTTGTCTTACTTTACGGATAACTCTATTATATATGGCATAACCTAGCATCCGTTTTACCATGCAAATACGATAATACAATGAGAATATATGTACTTTTTGTCTTTGCTGAGGATCCTAGCCAGTGCACCTACTTGAAGAATTTGAAAAAAAAAAAACCCTGGTCTTAATAGACTTGATTAATTCATTCATGTTGCTTCAAGACTTGTTTGTGTTTTCAAGGATTAAAGTCACAATGGAGAAGAGTTCAGTGCTCCTTATTCAAAAATGTGATTTCAGTTTTTCATACATATATTTGAAGTTTTAGCGAGTATGAATTTCAAGAGTCCTTTATTACATCTTAATTGGTATATTCAAATGAATATGTAGGGAAAAAAAAAAAGTTGTAGTTTTTAGTGGAAGAGAGTGTACCATATAATATTTCAATATAATTAGATGCTATTTTGAAATTTATTTTTTTCACCATTGATTATCACACAAATGATGAATTATTGCAACACGAGTAAACAACATATGAGAACATTGTAGTCCTTTGAATTTAGTAACAAGGTTGGCGCTTATCAATCTAATTTAACTTCACCACAAACTTTAGCCACCGAAGGGCAAATCAAATACCTTGGGGACTAATCCTTGTTACTTCTACTTGTGTGACATCCGGTGTGTTTCTTCCAATTTTGTGATGTAGCCAAAACCTGATCATCCACAAGATGATTTAGTTGAATTTGGCCAAAAAAATATGAAATTTCAATTCAAGCATTATTCTATATTTTGGGCTGTGTACTGGAATTTAATATAGAATCTAACACTTTATTAAATTTTACTACTTTCTTATTCAAAAGTTGGCAACTAAAAAGAAAGAAAGAACCATCTTTTAACAATTTTGAAAAACAAAAATTCACTATTTGGCAAAATGTTGCCAAAAAATAATGCACTTCTAACATCTATAGGTCATGATTTTTTTCATGTACAACTAAAAAGGGGAAAGCAATATCTTCATGTCGAATCAATAATAACAATGTTTATTAAGGTACATATCATTTATGTAAAAGGAACAATGTTGACATGCCTTTTGGTGGATTGAAGTGTTGGGAAAGGAAAGTTATGTGCACCTATTCATGAATCACATGAAAGTGGACATTTTCAATTTTTTGTTTCAAACCATTGTCATGTGTCTCCATGTGTGTTGGTCATTGCATGCACATCAAGAAAGGAGGATTATCCATGTTGGTTCAAGTGTTGGTACGCATGAAAATAAAAAAGTTAACTATGAAGGAACTCCAAGCTTGATTGAGGAAAACACCACTAAAAAATTTTAATTCAAAAACAACACTACAAATGAAAAATGTGAGACATTTAACATATTATCCAAGCATTCCATATGCAATTTGCTATTTCATGTGTGGGTGGGTTAAGCATGAAAGCTACATTAGATGACAAAGAAATGGTCCAAGAGTTATCAAATAAATCAAAATAGATTGAACCTTTTGTCAATTAAAGTGAAATAGAGACAACTTGTAGATGGCAAAAGCTTTCCAAACATCTTTGATGGGTATTGAAGAAGAAGGGTTTTGGTCTTACAACCCTTAGTCGGGTTCATGACCAACTTTCAAGACGAGGAAGTAATTTTGCAAGTCAAAGGGAAGCAAAAGTATTAACATGGAATCAACTAAATCTCATGTCCAAAATGGAGAGAGCCAAAAATAGTACAAATGCTTGCCAAAGTAAAAGCGCAAGCATTAGGGAGTGAAGGGGAGGCACTTCCCATGCCTCCCACCATTGATTCCCACTTGGAGGGTTAGGACTCTCTTGGAATCCCATTCTCTCATTATACCATTTGACAAGCATTGGGAATGTGTCATTTAGAATGAATATGGGTCCAAATATATCAAATGCAAGTAATGGGTATAAGAAATGAAATTTGAATGCCTAGGTATTTAGAAATTTATTGGAACATTATTTTCAAAATGGAGGCAAATAAGCCTTATCATGTGTGAAAATCCTAGAAGGATCTCTTAGTACCTTTGAATTAAAAGGCCCCAAAAATATTTAAAGACAGATGAACTGCCAAAGATGGAAGGTGTTGTGAAAACTCAAATGCTTGACTAAAATGACCAAAGGAAAAATGATGGGTGTTACACAGCTTAATTAAATATAATATTGATGTATTTCAATGTAGTATGTTCATTTTGTAGTTTATGATAAAATCGGTTTCAATAAAATTGAAGTACAATATGATATTCTTTCAATAACAAATGCAAAGATAAATTGAAAGTGGAAGAAAAACCTAATCTAATCATTATCATTAAACTCTACATTTTGACCTTTAAAAATGTTATCATCACTATTGAACAGATGTGACATGCTCTAGGGTAAATTCCTTGTTAATTTATAATACCTTGTGCAACATTTGAGGATTGATTGTCTAGATGTATTACTATGAAAATTTATGGTATTTGGCACCTAATTATTACCTTTTTTTATATGTCCTAATTTATGTGTTGATGAATAAAACCATCCAAAACAAACAAAAGGACAGGTTAGTGTGCAAATGCTAGAGCATGCACTAGAGTGAAGGGCCACTATTGTTAATGTACATTTGCCAGCTTATCAATCCAAGTAAGGGCAAAGGTTAATGACCAACCTATTTTTATTCACAGGGCAAACAGAAGGGTAAATATTGGCCTATTGATATAAATTAACCAGTTACAAAATAAAAAGGTAGAGTAAATCAAAATACACACACAAATGTTTGTGGCAAAAGTGGGTCCGAAAGATACTTACTTGTGCAATTGTTAATGCAAACATGAAACATGACATCACAAACATCTTGAGGGAAAAAAAAACAAATATAAAAATAAACTCTTGATAATATATGGAAAGTATTCTTATAATGGCAATTTGTAGCATAATGTAAAAAAGGTTGTGAGATAACTTTTTTGCTCAATGTAATTAGTGCAAAGGATGAAAATCAAATGAAAAGAGAAAAATGTCTACTAGTCAATCACTAAAAGAAATGTACCATGCTTAAGTACACTACAAAATTGGGTATGCATATAACTCAACAGATGGTTTTCAAATATACCATTTGTTTATCCCACCTTAAAAGAATTAGCCACCCTTGATTAACATCAATCTCAAGCTCAAGACATCACCCAAGTGGAGCCAATTTAGTTTCTTTTCAAGAACAGGACAAAACTGATTCCTACTTGAAAGAAGCTCAGGCCACACAACTGGATGTCTCTTCATCCATTAGGCACAGGCCACTCATTCCTTTTGGAGGCTTTATGCTGATTTAACCACCATGAATGGATGAGGCAATGTGGATGGATGAGGCAATGTGGTTTGTCCATTCTTGTCTCAAGGATTCAGTAGCCTATAGAATGCCACACATTCATGATCACTCTTGTCCAGCAAGAGCCCACCCACCCCCCACAACAAGCCCAATGAAAACAAAGCAATCTGCACCCATGTGCAAGAAGAGTCAGATGCAAGTGAGAAACCCTAAATAGAAGAAAAAACTTGTACATAAAAATTCAAGGATGGGAACCCATACATCAAAAGTACAAGGCGAATGAGAACACAAGTAGACACAACCCAAAGATAAAACAAAAGCAAACAATCAACAAAAATCAGGCAAAAACCTTGTTCAAAGAAGAGGACTCATGATAACAAAGAAAGTCTACGATGAAATAGCGATCATCTGTCACAAATCGACTAGTGACAAAGGTGCACTGGCTATGATGTGTGGAAGAGATGAGGAACCCCCACCAAGAAACCCTAAATCCTAAACCTTGAAGATTAACATGGTGATCTTTATTTCTTGTTGGTGGGGAACAACTATTTTCTTATATGATTTGAAGTTTGGAAACCAAACTATTTTCAGGGTGGCTTATTGTACCAAGATGTGTGGGTTCACACTCCTTAGCTGCCCATAACCATCCTTGGCGAGAATTTTGACACTCTGATTGGCTATCAAGTTGCAAGTTACAAACTCATAACCTTTGACCTCCGTTTCAATAGCAACTTACTAGTTAGTTAGCGCAAGGTACCACCCCAAGCTCTCATTGGCCCAATGATTCCATAACCCTTCATTGTTGCTTGGATGAAATTTTTTATAATCACTCTTTGCATGGATGAAAAAAAGGCATCGTGATTCTCATGAGGGATGATTCTGTTTGGCAACCCAGCACTTCGGTTAAAGTAAATAGTCTTGACACTCACACACCTCAACTATTCATGGTAACTTGCACACACTTGCTAGTTACATAGTCCACAATTGTTGTAAAAGATACCTATTGCACCCATTTTGGGCTGCACTTGGTAGGGCTTGAGGAATCCTTTGAAGAAAGCTGAAAAATGTGATGCTTGTAACCTAAAGGACAAAACTTGTAGGGATTGCATTGCAAATACACCTTATTGGTCATATCTCATGTCCTCTCTCACCTTATCCTCTCCAACTAGAGTGCCTTACACGGTTGTCCCTTTATATCTGGTTTAGATAACAAATAGGTGGACATGATCTAGTGCCAAAAAAGAAAGTGAAATTGGATTTTTTTTCCCTTTATTTATTTATATGTAATTGGATCTCTTAAACTACTCTCTCAAGCTATCCATCATTTCTGTAAAGGCAAAGTAGTAGGCTAGTGGGCTACTAGTTTCCAAAAATAAGTCAAAAAAATTAGTTCTCAACATTTGATAGGGGCCAATGGAGCTTGATTTTTTCTGGCTAATTTTAGCCAGTTGGTGAATTTCTTTCAAAATGGCTAGATTTTTTATTATTATTATTATCTCCAGTTTTTGGATTTTTTTTTTCCCCTTGAAAAATCCCTAGATTTCTCTATTGGGTTCTAGCATGTAGGCCCAAAAATGTGAAGGATGCTTTAAAAATATATATACTTTCATATGCTGTGTATAGACAAATTTGCTGGCTATAAATTGTCTTAATGATGATCACTACTTCCCCTACTTCACCTACTCTAGTGTTGGGCGAGTATCACAATAATACTCGGGTATTACCTGGGTATCAATTCATGTATCAAACATTGAACATTTTCAAGTATTAGATTTATTGATACCTTAATTGATATCTTGATCCTTGATTATATTGTATGTGTGTGTGTACAATTGATCACGAGATTTGAAACCTTTTCATACTTTTAAATATGTTGATACCCAAGATGAGGTTGGTTGGAAGAGTGAGTGCACACAAGGTTATGTTAGGTTCTCAAACTTTTGTTTTAGGGATGTATGTAGTTAATAGATAGGATGTGTAGGAAACTAGAACCATCCAAAGATTGGACACATGATTTTCAATTTTCAAGACCTTTAATTCATCGGTTCGGTAGTAAATGAACGTTTGATTTGGAGTGGAGATCAATAATGCGCAAAAGAAGTCCTTATGAGAACCGGCACTTTGAAAACTTTGGGTCTATAAAAAAATTAAAATTAAAATAATTTGATATTCTACCTCGGTTGTCATTGAAATTATTTTTTTGCAAATAGCCTCCCCTCCTCTTTTGTGACCTCTTTGATTTGAAACACCTTCTCCAGATACCAGCCCCAGTGGTTCAGGCCGGTTATCATACATGAATCTTAACATTTAACCTTTTTAATGAGAACCGCCGGTTCAATAGAATGTGAGAACCAACCGCTGTATGTGCAGGGTCATATGCTCTTGGGGGTTGCTAAACACGGCCTTTATGAACTTCGTGGGTGTCAGTGGAGCACCCATGGGTAACACCCCGTCAATCCCCCCAATGTAAACAAGGGGTGTGTCACACGGTGGCCTTGCCATTTAGATTGAAAAATATCTTAAGGCAAAAAAAAGAATTATAGAAGAATTATGGAAAATCAAATCTTTCACCATGCAAAAGTATAATCTTTCAAAAAATCCTTTAAAAGAAAAAAACTAAAAACCTTCAAGATGTTATAACTCTATAACTAATCTCAAGTTTCAACACAAGCCAAAAATATCAGATTCTTTCAAAAATCCTCTTATAAAAATAGATAGACCTATTATTTATTACCTCAGGGCCTATAAAAATCCCTTAAGCTACTACTATACCCTATAATGAATCTAAACACAATATATCCTTGCCTTGGTAGTAGGCAAGGCCAACAAAATTTCACTTTACATTTACCTCTTGATCCATACCTGGATTTATAATTTCCCAAATCTTAAATGCCCACTTTTGAAGCTATTCACCATTACATAGCTAATGCACTACAATTAAGGCTTGGGTGAACCAGCACCCACATTGATACCATGGTTAAAAAAAATCCCAAACTCCATTGAAGTTATTTCTAAATATATTAGAAATATCCCATCCTTAGACTAAATGAAGATCTCCAAGTTCAAATCTAACATTTTTTTGGACTTATTATGGCCACCAAGGGGCCTCACTCCAAAGGTAAAGGTACCAACATTGGTGCTAGTTCACCTTTGCCGTATCAATTGATACACGCACTAAACCTGAGTGTGCATTGAAAACAATTTTGAAGAATTTTTTTGGGGGCCAAGATTTCACCATGTGGTGACAAAAAGATTTTTTAATAGCGTAAATTTGAAAACACAAAATCAAAGGAAACAAAAAACAAAAAACAAACACTGCTCCCTAGCCAAGCAAAGGCTTGCTCCAAAGGTCCTAAAGCTTGATCACCATGGGGGCATGGTACATAGTACTACATTCTTGCTTATTCTTGCTTGGATCTTGGGTGGGAAGCATTCTAACTTTGCAACCAACAACTTGTTAGAAAAGGATTGCCAAATCCAAAACAAAATGACTATGGCCTAGTGGTTGGATACATGGATCAAGTGTGCTTGATTTTGGTAGCCACGAATCCAATATTTTGGGTACGGAGTACGTATTTTGGTGGGGGCCAATTCTTCGCAGACTAGTCCACTTATTTAGTTGGTGCAAAAACCTAGACCTTTGACATCCTAAGGAGCAGGACATAAATTTGTGTTGCCTCATTTGTGGTGGCTAAAAATAGTCCAACCGGGCAAGGGACATAGTCCCAAAGATGAGTTTGATGCTCAACAATGCTTGGGTCAATAGACTTTTTCCCAATTTAATTTTGTTAAGTAGGCAAGGATATTGTGTTTCAATTCATTATAGAGTATATTAGCTTAAAGGCTTTTTATAGGCCCTGACGTAATTAATATAAAGGTCTAAATTTATATGAGGATTTTTGAAAGAATCTGATATTTTGGCTTGTATTGAAATTTGAGCTTAGTTATAGGGTTATAATATCTTGAGGATATTTTGAAGATTATATTTTTGAAGGGTGAAATAGCCCTAAACCCTAGACCGTAAACCCATTGTGACCCACCCCTTGTTTAACAAGTATTCATTGATGTTCAACTTGAAAGAGTTGTATCTACTCAATGAAGTTTGATACCCAGTCAACTCAGACTTGGGAACTGGGTTATTTTTACGTAAAGCTTTTAACGGCCGAAGCTTTGAAGGCCATGAAAATAATGGAAATTGATAGTTATGATAAGTCTAAAACTCACATTATGTTTTTTCATCCATCATGAATAATGAATAATTACCTATCAATATAATGTATTTACAAGGTTTGGCAGCATGCCTCTAGATGATTTATTATAAATGGTATCAAGTTTGGAAGGAGGGCTATTTTTTTACCTAGGGTTCACCTTTCAACTACCCAAATCATGAGCAACTCAAGAATAACGACATGCATGAGTTACAAGGTACATATTAATACCGTAATGACTTTGAAAGACTCAAGCTTTGTACTTGCAACGAGAATCTTGATAAGTCACTCTTTTCAAGACTTGGTAGGTCATAACCAAGGACACAATAAGAGAAGACACACGGGCATCCATCATACTTGCATGGCTTAATGAACAAACATTGCAAATGGGCTTTCAAATGTGAAATTGTATATGTATAGTTGGTGAGTTTGTGCACAAGATACTTTAATTATTGTCCTACATTTTGAATTGGAATATTTATGTACATGTGTTATACAAAGAAGTTATTATTTCAATCTAAAGTATGTTGGTCAATAATGTTACAATGTTTCAGATGTTTGCCTCTTCTTTATACAGTAAAAAAGACCATGTTTACTAATCAATCGTTGTATCTGTTCTAAATAAGTCATTGAACTCTAATAGAGGAGGAACTTGTTATTGTAGATGACATTTTGAAGAAAACATGATAGGTCTCAAGTAATTGTGTGCCAATTAAATAAAACACCTCATTGCAAACACATATGTATATATATTCACATGTCCCAAATCCAAAGTTTTTCAAATGGGCATATCTCACAAACTTGGATTTTTTAATTGGGGCACACCAAAAAAAACCGAAATTGTTGCATGTGTAAAAACAACACTATTTGGGAACCCGCATTAGGATTGGCCATATCAATAGCCACATCATACACATTTATTTAGCAATAATTTTGGTCATAATCAAAACCAATGATTGTAGAGATTTTCTAGGACACTTAAACATAAACTTGGCAAATAATTTCAATGTAAAATACTTTTTTGGAAACAATTCATTACTTTTGCGAAATCAAAAAAATCAATCGCAAACATATGTCAGGTATTGAAATAATGTGAACAAGAGTACTTCAATTTCTAAATCCCAAAAATTGAAAAGAAAAAAAAAAGATAATGATGTAGAGATCATAAACAAAAGAATACGAAAAACAAAAATTGAAATTATCATCTTGATTAAAAACTTTTTAAATGGCATTTGGCTTTAAAATTTTCATACATTTGTGTCCCTAAGAAGTTTGAATGGTGTTTTTGTCAAAAGTCTATCTCTTTCATCCCAAAGTTAGGGTTTCAACAATGACATTGAAGGCATTTGGAGGTTGATTTCTTGGAATTCATCTACACCATCTATTTTTTCCCTCTTCAATGTGAACCATTCAATGCAAGGTTACATGATCCCTAACAATTGTTTTTCAATCCCTTCTATGTGAACAATTGACTCCACAAATTTCAATCATTTGAATCCCCCACACCAACATGAATACATGGTAGGGCATTGTAACACAATTCAATTCTCAAATGTGCACATCTAAACCCCAATGAACATGTGTAAATCTGAGCAAGCAATGATCCATGGTGGGCTTGCTGGAAAGAGGAATATAAGAAACGGTGGCCATTGTTGTGCAACACAAAGTTCACCATTAACCCTAATTTTGCTTCTTTGAATGTTGCCTATTTGAAACCTTACATTGATTCACGTGTCATTAGACACTACAATAACAGGTAGTCTATTGTAAGCCTAATCTAATGATGGTATAAGTATCATCCACAAATTTTCATCTTGAAATATATGTTTTTAATAAAAAATACTTGAACTTCCTCAATGATATGATATTTTAGCCCATCTTCAACACATAGTTTGGCATTTATGAATACTAGTAGGTGCCCGTGACCTTCGGCCACCTTGGTTCATGTTTTAGAAACTTTTAATTTTTTTATTTTTTATGTTTTTATGTATTTATTTATGTATTTATTTTTTTTCTTTTTTCTTTTTCAAAAAGATTATATTTTTTTATAGTTTTTTATTTGTTTCATGTTTTTATTTTTTCAATTCTTATTTTGTCTATCTTCATTTTTTCTATTTTTATGTATTTATTTAGTTATTTATTTATTTTCTATTTCAAAAAGATTATAGTTTTTAATATTTTTTATATTGTATTTTTGTTTGATTAGATGCAGGTCCCCCTCCGCCCTGCCCCTGCCTCGCCCCTACCTTGCCCTGCCCTGCCCCTACCTTGCCCTGTTTCGAATTTTCCTTTTGCTGCCAGGGATAGGAGGAGGAAGTTACACAGGGAACAGGCAGTGTTTGTTTTTCCTTTTGCAGGTATGGGTTTTTTTTGGGATATGGGTTTCAAGACTTGGACGGACAGACAGACGGACACACTGTTCTAACCGTCCCCACAACGTGTGAAATAAATGAAAAGAAAAGTAAAAGACGAACAGACAGATACACACACACCATGTTTGTAATTATATATAGGATTTCTATTTTTTTGAGTTGTCAAAAAAATTGTAGTACTTTCAAAGGTGAATTAGGCATTAGTTCATTGCCTACCTTATATAACATTGTACCATTTTTACAAAACATTTTTCTCATAAATACAAATGAATATGCAAAAAACATCAAATTTGTTAGGAAATTAAACTTTGCCTTCCATTATAAAAGCACAAATATTTAGTCTTTAAGGAAGTTGATCAAATTATGTATTTTAAGGGGTGAAAAGAGCATTCAAAATACTTTGATGTATTGTGAAATTTAAACATAATTTCAAAATCCCGTCAATGTCATGCCCTCATAATCACAATTGTATGGCTTCCATGGAATTTTGAAAGAATATGGTTTAATTTCACATTGTATCAAGGATGTTTGAAATTAAATTAAGTTGTCCACTAGTGGGTTCCCACTATTTTGAAATCACTTTAAGATAAATTAATCATCTTCAAATTACACAAAAATCATGGAGTTGGAAATTCACAACTATATAAACAATGTACAACAAATTTCATTGCATTTTTTATTAAAAAAATTAATATAGTCATTTTTTCAAAATCATGGACCTACAAGATTTTAGGGGTGACTTCACAATCCTTGGCTCCTTTCTGCATGTTTGGACCCAAATATCTAAGTTAAATTATTCAACTCAATTGTGTGGGTGTTTTGAGAGCTTCAATCTTTTGTGATTAGAATTTCTAATCCAAAGTTGTGGGCATCTTATTTGTAATGAACTACATATTGACGTATTCAAAGGTCAAGAAAGTATTATTTGATCTAGGGCACTTTTAATGTTGATTTTATTTCCTTTTTGCAAATTTCGAAAAGTTGATATCTGTGAGAAAAATTGGCCCGATGACTTTCGAGTAGGATGTAAATTTCCATCTAATTAGTAGAATTTCTTTGAGAGGGATGTAGATTTAGAGGAAGAGTTAGAAAATTTTGAAGGTGACTTTGAAAAAGGTGGAATTGTTGAAGTATGAAAACTATACAAATAAATTGTTGGTTTTCTTTTTTTTAATTTATAACAAAACTTATGATTTTTTCAATTTTTAAGAATAAAAATCTAATAATTTTTCTTTTAATTTTTAGTATTTTCAATGTGAAAAAAGTAAACTAATAACTGGTTTGTTAGAACCGCCAAGTGAGAACCAACTGTTTTCAAATTTATAACAACCGGCAATGTGAGGATTGTTTAATTATTTTTGTAAAATATATATAAATACTCTGGTACCCGTTGTACATTTTTTTATTTTTAAAGATTAAAAAGTGAGAACCGGAATCTTCAATCTTTGGTTGTTGGTGGGTGGCCAAAACTCGACACAATTTGGAACTGAATTTGGCTTTGACATTTTTTTCAAAAATTATATAGAAACAAAAAGTTTAGGAATGTGAAGAACTACATAAGGGACTAGACCACAAGTTCCATCCCTACTTTTAAAATTAGTTTAACAAGAGGTTTGTGTTAATTTAATAGAGTTATCAGTATAGTCACCCTATTAGGCGGGTGAGAGCAACTAGTTTCAGCATAATAGGGCATCAAACAGGTAACTGGGAAGGAAAACTTTTACCAACTGGGCTGGCTGTGACCTAGCACCAACCAATGCACCAGTTGTGGATGAGATTGTTTTGGCCATAATGAGTTGAACCCAAATCATTTAACCTAAAACCACCAAACGCTGAGTGGGGTTTTTTTTTTTTTTTTCATAGGCCCACCCTTCCCCCTTAGATTTCAAAAAAATTCCCCCCTTTTTTCCCTCCTCTTCCTTCATTCTTCTCCTCCTTTGTTCTTTCTTTGTTCTTCTTTTCTTCCACCATCGTCTTCTTCTCTTCCATAGCTCTTGTTGCAGCTTCTTCACCATTTTTTTTTCCTTTTTTTTCATTGGTATTGTTGTTGTTTTTTGTTTTTCTATTATGTGTTCACTATAGATTTTTTCCTTTTTTTTCATTTTTTTCTTTCATTTTTCTTGCTACTTTCGTTTTTCTAGGGTTTTTAATTATAATCTTTTTCTTTTCTTTTTTTTAAATTCAAGAAGAAGAATTTATTTTTTCTGTTTTTTTAAAGCTAGAAGAATCTCTTTTTTCTTATATTTTTCCTTTTTTTTATTTTTTTTATTTCCCCCTAATTTCCATATTTTTGGTCTTTAAGTTTACATTAAATGAAGTTTGTTCTTTTATTTCCTATTTTCAAAATTTTCCTCAATTTCTCTTTTTTTATAAAATCCAACACACGATATATCTTTTCCGGGTGTGATTTACATTTTCAAACTTGCATATTAATGTGTATTATGTGTTTGATACAAACCTTGAGTAACTAGGAAATACCCATTTGTACCTAGGGAGTGTAATACGGGAACTCGACTTGTATCATTATCAACTTTACACTAATCACATGCTACTAAGGTGATTACAACAACAAAAACTAACCAATGAACATATGGCATGGTGACTAATAAATATAGTTTTAAAAAAGGATCTTTTGAGGTTAGAGAGTAACATGTATATCTTACTTGGGTTTCTTTGGCATAAACAAGAGCATGGAGTTCATGTTTTTCATTTTTTGAACATTTTAAAAAGTTTTGATAAATGTCATGTTTGCATCAATACATACAAGTTTTGTCTTATTACAATTGTAACCTCACACTTATATATGTTTACATGCTTTGAATGTGAGCATTGCATTAATACTTTGTTAAAATTTGCTTTACAAATATGAGTTTGAAACCTATTGCATCATTGCATTAAAAGAACTTTTTAAACATAAAGTTCAATGTGAAATATTTGCATGGGGGTCGCCAATAAACATTAATTCTGTTAGGTTAATTTTGCAATACCCACATTTGAAGCATAAAATGGCAACTTTTTTTTTAATGGTTTGTGTAATACCCAAATGTTGGGCATAAAATATGCATGTTCAATGAAAAAAATTATGATGATGCAAAATAAAGAAATTAGAAAGAAGTAATAATAATTGTGATAGATGATAGAAGAAAATAATTTAAAAAAAGAAAAATAAACAGAAGGAGAAAAAAAATTAATTATAAAGGAATAAAAAAATAAAAACATTTTTTAAAAAATAGGAATTCAAAAGAAAAATAAAGAAAAAATAATTGCATTTTGGTCACATGATATGTAATAATTATTGAGGTGTATTGTATTTGAAATGACATTGTTTTCATATGTGGGTATTGTAATTTGTGATTGGATTTTCAACTATTTTAGCTTTTAACAATAATTGTCAAAATTAACAATACTTATGTGGGTTCACAAAAGTTAATTTATGGTGCAATACTTGCATTCAAGGTTATCATTTATTGACATCAAGGGGTCAAATATCATTAAAATGGTCATTAGTTCATTTAGTGCAATACCTTCATATTTGGTATATGATATAACATTGGTAGATGTTAACATTGTGTAAATGATAGGAGGTATGTAAGTGGGTGGGCATGTAAGTAAGTAAATAAATAGGTGGATAGGTAGGTGAGTGGATGGGTGGGTAGGTAAATAAATAAGTATGTAGGTAGGTTGGTGGTTAGGCAAATACACATGTACACAAATAAAAAACAAGTTAGGTTAATAATGTAACTAGGTCAATAAAAAATCCGAATCAATAAGGTAGTTTAAAAATTTTGTTAAAAGATTTTGTCGAAAAAAGAATCTTTAAATTAATTCAAGAAAACATATAAGTTTTGTGAAAAGGTAAAGGTTTTGTCAACAAGTAAAATTTTAACCATGAACAAATGAAAGTTTTGCCAAAAGGTAAAAATTTAGTAAAAAAAAGTTAAAAGTTTTTCCAAGTGGTAAAGGTTTAACCAAACAAAAATAAAGGTTTTATTGAAAGGTAAAAATTTTGGTAGGAAAAGAAAGGTTTTGCCAATAAATAAAGGTTTACTCAAGAATAGATAAAACTTTTGTCAATGTGTAGTGGTTTAGCCAAAAGATATATAGGTTTTGATGAAAAGTTTAAGTTTTTCCATGAAGAAATAAAAGTTTTGTCGATAAAATAGAGGTTTAGCTAAAAAGATATAAAGATTTTGTTAATATGTAAAAACTTAGTTATGAATAAATGGAAGTTTTGTCGAAAAATATAAATTTAGCCAAGAAAAATGTTTACCCATGAAAAAATATAAAGTAGATAGGTAGGACCAAGATGTAGGTGAATAATGTAGTTAGGTCAGTAAGGTAATTAACGAATTAGGGTAACTAGGTTGGAAGGTAGTTTGGTCAAGGTTGATAAAAAAACACCAAAAAACAAAAAGGCAATAACCTAAAATGTTTGATTATGATATAATGTTGGATTAACATAAGGCCAAGAACTAGATGAAAAAATGTGGCCCATTTCATGGACAAAACAACCAACTAGTGCACTAGTGGGTGTTGATTCACTCTAGCTTACAAAACAAACTAATTGCAACCCAAACTAATTTTTCCACCAATTTTGGTGGTAACCTGAATTTCATCCTATCTTTTTTTTTTCCTTCAATCCCTTTCATTGCTATATATGTTGTCACTGCTCCTACCTATACACCTACTATACCTAGCCTAGGGTCAACTTCCACATTGACAAAACAAATAATTATTCAATTTTTAAAATTGATTCGTTTTTAAATTTTGAAATTATATATTTTTCCATCATGTACAATGACATCCTAATATGAGTAGTGAAATTATTTACAATGTAGCATATGATAATTATGATGATTTTCAACATGTCAACTTCATATTTCAACAAATTTTCATTTCACTATTATGAGGATTTATTAATGGCAAAATTAACCTTAAGGTAAGGTAGTTAATCTCAAACCTTGTGCATTAAAAAAAGGAATGGGGGTGAAAGAAAGGGTGAAGATAGAGTGACTTTACATATAATTTTAATGTGTAGGGAAAAGCCCAAATCCCAAAAAGGTATCACACACAAAATGAAACAAATTGAGACATTTAGAAAAACCAATTTAGAAAAACCAAACTACTATCAAACGAAGGTTGGAGTGTTGGAGTGAACCAACACCCACCAATGCACCAATTGGCCATTCTATCCATAGAATGGGTTACGTTATTTCATTCGGTTACTAATTTACCTTAACCCCAACATTCTACCACAATCAACCTTTTTGGGTTGTTAACCTTTGTCCCCTTTTTATTTTTTGGGTGTTCTTTCACAACCTTGACCATATTACCTTCCAATTAAATCACCATTGTTCTTTAACTACCTTGATAATTTAGCTACATTATTGACCTACATTTTGGCTCTACCTACCGACCCCTTACCTACCTACCCTCTATTTTTTCATGGCTAAACCTATATCTTTTGGCTAAACTTTTAGCTTTTAGCAAAACTTTTAACTCAACTTGCCTAAACCTATATTTCTTGGTTAAACCTTTTCCTTTTAACTCTTCTTGGCTAAACCATTTCTTTTTGGCACATTTTTTAAGTTTTTTTTATCAACCTATATCTTTTGGTTAAACCTTTTCTTTTTTGCACAACTTTTAACTCTTCTTGGCTAAACCTCCATCTCTTCATGGCAAAACGTTTACATATTGACAAAATCTCTATATCCTTTTAACTAAAGCTCTAAAAATTGGAAAAACTTTTAATTCTTCTTGGCTAAACATATACCTTTTGGCAAAACTTCCATTTTTTCATGATTAAACTTCTACTTGTTGGCAAAAGCTTTATCTTTTCTTAAATTAACTTAAAGACTACTTTTTCAACAAAATCTTTTAACAAAACATTTGGCTACCCTATTGACCTAACCATCTTATTGACATAATTGCATTATTGACCTAACTTGTTTTTTCAGTGTGTACATACCTACCTACTCAGCCACCAATCTACATACATACTTATTTACTTACCTACCCACCCCCACTCACTTACCTACCTATCATTTACATGATGTTAATGTCTACTAATGTATGATATACAAAATATGAAAGTATTGCACTATATGAACTAACAACCATTTTAATCATATTTGCTCCCTTGATGTCAATAAACATTAACCCTAAATGTGGTTTATGCACATTTGATCAACTTTTGTGACCCACAAATAGGTATTGCATATTTTGGTAATAATTTTTAAAAGTTAAAATAGTTGAAATTCCAATCACAAAATACAATACCCACACATGAAAACAATGTCATTTCAAATACAATACACCTCAATAATTATTACATATTTTGTGACCAAAATGCAAGCATTTTGTCCCTTTTGGATTATTTCTTTTTCTTAATTATTTTTCTCTGTTTCTTTTCCTTTCTAAATATTTTTTTCTAATTTTTCTTACTTTTTCTCCTTTTAAATTTTTTTTTCTTTTTCTTGTTCTAAATTATTTTCTTCTATGATTTATCACACTTTTTTTTTTCTAATTTTCTAGTTTTTGGTCATCATCATTTTTTTCATTGAACTTGCATATTTTATGCCCAACATTTGGGTGTTACACAAACCATCCAATAAAACCAGCCAACATTTTATGCTTCAAATGTGCGTATTGCAAAATTATTCTAGCAAAACTAATGTTTATGTTGTGACCCTTATGCAAGTATTTCACAATTGAACTTTATGTATTTGAAATTCTTTTAATGCAATAATGCAACATTGCAATATGTTTCAAACTCGTATTTTTAAGGAAAGTTTCAACAAAATATTAATTTAATGTTCACATTCAAAGCATGTAAACATAATACAAAGTGTGAGGTTACAATTGTAATAAGACAAAACTTGTATGTATTGATGCAAATATCACATCAATCAAAACTTTTTAAAATGTCCAAAAAATGGAAATTATGAACTTCATGCCATTGTTTATGCCAAAAAAACCTAAGTAAAATATGCATGTTACTTTCTAACCTTAAGAGACACCTTTCTAAACCTATTTTCATTAGCCACCATGTCATGTGTTCATCAATAAGTTCTTGTTGTCATAACCACCTTGATAGCATGTTGATGAGTGTAAAGTTGATAATGATACAATTGGAATTGAATGACATTCGTTAACCAATTATGTTCAATAGAATATGTTCAATTGAAAATTTAAAAAGAAAACTTGGGGGAAAAAAATTGAAAATAAGAAATAATGGAAATAGAAAAACAAACTAAATCTTTTGGAATTTTGAAGACTAAAAAGATGGAAAAAAATGTGGGGAAAAAAAAAAGAAATATTTAAGAAAAACATAGTAAAAGAAAAAAAGCTCCTAACATTTAGAAAACCCAAAAAATAAGGTAGAAAAACCCAAAAAAATCTTTTTATTCTAAAAGGGAAAAAAAAAAAGGAAAACAAAGCAATAAAAAGGAAACAAAAACTAGAATTCTTCTTCTTGAATTAACAATAACAAGAAAAACAAATTCACAAAAAAACAGAAAAATAAGAAGAAAACAAACTTCTTCTTCTAGAATTTTAAAAGTAAAAAAAACTAGAAAAACAAGAAAAAAACAAAAATAGTCTTTGCATTTATTTTTCCTTTTCATCTTCTTTATTTTTTTATTTTCATTTCCTTCTCTTCTATTCTTTTGTCTTCTTCTCTTTCTTTTTCTTACTTTTTTTTTTTTTTGTTTCTAGTTTCAAACCAAAACAAAAAAAAAGACAAGGAAAAGGATAAATGCATACCTTGTGTGATGTGTATAACTAATGATGATACAACAAGAAATGGTAGCAAGCACAACAATGTGATGAAAAAAAAAACTAAAGTAGCACAAAAATGAATAAAAAAATGATAAGAAAAAATATATATAGCACAAGCAAGAGAGATGAATTTATTTTAATAACAATAGCAATTTTAAAAAAATTAAATGATGAAGAAAAAGCTAAAGCAACAATGGAAGAGAAAAAGAAGAAAGAAAGAACAAAAGAAGAGAAGAAGAAGAAGAAAGGGGAGAGAAAATAGGGGGGATTTTTTTTAAAATCTTAGGTAAAGGTGAGCTAATGAAAAGAAAACAAAAACCCGCCTCAATATTTGATTTGGTTTAGATTAAATGGGTTTTAGTTCATCCCAAAATGGCCAAAACACTCTCATCCACAACTGGTGCATTGGTGGGTGCTGGTTCACTTAGGCCACGAGACAAGGCATTCTATTTTTTCAATTGCCCCCACAAAAAGGCAAGATTGTTATTTTTCCAAAAAAGAACATTTATTTGCAAATAAAGGGTATATAGGCATTCCAAAATATCAATATAAGTAAACTATAAATGATCGATTAACAAAATAAGGTAGTGATAATCATCTATAACAACATGTATGTGATTAAAATGTAGGGTAGATAGTAGGCCAATTCAAAATATGGGTGATAATTTTAATACAAATATGGCATATTTTAAATGGTCTATTATTTTTGAGGTTTACCTATAGTGCCTAAATTTTGAGATGGATAACAAAAGGATATATGAAGAATTCACAAGATAATTTATATGCATTCTCATGTTTTGCAATGCACTTATGAGGAATTGTTCGAATTTAAATTAATTGTTGGCTTATTTGCTTGGAACCTCTTTAAATTGTGCTGCCATAATACCATTTGCCATTATTAGTGGGATCCATTAGTAGTGTTTCTACTTTGATTTTTTTAAAGCCAAATTTGGTTAAAACATCATATGGATGATCTCAAAGTGTTTTTACATCACAAATTTGAAATAAAATAAAATAAAAAATGCTAGTAGTATTTGTGGTTTTATATAAAAAAATGTCATGTTGCAATGGTGATCACCCCATAAATATATTTTGCCAAATTTGATGATGTTAAAAATGTAAAAACACAAAATCCTAACCATTGTTTCATATGGTAGACTATTGTGACATTTTAAAAATTGATTTCTTGGTGAAAAAATTGCACGATAATAATCATATGACAATATCACAACGCAGTACTCTAGAAAATATTTTAAAATGAATTGAGTTTTTGAAAAAAAAAATTATTCATTTTGTTAATGTGAAAGCTACCTTAGGCTACTTTATTAAGGTAATTTATTAAGTTTTACTTTAATATTTTTTTTAACCCCAATCTTGTTGACATACATTAAGGTATGGGGGTGATAGATTATGTCATTTTCTTGACCACACATAATCTTCCAATGATGATCCTACTCTCAAATGTGTTTATTGAACATTATTTTTATTTAAAATTGTTGAGTCTACCACCCCAAACCTTAATGTCATGGAATAGCCTCACCCTTGCACATTACGTTGGGTATTTGTCGCCCAGCTTGCCATAATGGGCTCGCCTAGTTCATTACCCAACAGAATGGGCAAGAGCTTCATTATTCACTTGTACACATAGGAACTTTTGTCCAATGGTCATTGAAGTGTACCACCGACAACCAATGTTGGACCAAATAAGTCCATTTCAATATACTATGGGATTATGTGTCGGATTAGTTGGATGCCCTACTACCTTTGCAACTTTAACATTAATTTGGCAAAGTTTAGCATAACTTAAATCCTAAACATACTAAGATAACGATAATCCATGGTAGAGTGTTTTTTTTTTTCCTTTGTTACAGCCAAAATTTCCAAATTGGCATTTTAGATTTCAAATTGGTGAACAATAAAAAATTTCAAAATTTTCTACTCACCATATTTTGACCCAATTTTTTTATAAATCACTAGTATTCACTTGATTCTTGTGTGCAACTACATCACAAAATTGATGAAAGAAAAACTAAAACACATTGTAATTGCTCCAAAATACATGTACAAGGACAACTCCTTGACTTCACATATAAATTTGTACTCATACAAAAAACCATAAAAAGTGGCTAAAATGGATATATCATGAAAAAACTTAATTTGGCTACACTACAACATAGAAAGTAGAAAATTTTGTAATTTGAATGAGAAAAATGGAAATGCACATAGATTCACACAAAACATTTTAAAATCACAAGTTCAAACATAGACAAATAACAAACTTTGATAGGGAGTTGAACTCCAATTTAATATTCGATCTTTTTCAATGAAACTCAAAATCCCACCCATCACACCTAAATGCTAATAAACTCATAATGAAACAATCATTGATGGTGACATCAATAACAGAAGCTCCAAACTCATATTGATTATGAAAACAAAAACACTAGATTCCATAACACAATAATGGCATGAACATGAATTGGGTGGCATCATTAATTCACGCTTTTTGATTTTTACAACTTGTAATTACATCTTAGTAATACTAGAACAAAAATGGGGTGCAATTCATTAGCCTAAATCATTATTGGATCTTTAAAATCAAATAGGTTCATTGCATCTTAATGATCTTTCACCCTGGTTAAGTTTATTTCATTACAGGATCACTATGTAAATATGATGATTCACTATTAATTGACATAATTCAATGTTATAATTTAATATGGTAAATAGGTTTTTTTTATTTGGTTGTTTTAAATACCATACTTAAGTTATTTTATAATATACCTTAAATTATTTTAGGTTATTTTAATTCTTAAAAAAATACCCTAGATTACAATAAGTTATTATAGGTTATTCTACTTTAAAGTATCTTAATTATTATAGGTTTTTTGAATTTTTAGTTATTTTTAATTAAATTATTGAATCAACTCTCAATTATATCTTACGTTATTTTATTTTAAGTTAATATATGTCATTTCAAATTATAACTTCGATTATTCAAGGTCATTATATTTTATATTATTGTAAATTATTTTACTTTAAAGTATAATAACTTAAAATAATTTGAAATAATATATAATGACCTAAGGTAAAATAAAATATAATAAAATTTCATATAATAATTTAAAGCACAATAACCAATAATAATTCAAAATAACTTGTAATAAAATAATCAGTAATAGCGAATATAGAATAATTAATAATAGCCAAAATTAACTTATGATAAATAGCCTAAAACAACAATAATAACCTATAATAAATAATATTAGATAACCAACAATAATTTGTGATACAATAATAAAAAATAACATATGATAAATAACCTAAAATAACTAAAAATATTTACGATAAATAACCAAAAGTAACCTAAGGTTTAAAAAAACTTATAATAACAAACAACACCATGTGAAAAAAATTTGAAAATAGTTGAAAATAACCTACAATAGAATAACCAATAATAGGTAATGGTAAATAACCTATAATAATCAATAATAGTTTCTGATAAAATAACCATTAATAACTACCAATAGAATAAACATTAATACCTACCAATAGAATAACCAGCAATAACCACTAATAGGTGTCAATATAATAGCCACCAATAACTTACAATAAAATGCCACTAATAATGTCGCAACCCCACTTTGGCGAAGTGTGGGGTGAAGCCCAACACTTCCAAAAGTTGGGGATTTGGAGTCCTCCGGGACTCCCAAATGTTTAGAGTTCAACAGCAAGGCCCAAAACACTCTGCAGTGAAGTGTTCTTGATTTCATTGGAAAGGTCTTGAAGCGTAGATATCGAAAATGGCCTCACATTAGTCATTTGGACATTTGTAGCCCAAGTTATTGGCAAAAGAAGGGTCGGGAGTCAAATTGGCAGTTTGACCCTCGACCACTCAAAGTCAAGAATCAACCTCTTGTCGACCTCCGAATTGGGAGTGCAATACGGCGTTGAAAAGATCTCGACAAGGGCTACAAGTTTGGTTTAGACCTCGTTGCAATCAGAATTTGTAATCGGGAGTTATGAGCTCCCAAAGTCCCAGGACTCCAACCGGGACAATTTCGGGACTCCAACTTGGGAGTTCCGGGAAAAATAGCCATTTGGATGTAGTCTCGGCGGGGCGTCACAGAGAATACTATATGGGGGAAGGTGGTGACTTCCCCCGAGTCTGGGCCGTGGTGTGTTTTGTGGTCCAAAGTGCCCGTGGCTTGTCCCAACACCCAAGGGTGTCCCGAAATGTGAACTAACCACTTTGTGGTTTGTTTTGATGCAGATTCAAGCTTGATCTACTAAACCCTCTTCCTAGTCTATCCCGGGATTTCTAGCGCGCCCCTCTACCCCTTTATAGTGCTGAAAGTCGGGAGCGCCCTTCCGAGTGCCTCTTTCCGCAACTACACTTTGGTGGACCCTCAAGTGGGTTCACCCTCGGACTTGGGAATACGTAAAATAACCTATGGTAATATAACTTAAAATAACCAACAATAGCCTCTGGTGAAATAATAGAATATCTAACAATGGTGTATGACAAAATAACCTATAATAATCTATAATTGAATAATAAAAAATTGTTAAAATTTGCTTATAATAAAATAGCCAAAAATTGCTAAAGAAAATGTAAAGTAAAAACAATTGTGCATAATAATATGTGATAACAAAAAAATATCATTCATTTAAATAGTGATTCAATTGTTAAGGACTTGTTCTTTAACATTGAAATGTGAAAGGAGATGAAAGGTTCAAATCTTCACATTTGCACCTTAAGTTGGTGGCTTAGGTGTCAAGGACAGGAAGATTCACATGAACAAAGGTTAAAAAAGAGGTTTAAGTCTAATTTTCAAACAACGAACAAAACAAAATTATGTGATTGAAAAATAAAAACACAAAAACTACGAATAAGAAAACAAAATGTGTAAGACCAACATGGAAATGTGTTTTTAATTATGTTCAAATATGGAAACATGAACATGAAAAGAACATGACAAGGCTATGGTGTAAGATTGTGCCTAAGACTAGTGTTAAATAAATTAAAGGCAATGAAGGGTCCCACTTATATTTACACCCTTTTGGGGACTTAATTCAAGAAAACTTCTAAGGAAACTTCTATATGTGCATCTAGTAAATAAGCTTTTTCAAAACCTTCTTAACCAAAAGTTAATTATAAATTAACTAAACTTTAACTAGGACTTAATTAAGTTTAATTAAAATTTAACTAAAAATTAATTAGATGAATTAAAATTTAATTTGGAGTTAACTAGGAATTTAATTGGGACTTATTCAAACTTGATTCGGAATTAACTATGAGTTAATTAGAAATTAACTAAGAGTTAATTAGAAGTTAATTAAGAATGAATTGAAACTAAACTAAAAATTAGGTACGAATTTAATACAATCATGGATTAACATTCAAAAAAGTGAACACCATGGCATTGGCATCCATGACATCACCTCCTTTTTTAAGGACAAGTTTCATGAAGAATGGACATGGGTTTGTTTAGATATCATCGATGAGACTCATGCACCTTTTCCATAACATTTGATAGGTTCTTGAATGGTTCCTAAATGCACTCGTTCACATCATATTCATGTGAATGAAAAAGATATCTGTTAAATGGTACACCATCACCAAGATGGAGTCACAAAAACTAGAAGGTGGGAGGTTTGTGATGAACTCCATGGAAATTGAAGACCACAAGGATGTAGGGATCAATAATGGTTTAAGGAGACCATGGGGTTAATGATGAGGATTCTTTACTTGAACACAAACATCACAAGATCCAACGAATGCCTTCACATACTTCCAAAGTTGTGGCCACCAAAAATCTTAAGACATTAATTCCATGGTTTTGTTGAATCCAAAATGTCATGTAACTAAAGCATCATGCCTTGTTTAGAAAATTTGAAGTCGCACAAGGCCATCATGAACATACCAAAAACCATCACAATAAAGTAAACCATCTTGAAACTCAAGCTTAACATGATCACTGGAAAAATATTATAATTGATGATAACTCCTTAATTAACTATTGATGTCAACAACAAAAAGGTCATTTTTTCAAATCTTCACAAAGGTTGTGTCATTAGGAATTACTAACAATGCTTGAAGTTGAAGATGTTCAAGCTTGAAAATGACATCACATTGTTATTTGTAAATTACATCTCTTTCTGTAAGTGCAAAGTATGAATGATGAAACAACACATCAAGTTTTACTTGTTGGCACCCATGGCGATATGTAATGACAAACTAAAATCAAGACAGGGAAAATGTCCATCAAGCTTGGTGTCAATTCAAAACATAAGTTGTCATGAACAACTACAAGTTTTTATGGTTTGAATACATAATGATTTCATGTTGAACTCCTTTAAGAAAATGATGTTATTATTCAAAGGCATCCACAATGGCTAGAAGTTTTTTATTACCAATTTTGTAATTAATCTTCACAAGAGAAAACTTACAAAAATGAAAGCCTACATGGTGCAAAAGATTGACTTTTCCAAGTTGTGAAAGCATGACGCCTATTGTGAAGTTGAAAATGTCCGTCTCCCAAACAAAAGATTTAGAAAGGTTAACATGAATCAAAAAGAGGGGCATCGTGAAAGAAGCCTTTAAAGATTGAAAAACATTATCAGCTTCACCTCCCTAAAAAAAAGCTTATTCCTTCTTAGTAAACCATATGAAAGGCACCACTATTGAAGAATAGTGGGCAATGCAATGTCGATTACAGTTGGCAATTCCCAAAAAACATTAGACCATAATAGTGACATACTTTCAATTCGATTCAAACATATGCGTATTATACATTTTTTTGGGCTTTTAAAAATATACTTGAAAATACTTGGGCCTAAGCACCACTAGTATCATTATAATTTTTTTTTTAAATACTTGAAAATACTTCTTTTTGAGCACCTTTGAAAAATACGCGTATTTCGTATGTCACTACTATGCATTAGACATCTCAAATAGAAGCTGGAGTAGCCCAATCAACAATGGTTTGAACCTTACTCTAGAAGAAAACTGTCATTTTGTAATTGTCGTATACAACTCATTTCTAATTGAATGCGACACATGCAATTGTCAAACCCTGTAGTTGCATAAAACAAATTGCACACAACTAGTAGTTGTACATGACAATATGTATGTAGATAATATATACAATATGAATTTATATTTTATACATTTACATTATTTTACAAAGGTTACCCATGATGACACATTTTCATTTGTGAAGCTTAATTATATGGTGACACATGACATTTAAACATTATTTCAATATTCATAATTAATAATGAATTAATAATACCTTGGCCATCCAATAAAATGTTAATTGGATTTTGACACATGTCCATTTGTGAAAGCCAATTATGTGGTGACATGTGCCATTTAAAAAGCCCATTCATTATTTATTTATTAGTTAATTAAGTAGGTAGGTTATAAGTAGGTAGGTAAGTAAATAGGTTTGAAATAATCCAATTTTGTTTTTGTGTTTAGCCTTTAGGGTTGAAACTTTTTCATTGGCTCGTCCCAAATGGCATTTGGTATTTGGTTTGTGAACAAGTCAAATGCACTTAGTTATATAGTGTGCACATTTTGAATCCATGGCAAAAAGTATGGGGTAAAAAATTTAATTGCAAGTGCAACCAATGTAGTTGCAACCTACATGCAAATAACCATACTAACATAGTTTACCTACTAGCTAAATTATTTATATTATAAGTATTAAAAATAATAGTTAATAATAATAATATTATAATAATAAAATTTGAAATTATTTCTAATATTTATAACTAAAATTGGTTAAAAAATTGTAAATTAGCATGTGTAACTTATTGAACATAGGTATATTATCATAATTAATAAAAATATATTAATATTAGAATAATACTTATTGAAGAATAAAAATGATTTTATTAATAATATCATTATTAATAACAATAAATATTGAATAATAATAGTCAAGTCATAATAATATTAATAATTATAATTATAATTATAATTTTCTAAATAATTATATATGATCAACTATGATGATAATAATATAATATAAATTTTTGGGTTAAAATAAAATTTTATAAAATAATTAAAAATAAAATTTAAAATGGTAAATTAATTTTGGTTCAATTAATCATATTTAAGTTCATTACAAGGTTAAATTTACTAATTAATTTAGTTATGTTTAATTTGGTCATGTTAGTTTAACAAAAGTTAGTTTAAACTTCATAATTAGTTTAACCACAATTCTGTTAGCTAAAAATAGTTTTATCCAAAGTTAGTTTTGGCTTCATAATTAGTTTTTGCCATGGTTAATTTGGCCAAAAATAGTTTAGCCAAAGTTAGTTTAACCTCATAATTAGTTTAGTGAAAAATAGTTTAACCAAAATTAACTTAACAAAAGTTAATTTAACATTGATTAATGTGAATTTAGCCAATGTTTTGCCTTGGGTAACGTTAATTAACATGAGTTTAACCTTAGTATTAAAGTTATAAGACTACTATACTTAGCTTAAGTAGATATATTTATATTTTAATGTAGGTATGTATTAGTTTAAGTCATGATTTTTATGACCATTTTGTACACTGTTAATTACATGTTAGTTGTACACATAATCAATATAGTTGCAACGACATTTAGTTACATAGTGATTGGTTGCAAATGACAAGATTTCTACTAGTGTTATGAGGATCCATGCAAATGCCATTTCCAGAGGTGCTATAACCCATGAATTCCACTTTAGATCGATGAAGCTCACACTTTTCCAATTTGGTGTAAAGTCCAACCGCCCAAGGCTTTTCCAAAACTAGATGTACATGACATTCCTGGTCCTCCATGTTGTTTGAGAAAATGAAGATGTTTCCAATGCAACAAACCATGAAATTATTCAAGTATTCACAAAAGACATTGTTCATAAAATGTTGGAAAACAACATGTTAATTTTTAGTTAAGTCTTAGTTAATTATAATTAATTCTTAGTTGACTCCTAATTACCTCGGAATTAACTTTTAATTAAGTTTCAATTAACTCATAGTCGATCATCAATTAGGAAGGTTCTTAAGAAGTTTCATGACTTCCAATGCACACATAAAAGCCTCCTTGGAAACTTCCTTGGGCTAAATACCCAAAGGTGTATAAATATGAGTAGGACCCTTCATTTCCTTTAATTTGTTCAACATTAATTTTAAGCACAATCTTGCACCATAGCCTTGTCATGTTCTTTTCATGTTTATGCTTGCATATGTTAGCATAATAAAGATCCGTTTCCATGTTTGTCTTCACATTTCATGTTTTTGTTTTTGAATCACATAATCTTGTTTTGTTCCTTGTTTGAAAATAAACTTAAATCTTTCCTTTAACCTTTGTTACTGTGTTTTTTCATGTCCTTGACGATTTCTTGGAGATGAAATGACATTGAAGATTACCTTATTGGTGTGGGGACCAATGATAACACAATGAAATATGACACTTTGAGCAAGTAAATTTTGAAAATAATGGAAAATATTCCAAAAAATAATGACAACCCAAACTATTATACTTCCTTTGTGAAATTTCAAATATACAAAAATGCAAATTTAAAGAGTGTTCATTCACTTGGATGGCTCTTTTGATTGTGATTTACCCAAATTTACATTGTAACTACAAAATCCATAGGTGGGAAAACTTACCTTGTCAATTGTCATTGGGTGAAAGCACATTATGGTAGCCTTATTTATAAAAGCCCATTGTAATGGTTTTGAACCTAAACCATGTCAAGGTTTAGAAAATTCACAATAATTTTACATAATTGTAAACAATATGAGAAGTTTTTAAAAGTTTTCAAAAATATTTTTAAGAAATATGTTTAGAATTTTTAAATTTTTTCAAAAAATCCATGAATAATACATTTTTTAGAGTTTATAATTATATATGTGTGTGTGTGTGTGTGTGTGTGCGCGCGCGCGCTTAGCTTGCATCACACTTTGTTCAAGTAATAAAGTCATTTAGTTATTGTTTATTGTTTAAATTATTTGTTTATCAAGTTGATATAGTCTTTTGCAAATTGTGTTTTTCATTTTTATTGTCCTCGATACCTATTATGGTAGAACATAACCCAAGCAATTAAAAATAAAAAATAAATAAACTAATTTTTTTCTATGTATATCATGATGGATTGGAATATATTTGCTCAAAAATAATACTTATAATTGTGCATTGGAAAATGAAAATATTCCAAAAAAAATTCAAATGATTTTAAACCTTTATAAAATTTGTTATATTTATTTCTCATGTGATTCCATGTTTGTCAATCATGTGAAAAGTTTGATAATTTTCATTTCACAAGTGGAGTTTTTTCAAGATGTTGACTATACGTAAGCGATTTCAAATTTTGACAAATAATCATTTAAAATGCAATGTGACTATAAGCATTATGAGTTGGGCTAATACATTAAATCCATTTAAAACACTTAATTGAATGATTAATCACACCAAATACCTAGTGTAGATTGAAATTTGAAAATTGCAATGTTACATTATTTATACCATAATTATATCCATGATTCTTTGAATTTAAATGATTAAATTTATTCATTCATTTCAGAAAATATATATAACATTAGCTTTGTGAAAATTGTAATCTTAAAGCCCAAACATTAAACCCAAAATTAAATGCACCAAATTTTGGGAATTATATGCTATAATACTAAACCCAAAAAAAGGCTGAAAGGGGGTCATTGAGCTTTCACCCCATTTAGCAATTTTTTTGAAAATGGACCATGGATCTTGCAACAAGCATCACCAATGCTCTCTGTTTGGGTAAGCATGCTTGTTCATTAACTTTCAAGCACCATAATCAAATTCAACCCTCAAAGAATTGTACCTTATGAAATCACAACACTAGTTGATGACATTAAACTCTAAAATTTATTGCCGAGTTCCAACAACTAACTTTCAAGTTCCAAACTCAAAGAGTGATGAGTCTTGAACATTAACAAAAAAAAATAAAAATCTTGAGGAGATCAAAGTGACATTTTGATTTGCAACATGCTACAATGGTGGGGTGCCAAACACTACAAAGATTAGCATGGTGGGTTGATGAACATAATAGATATCTACTAAGTGGAGGCGGTGAGATCTCTTGCGAAAAAGGCAGGCTAGGTAAATGTGAATCCAAGGAGGTGTTCGGTTGATTTGTTGTGAATTGCTACATTATGCATTGTAACATATGGTCCTCCATCCCCTGCCATCTATGGTTCATGCAGCTCGTGGAAGCCGACAATGTAGGCTCTTCCTATGACCCTTTACCCCACAGTAGTGGTGGATATGGGAAAGAGCCATTTTGGGTACAAAATTTAGGGTATATAGTTTGCAAACCCCTTTTCTAGGGAGTTTTTTGGCAACAAAATTGCATGGAAAACAAAGGTTGGCAAGCAATGTGTTAATCAAACTATGGACACATGTGAAGATTGACAGAACATTCATTCATAGCCAGGGATTTTTTTCTTCACAATTTGCGATATTTGGAAAAAAAAAAAACCAAAAAAAGAACCAAATTAGTTGAATTTATATAATAGAAAAACACATTTATCCAATAAATTCCCATTATTTGGGTTGAAAAAACCGCAGTTCCCAGCAGATAATAGCATGCATCCAGGCACTACCATGTTGGCAGCATAAGGCCACCTCCGGAGACAAACTGGTGTTCATACACGGCCCGATGCAGCTATTTTTCCCTTGTTGGACGGTTATCAAAAACAGGAACAGACCCGTCGAGTTATCACGGTGGTTCTTAGGGTTTATAACCATGAATCAACAAACCACTCTCTGATATGCAACCATGGTTCTCAACCTTTTTGAGAGCATCAAACAACTAACTGCCCACAAAACTTCCGGTTCATTCATGAAAACTGTCGGTTCTTTGACATTTTTGACATAGCCTAAACCCTAAACTGGCAGTTCTTTGATTCTGATTGTTATCAAAAGACCAGAACCTTTCGCGGTCCTCTGAAAGCCAGAACTCACGGTTCTCTATAAGTTCAAAATACCCACCACGCACAACACTGCTGCTCTCCATTCTTGTGCTGACAACACAACAGTGAACCAACACCCACCAGTGCACCAGTGAAGGATGGATGATAAATGATCTGAGAACAGTTTTCTGTTGTGTTCCAGTTCATTAGTTAACCATGGTGGTTAGCCCAGTTGCTTCTTTTTTTATTACCTACCTACTTACAAGCCCCAAGCAGGTTGTTAGTAGGTAGGTAGTAAAAACATCCATTACACATGTATAAACCATATACTTACCTAGTAGTTACCTATTTTCCTACCTACCTATGAATGAGACCTATTTCCAACCAAATTGGTTACCAAGGTGAAACGAAACTTTAACTCAGTTGAGGTTCATCCATAACTGAGTATTAACTGGCATCCAGTGGATGGTGCAATGGTGGGTGCTTGTTCACTTTGGCCGGCCCAAATGTGACTACCACAATACCACGGCAAGTTCAACATTCCAGTGTCGAATATTATGCATTATCTATATATATATATGTATATATATATATAATTTAAAAATAAATTTTAATTTAAAAATTTCCTTTTGACAATTCCACTTCAGAAAAAAATACATTCAAGAATATTTTTTACGATTCTCGATTTTCCATCCCCAATTATTTTTTTCTTTGAAATTTTTTGAGGTGATGAAATTCTTCAACATTTCCGAAAATAATATAATTAGTCTCCAGCTTGCCATGGTAACTACGGTAGTAACCCGCTTCAAACACATGTGCCAACTAGGTGTGTGATAATATCATGCGTGTTGGCCATATGACTATAATGCACGGTTTACCTTTTTCTACGAATATTATTATTATTATTTGTCAATGCTGATTCTCGGCATGTGTGGCATGTATGAATCCAAAAAAAAAATGGACAAGGAGGCGAAAAGAAACCTTACATGTGATGTGCTCATCCTACCACCTGAAGTACCACTCCCAGGAATTTTCTAGAGTATTTTGGACCTTTAAAATATTGCCAGATTTCGTCTATACATATGGTTCAAGTAAGGTAGCCAAAAATATTTTAAAATTTAATTTTTTTCCCTTTACATTTGAATCGCCAAATTTGGCTAATTCAGCTTATGGATGATTGCCACCTTGCCTGTATCACAAAATTTGGGGAAAAATAAAAACCATTAACCCATATTATATATATATATATGACATTTGGCTTTACCCAAGGCCCGGGTAATTATTTTGAGTCATGTAAAGGGGGATATAAAAAATCAAACGAGTGGTTCTCATCATATGCAATCCCAGATTTCCAGTGTGTGATGCATGATGAGTTTTTTTTAATTGTGACGATTAATTTTTTTTTTTTTCCTCTTGCATTTTTATTTTTTGTTCTAAATTATTATTTCTGGTTTTATAGCCATATTTGGCTAAATCTTCCTAGGATCAGGGTCACTTCCATCTTCCTATGAATGATCACCACTTTGGCCACATTAAAATTTTCCCAAACGAAACTACTGCTTGCTATAAGTTGGTGTAAATAGCCTGGATGCTGTATTGACATCAGTAGAGATCCTTTCATGTAAGCAACAACAACAACAATGTGAAGCACATCACTAACACTGAACCCTAATTTGGGGGGGTCATACCTCTGTCATTCTAGCTCAAAATCACCTTCTGTAAAGGTCTACTAATGCCCAGCTTAATGGACAACTAATCTCTTCCAAGACCATGAGCAAAAAATGGCCGATTACTTAACCCGTGGAGTTTTAACCCTTAAATATTTGGTCATGGGCCGGTTTACCCTAGTACTTACTTCAATGAGAATTGTTGTCACAACTGATAAGTTCCAGTGATTTTCTTTCCACCAAGAAAATTTGGGGAAATTTGTGTTTTTCTAGTGTAAATTTGACTAATTTTGCTATTTTTTTGAGGCAAAACATTCCCCAAATCGTCCACATCCCAAAATTAATAAAAAACCCCCTGCAGAAAATACTTTACTTTATATAGAGATAAATGCTCTGACAAGAGTTCCCATGGTTTTTTTTCAACAAGAAATTTGGGAAATTTTCCAGAAAATAGTGTTTCTCTAGTGTAAATTTTGACTAATTTTGCTATGGGGGGGGGGGGGGGGGGTGTGGGGTAGGAAATCCCAAATTTTGGACATCACAAAATTGAAACACAAATCCCATCTGACAACACTCTGCTTTATATATAGATAAATACTCTGACCAAGAGTATGTTTTTTTCAACAAAAACATTTCGAGAAACTTTGAGAAAATTGTGTTTTCTAGTGCAAATTTGACTAATTTTGCTGTTGTTTGGGGGAAAAAATGGTCAAATCTCCCACATCCCGTGTTTTTTTCCTGGCAGAAAATTGCCAAATTTCCCTAAATTTTTTGAGCGGAAACTTGTAAGCTTGGATTTGAAAGAAAAAAAAGGAATTTTCGAATTTAAAGCTGATGATGACGAGTTACATCACAAAAATTGGAGGGAAAAAAAAAAAAAAAAAACCTCCCGTTTTGACAACACTCTGATTTATTTATTGTAAAGATAAACACTATTTGGGGGCGAGAGGGGGAGGGGAGGAGAAGATGGAGGCCAAGCCATTGCATCATCATCATATGACATTACGAAATGAAGAATTTCCGGGTTGCAGCCAATTTGCAGTCCATACATACGAGACATAAGTCCCTCGTTTATTGCCTCATCTTTCATAACAATTCGTCACATGGGTGAAAGCTGATGTCAGTTATAAATTAACTAGTCACATGGGTGAAAGTGGCTGTTGGTCATAATTTACTCACACGAGCGCGCACACACACACATACACACACATTCTTTCTTATAGCAAAAGCAAAGTCATGCTTGTGCCCTCCGCCGGCGGCTAACCGAAACTACTTAGTGATTGAGGATGTTTTGAATGTTGTTTAAAATTATGTCAAAAAAAGTAACCCACTAAAAACCGTCGAGAGAAATGAGCCAGATGAATCTCATAAAATGCTTCATACAAAACAAAAAGCTCCTCCGGCCCGAATTGTTGACAAGCATCATATATTTTCTTACCATTCCGGAGTGATTTGTGGTGTCAAAAGCTGATGATGGTTAGCTAATTATAATCTTGTACTAATTTTTTTAATTAATTTTTTTTTTTCCTGGCTTCAAAGTCTTGAAAGGCTGTGAGTTGCATAATGTACAGTGTTCAGGCGATTCAACAATTGCCTCGTACACTACCTATCTATTACCTACGTATCTACCTCCAGCGGACGCATCCGTGACCAACAGATGATGCTCCAGCACAAACACAACTTTTGTTGGCAATTTGAATTTTCATGCGTGTTGTAAGACTGGCCGATACGACTTGTGACCACCGCACAAGCCCATGGAATGCAATTCCTCACTACCTTGTTGTAGTAGTACAAGTAGTGGAACCGTGGTCTTTTATTTTGGAGAAGTTTTGTCAAAAATTCCCGTCCCAAAATCAAAAGGAATATGCTGTGAAAAATTCCCCGTTTAACAAAAAAAAATCATCCAAATTTTTTTTTGGGCGGGGTTGAAAATTTTTCCAACAATTTCAACACGCTTTTTGGTTTTGGTGATTTTTTTAAACAAAATAGGGAATCTGCAACAGAATATTCTTTGTCCAAAATTTTTTTTTGGGGGTAAAATGGCGAAAAATCACCACTTACGACCTTGTCAGGTCCCCCTTGGTAAAAGAATGGGGCAACTATGTTGTTGCCTTTGTCCAAAAGAGGTAGCACTAAGGAATGCTTACACTTTTGCTTCTTCTTTTGTGACAACCTTCATCTTATACTTGGCTTCTCATACTCTACTCCCTGACTCGGATTCCACAACAAACTGCCAAATAATTAATTAAATTTTAAATCTTTAGCTTTGGCACTTGTTTTCTTAATTCTGAAAATTTTGGCACATAATGGTTATGAAAAAATAATAAACACACTCTCTTCAAGTTTAAACACACTCTCTCAGTCTTCTTTTAAGTCATTGAACTTTAAGGTCTGTGGTTCAAACCGGACCGTTGAAATAATGTTGTATTTCTAATTTTATAAAATTTTAGGCACAAATAATAAATAAATTTTCACAAATTCGACAAAACAAAAATAATTAAATTTATGCGGAAATCATTCAGGTACTACTACGAAAATGGAAGAGCCAAAATCAAAAGCCATCATTTTGGGTGGGGCGGGGGTGGTTTTCTAGATACTACACTACCTATCAACCTAGGCTTTTGAACCTTTTCATCTATTCTCTTAGGTGGGTTTTCACACATGGCAATCAACGATTTTTTTGGGACAAATTTTGTCGTTTTTCAATCAAAGGATATGGATTTTCTTTGGGAAAAATGTGAACACTTTTCTAGTGCAAATCTAACTATATTTCTAGTTATGGGAAAAAAATTAGCCAATTTTTATCTTTGTGGGTACCAAATTTTTTTGAGAAAAAAACAAACATTGAAGGCAATAGCTTACTCACGATCCAAGAACCTAACTCCCAAAATAGAAATGTGCCATATCAACAATTTCACCAAATGCAAAATTTGGGTATGACAATGGAGCACCAAAAAGCCTAGAGAGTAATAAGTAGTGACTAGCTATTTAAAGATAATGGATCTTTATCAACTCCTATTCTCTTTTGTCTTTTTTTGAACAACTAGATCTGTCAGGCCCACAATTGAAGAAGGGAAGGGGGTATGAAGTGAGTTGATGAAACCCCAAAATAAATATAAATGTAAATATAACACCAATACTCCCAATAGGCTTGTTTCAAATGCCAAAATGCAGGCATATATGGTCCAAACTACAAAAGCATAGAATATTGCTTCCTAGGCACCCCCAAGTTCCAACACAAGTCATACAAGTTTGTTTTTTCTGGTTTGTTTTATGTGCAAAAGTTATATGGCCAAATATATTTTTCAAATTAAAAAAAATAAATTAAAAATATATATATATGGCTATAACCTACACTAAGAAGAAGGAAGAAAAAAAAACCCTATAAATAAAAATCAAGGATGGGAACCCATCCATCAAAAGTACAACGCAATTGAGAACACAAGTAGACACAACCCAAAGAAAAAAACAAAAGCAAACAATCAACCAAAATCAGGTAAAGACCCTACTTCTAGTGGAAGAGCATAGGTAGACCCAGGCTGCTTGAATGAGTTAAGGCTATGGAAGTGCAAAAGGACCACACTTTTACCACACCTCTTGCCTTACAAGCTTCTACCAAGCCCACCCGTGCCCAAATTTTTAGATGTAGATATTTATATAATTTTATTTACTTTATGTGCCAATTAAAATAAATTTGATTATGTATGCCATTTACACTTACATGGAAAAAATTATGTAAGAAAAGGAAAAAAAAAGAATTTTGGGATTTTTGCGTCACAACTAATTAAACTAATTAATGTGAATCACAATTCGTACTTGAGTTCTTGTAAAAACCTAAGTCAAAAATAGTGATGAACAAGGTTAAGAATAAAAATTCTACTCAACTTGAAAGAGAGGGGGCCAAGATGCATCCCAAATGAATGCAACCAAAATATTCCTCAATAGCACCCGGAGTTTGTCTCATATCCTTTTGCTCAAAAAATTTCTTTCTATATATGAGCTAAAAGGGAAACAATTTTACAATATCATATTGATAACAAAATTTTCTATTTGGGGAATTTTTTTTAAAAAAATTGGTGAAGTACCAATTAAAGTGACCCATTGCCTATTGCACAAGCCGTCCACCCAAGAAACAAAACCCTTCTTTCCTTCGAATGCACCCCCCATCCCCCCCCCTCATTCCCACTTGGGTCTCATGCCTTTCTTTTAACTTGTTTAGCTTTAACCATGGGAATTGACCGAGTAATTGTTGTCACTCGTGGTTGGAAATTTTACATCCAACAAGTAACGTACATAAAATGAGAAAAATCTTACTTCCGTGACAAAGTACTAAGTCAGCGAATTTCCAAAGTTGTGGTGGCTACTGAGCTTGGAGGCATCCCATAAGAGTTGATAGGTATTGAAAACAACAAAAACACAACATGGGCCTTAATATATGTGCGCCCTACCTTTTGCATTACTTGTTCTCATTGTTTCTTGAGAGTTGTTGTTGATGATGATTCAACCGAAACCAATGTTGAGCCCCACCCAAAATAATCCATTCTATTTCAACACGGTCCATTCCATTTCATTCATTCATGTTGACGGGATGCAACACATTACCCAGAATTTTGGGTGTTTCTAACCATAAGGTATGAATGTCTTGTCATCCCAAGCAATGTGTGTGTGTGTGTGTGTGTGTGTGGGTTTTTTTTGGGGGCTGGGTGGGTCAAACTTTCACGATTTGATGACAAAAATTCTGGGGTTATATATTTATTGGGTGTAATTTTTTTAATTAAAAAATTGCTAAAGATTTGGAAAATTGCTAAAGATTTGGAAATTTTCACAAAAAAATTGGGGGGCAAAAAAAACCCACAAATTTGAAAAAATAAAAATAAAATCCCAGTTCCCAAGACTAGATCAGCAATTCTGAGCCTCAAATAAACATTTCTAGGTTAAATATAGCCACTAAAGAGGCCTCACTCAAGAAAGGTGAAGGTACCAGGCCCTTTTAATAAGGACACGAATAAGTAAGGACAAAATCCCTCAACCCTAAACCCCACCCCCCAGCCCCCTCTCCCTCTCCCTCTGCTTTAGCAAAATTCTTTGACACGTGGCAGGCTCTAAACCAATGATGCCCCCTGAGCTGGCTACCTGACAAGCAATGATGTGGCACATTAGTAGGTATAGTAACTAACTTGCCCTCTAAAAGAGGACGTGGTTGGTGGGTAGGTAGGTAGGAAGGTAGGTAGGTAAGTAGTGTCTAAATTAGTTACTTGAGATTTGTGAACCCAATTTTACTATACATGGATGGATGGGTGTGTGTGATAACTTGCAAATTGAAAAGAGGATGTCTAATTTAGTTAATTGATGTTTGTAAACCCATTTTTTACTATAAATGGGTTTGATCACTTGTAGAATGAAAAAGGGAAGTGATACATGTCTAAAGATTTTAATTAGGTATTTGATTCTTGTCAAAGTGTATGTATTACCTCCTACCCTTTTACTACACATGGGATCATGGCATTAGTGTTCTTTCTTTTTTTCAAATTTTACAATGTAGGTAGTGGAAGTCATAATCTTCCACAAAAAGATTCATCCAAATTTGGCTAAAAACTACATATGAAAGTCAAAAAATCTAGCATCCTTTGATATTTTTGGCTAATTACTGGAACCAACTATTGGGGAGAGATAGAGAGTGGGAGGCCAATTGCCAAATGATTGCCAACAAAATAGGCAATTGTCAAATAAGAACCTGTTCACCTTGCCATTTGAACCAAACCTAATTATAAAAATTAAACAAGCGATTTGTAATTTTTTTAATTGCAAAATTTGGAAATTTTGGGTCATTTCAAAAAAAAAAAAATCCTTTCGTAGAAGTAAAAATCAAAATTTTTAAGTCAAAAAGAGAAAAAAAAGAAAAGAAAAGAAATCATTACACGGGATAGATGGTGGTCAAATTGAGGAAGAGTGTGAGTGGGTGTGAGAAAGAGAGAGAGAGAAGAGATACATTGGCTAAGCTTGACTTACTCACCTTGATTTGTTTACAAATAAAGGTTGCTTGTGAAGCTCTTGGGCTTTGCACAACAGGAGGAGGGGTTTAAAAGGTAGGAGGGGAGGAAGGGGGGGGAGGAGGGGTATGAAAGAATCAAAATCCCCTAAAAAGGGCAAGCCCTTTTTTATATTTCTTTTATCCTCCTCCTCCTCCTCCTCCAAAGCTCTTAACTAGGTATATTTTTTTCTTAGCCTCCATTGTTTTTCTCTTCTACAATTCCCCATGTCCCTAGCTATAAAAACTTAGTAGCATCACAAGAAAGGTTTGTCAGAAAAAAGAAGGTTGTCTTGTTCTTGCAAAAAAGAGGCTTTTGTGGTTGTGGGCCTTCCTTCATTCCTTGCACCCTCACTATACCACTTGTTATTGTGTGTGTGTGTGTGTGTGTGTAGGTGGTGTTTTTTTTGTTTGTGTACTCAAATGCTCATAAAAGCTTCTTTTGGTGCTTCTAGTATGTAATCTAGTACATATGTACTAGTACTAGAGTGTGTGTGTGAAGAGATTTATTTCTCTTCTCATCCTTCTTCTTCCTCTTCTTCTTGGGTTTTTTCCTTTCAAAGCTTTTTTTTTGGAACTCTCTCCTTCCCATAGAAGGAGAGGGTTTTGAAAGATGGGTTCATGGTCTGGGTGAACCTCTTCCTTCAAAGTTATAGGACAAACAAATTGCTTAGTTTGTTGGTTTTGGTAGTATCCTTGTTTTTTGTTGTTGTTGGTTAGTATTCTTAGGGGAAGGTACTTAGGTAGGTAGGTTGTTTGTTTGTTTTGTTTGTTGTTGTTGCAAAGTTTGCAAACTTGTTCTTCTCAAGTGGTCACATGTTTGAGTTTTTTTTGCAACTTGTGACACTAGAAGAAAAACAATCCTTTTCTGGAGCTTTTTTTCCTAGAGCAACTACAGGAGAGGGAGAGGGACAGAGACAGATTTTTTTTGAGAGACGGGAAGAGAGTGAGAGAGAGAGAGAGAGAGAGCTTGGGGATCATCTTTTCACATGTTAGAACTCTTGTCCTTGGAAATCACTTTACTACAGGGATTTGAAGTTTGAGAGAGACGCTTGGAGAATACTTTTTTGGACTTGTGCTCAGATGAAGGCAAACCACCCATGCTTTTTTGAAACATCACAACAAGAGTCTTCTACTACCTTGAGAAGCAGATTTTGCTTTTGTGTCGCTGGTTTGGGTTTCAGAACTGTGCAGAAAACACCAAAAAACACATAAACACACATACATACAACCCTCGCATGATCATTTTCTTTTTTTGGAGGTTGGGTTCACAATCCTTTTTTTGTAGAAGGTCTGCAGAAAACTAGTTTTCAGGTCTGGTGGTTTTGTGATTTCATAAGTCAGAACCTAAGCAAGCATTGAGGTGCTTTGTGGCTTCTTCTAGCCCACCCTTTTCCACCTATTGGATTGCTGGCCTCTAGCTGCATAAAGGTTGGGCTCTGTTTCTGCATCAGTGGGTTGTTGATTTTTGGAGTGAAAACTTTTGTCCAAATCATCATCATCACCTTCTTCTTCTTCTTCTAGGGTGTGGCTGCTGGCCTGTGGATGGCCATAACAGTAGTTGCATTAGCAGGGCTATGGAGGAAGCCCACATTCTCAGACGCTGTTTTATCTCCCGCTCACAAAGTACGCCATACTCATAGCTTCATAGCTCGAGGCGGTGTGAAAGATCGAGCTGCTTCTTCAGCCTCTGCTGCAGCATGGCAGAAGCAGAGGAGAGCAAGGAGAAGAGTCTCACAGAAAAGGCTACAGAAGCGGACGGATGCAGAATTTGATCTTGTAATAGTCCCTGCTGATGGAATTTCCATGTCAGGTTCTGACTCCGAGGATTCAGATTGGTCTGTGGGCTGGTTTGAGCCCCACCACACCGACTTCACTGACAATGAGTTGGAGGACAGCTTTGCAGTCCTGGTGCCTTGCTATGGCTCACCTGCAAGGCCATCTGTTGCAGCTGCAGGCTCTTCAGAGGAGCCCAAAACTGAGCCTGCCTGGGCCACAATTCTTGCAAACCTTGCTCGACAAACCGATGAAGGTGGGTCATTCCTTACTTCCTTGTGTCTAATTAATTAAATTCCTCTTCTTTCTTTGAGCTCTCTTGCAGTTTTGTTGTTCTTTGTTTTTGCTCACAGTGGTGTTGCCAGTGTTGAATTTCTTCACAAATCCTCAACTGGGTTCTCTATAAAGAAATTTTACCAAGTCAAAAAAAGTTGCATCATTTGTCCTCTGTAAATTTACCATGTCAATGCATGTGTTTATCTTGGATTCAAGCATGGCTGGCATAGTGACCGATCACTCTGACTAATAATAAGTCCCAGGCAGGCACCTGATCCTGATCTGACCAGATGCAGCACTTAGCACTGTGATAGAAGTTGAAAACAAATTGGTGTTCATGGAGAACACTATTTTGACAATTTTTGTTAATGTGTCCATAATGTGAACTAATCTGGTTTTCTGTGACAAATGTGTGTTTTCCAGAGCATAAGCGGCATTTGGAGCGGTGGCTTGCATGCTTGTGAAGAAGTCTTAGAAAAACTACTTGCCCTTCTCTAATCGGACACAACAGGGAAGGAGAAAAAAGACAATACACAATTGGGGTGGAAACTAAATCTTCTTCTTCTTGAGGTTTACATAGCACATTCCTGCACATATTGATCTTATTTGAAACATAACTTTGGTCATTGCACACCATAACTAGAGTGTGGGTTCATGATCTCCTAGCTTGACTAACTAACTAAGGAATGATGTTTAGTGCTAATCCAAGGATTTTTAGCATAATATAAATTGTACAAATCTTTAAGATGATGAGTTGGTGAGTGAGACAAGATGTAAAAGAAGCTATCATGTGGACGATGTCTGTCTTCCTGACGCTTATTTAGAAGTTGTGGGATTTTTGCAATGGGATTCCTCTGGGTGGTATGATTCGCTGCCATTGCAATCGGAGGGGTAGAATGCCACTTTGCTATAATATATTCGGGATTTGGGTTGTGGTTTGTCTTTGGAAAAGTAAAGTAGGTTTCTCTTCCATGGAAGAAATCTGTTAAACAGTAGGCTGGAGTTGGACTCATGGTGGGTCATCAGTTAATACTGCGTTGACTCATTGACTGCACCTTTGAGTTTGTTACTTAGTTTGGGTTTTCTGAAGAAATTGGAAATAGAGTTCCCACAAAATGTGGAAGGAATGTACATTACTTGAACATTATGTACTAATATGGTTTCTCAGATCCAATCTCTCCTGAAACTGCTTTGCATTGTGTGGGATTGGGCAAGTGCTGCCCAAAGTTGAATCTCCAGAGCTGCCCAAGGTTGGTACCAAATATAATACAATATTATGCTATTTGGGATGGTTGATGGGAATCTATTAGCACATATTATTGTGCAACAAAAGGAAAGCTTTTACTAGGCAACATCATATACGCAAAAGACCACAACTTAGATATGAAGACATTCATTATCTTTTGCCTATCAAATCATGCCTAAAAAAACCATCTAAATTGGTACACCTATGGGATTGAATCTCTATTATGTGAGTGCATATCATAATGGCACAAAACTTGAATTGAAAGAAGCTTCGATTCAAATTAATGAATGAGAAACCTCTTTTTGGATTTTGGTTATTTAACATTTGATACAAACAACTCATAAAACATTGATTGTGATCTTTTCTTTATACAAAGATCATGGATTGGGGTGTGTTATCCTTGGTTTATAATGCAAGATGCAAAGAAAAGTCCATAGGCAATAGTCATTGCTAAGAGCAAGGTTCCAAACTGGTGGGTTAATGCTAATCAAAAGGCCTTGAATTTGACCCAACTTTGGCATAATGGACAAGGAGTTTACTAAACTGTATGAAACAATTACTCCATAATGTTAAAAGAAAAAAAATAATATCAATATTAAATAATTACAATTAAGCTATGTAAAAATCGTAAAAAGGCGTGTGTTTTCTTATCAATATTAATTAAACCCTTTTCTTCTATTATCATCATATTAAAAATCACCACTAATGTTTTTCTATTACAAAAATGTTGTAACCAATGTTGTGCAAGTATGTGGTCTATTAATGCATGGTATTGGTATAGAATTCTCAATGAAACTTTAACACCAAATCGGTGTTGGTATTAAACAAATTGTCAAGGAGTATAATCAAATTTATTATTTGTAGATAGTGGTATGGATATAAGTAGTGAGGAGATTGATACCAACAAGTTTTGAACCTGGGTATTGGTATAATATGTATAAGGTTTATAATGTGACTAATGTCTTTTTCACATTATACCTTGAAGTCTACTCAATTTCAACTTCAATTCATTAATCGCAAGTAATCATTTCAAACTAGAGAAGTAATTGTTACTAAATAAGGTCTAGAACTATTTTGGATCAAAGTAACCATCTTTTTAATTCATCCAATATGGTTTTTCAAACAAAAATTGTGAAGGCTAAATTGCAAAGTGGCAATCAACCATAAAAGGATTTAGCCAAATCTCTTTATAAGCAAAATATGAAGATAGAAAAAGTTAAGAATCCTTCAATAATTTTGGCTACCAATTGGAACTTCATGTAGAATCTAGCAATCTTTAAAAAATTTAATTACTCTTCAATATATGGTAACTAGAAAACATTAAGAATTTTTTTTTTTTTCAATAGTTTGAAAATATGTCACGAACAAAAAATGTTGAATTAATCTTCTAACATTCAACATTCCAACAATATTCACAATGTCAAAATCCTAATATATAATATAATGTTTATCTCATTCAAAGCATGCAATGACACAAAGGAAAAGTATAATGAGTATAAGACATAGTTTACCACATCTTGTTATTGACAAGTTTGGTACATAATACTAGTGTTTTCTACTTTGTACATACTTGTATGCATGGTCCAAAAGTATTGACCCAAATAATTGCATACCCAGTTGGATACCAAACTAATATGGTCCTTTAACACCATTACTTATACCATGTTATATAGTAGCCAACAAACTACACACTTGGCCAACCCTAGTTGGGACACAGGTAACATGATGATCATTTTTTGCAACATCATTTTTCCAAAAATATCCAACATCATGATGATGATGTAACCTTGTAAAACTTTATTAATGAACACACCATAGATTAGGAAAATTTACAAAGGGATAAGAGAGAAAAAAAAAAAGGGGGGGGGGGGGGGGGGGTTTAGAGAACATCAAGTTAGCTCAAACTAGATGTCAAAACCTATCCATGTCAAAAGTCGACCACTTGTAGTAGGTCGGTTATATTTTTCCATATAAAAAACTAGCTGCTTGCAATAAGTCGGTCATGGAGATGGGTGATATGTTTTGAAGGGGTGGAAGTTGGAAAGTAGCTAGGCTTATAGTTATCGTCTAACTTAAGATGGAGAATGTTTGTAACTTTTACAATGTGATTGAATTTTTTTGCCCCCAAAAAAAAACCAAAACAGAAAGAACAAGGCCTTTTAATCCTTTCAAACTTCAAATGGCATTGGCACAATTGTAAAAAACACATTTGCTTACTTGTGTAGACATCCAAATACCTCCACTACTAAAAGGAGGAATTGATCAGTGGGGTGTTGGTTGCAATAACTACATTATTTGGCTTGAGCCACATCGAAAGTAACAAATCCTTGGGTGGTGCAAGATTAAGGAAGTAAATTTACTCATGTTGCCGACAATGACAATGTTGACTAAAGTGCAAATGCCATCTGTGGTGAGCACAATATTGACTTGTCAACGGGAGGAATTGAATGTGTTTAAAGGAAGTGCATGTAATTGTTTTGGCCCCACATGGAACTAGCATCCCACACAATGACAACAAAGGTGTCACAAATTGCATCATTGGTTTTTGGGTGTTGGTTGCCATGAGCACAACATAAGAGGTGGATATTCATAGGTTGATGGGATATGTGCACACACATCAAGGGATACCTATAATTAAGGGATGTGGTAGTCCAAGTCAAATTTGAAATGTTGTGGAAAAGACCAAGGAAATTAGTCAAAAGTTGAGGAAGATCAATAGAATTGTAAATCAAACACTTACCCCTGAACCAAAACATGATGAAATTTGGGCACAATGGGCTTTAGATATCCCATCAGAAAACACGTTGGAAAAGGTATGATGGTGCAAATGCTTCAAGATGAAATCTTGAAATCAAACCATTTGTTGTCCGATGAATTATTCAAACGATAGAAGTTACACTCAAATTAAGGGCAGTAGGAGATCACATGTTTTCTTGAGGTGTTGTTGGAAAAGGAAGGTGTTATTATCAACTCATGTTAAGGCTTCAAGAAGGAAGGGATGTTGATCAACAGTAAACCTAAAAACTATGATTAAGGCTACAAAGGCCTAACTCCCCAAATAAGCTTATTAGGGCAATGGTGGTTATCGTTATGAACCTCATCCCACCGAAAGTTATTGGGAAAAAGGCTTGTTTATGGGCTAAAGATCCTTGTAGGTTGTCAAAGGATCCTAGACCCAAAAGGCGCCCAAACATTTAAAGGAAGGAGGAGTTAAAAGAAGTGAAGGACTCCATGAAGGTGGAAGCAAGAGGTGTAATCATAAGAGATATAAAGGTCATTGCATCAAACAATGAGTTAGAATTCCAAAGGCTACCTAAACATCACTGATTCTAAGGAGAAAAATGACATGTCAAACATCCTCTAACATGGCATATTTGATGAAGGATGATGTGAATGATGAAATGCGTAATGGAATTCCCAAAATTCTAATTCCTTTTGATGAGGTGGTAAATTAGGATGGGGTGTTGAAGTCAGGTGGTAGGTTAGAAGGTGACCATGCTACACATTTATGAAGGTGGATAAAAAGACATATTACACAAAGTTCAATCTGAAAATGTTCATATGTAAATGATATAATAGAAGGATGAGTTATGATGTGAGTGTCATTTACAATGGATGGAAATAAACAAGAAGGGAAATGATTAGCTATAGAATACAAAGCCCTAAATGGGTTAATGCAAATAATGCCCTTCCCAAGGGATCACCTTAATGAGTTCCCATGATAAAGAGGATGACTATGACATCGTTTTCATGATTACGATGGTTGTAAAACAGAGGAAACTCAAATGCATAGAATGCACGAACAAAGGGGATGAGTTGCATGATGTTTCCATATGCTACACAAAATTCTTGAAATATGACCCCTCTTAACACCAAATTGAAGGCATTTGCCATGTTTAGTTCAAGAACAACCCAATCAAGGTGAAGGTCTAGGGTACACCTAATGTTGTGGACTATGGTTTCACAACCACCCTTAGTTGCAACTTCAAATTAGTGTTGGGGAATAATGTGTTGCAAAGGCATTGCAAAATTAAAGGCATGAAACACAACTTGTGAGTCGATATAATGTTTTCCCCACTACAATGGGATGAATTATGCCTAAAGGTTTAGTCATTGCTAAGAGGTAGGCCACACCAAGAACACATGCAATTCGAAGTGAAATGTGACCTTTAGCAATATGAAAACAAAATTGAAATAACTAAAAGAATCCATTTGTTGAATCTTATGGATGAAACTATCTTGAAAGTGTTCAAAAGCCATCCCAAAAGGACCACTTGTTAATAGATGGGGCATGCATTGGAATGCCACTTTGAAAGAATAAAAAAAAAAGTTTGAAGTCTTGGTCTAATTTGTAGTCTTTTAGAAAATGTAGAAAGTAGCCTTTAATTCAAGGTGTAATGCGATGAAAATTCAAGTGGTGTTAAAGGACATGGGTGTAGAGGAAGATGGTGCCTAGGCACGAATTGTTTTAGAATATTCTCATGCACGTCCAAGAACTAGATTATGAAAAAAAGGTTTATGAGCTAGAGGATGTTAGAGAAAAGACACTAAACTCGAACTTGCCACTAAAGCTTGGGTTCACAAAAAAAAATCTTCCTACAAGTTTTTCTAATCATTTATTAAAAAATGTTTAAGTTGAATATGCATTTCCTTATGCCCCATTGCCCCACCACAAGGGGGCAAAGCAAAACACCATTGGGGTAATAAAAGGAATACGTGTCAAGCTACCACATCATAGGGGTCTTGTGTTAACTTATCCCATGGAAAACAAAACGCCACTTATATGTCACATCATAGAATGGCAAGGATGCAATTATACAATTGAAGATGATGAAAGTTTAAATGAAAGGACTCAAGGACATCTAAAGATGAAACCCAAGTCTAAGCTTATGTAGGCAGGATGGGAACAATGGGAAGGTATTAAGTCAGGATGGTCATGGGGGTTTGGATCAAATGAATTAGGTGTTTCACAGGAACGTTGATGACGAACTAACCTTCAACTAGAAAATTGCCACCAATAGGTGGGGCAAGAGACTTTAGGTGGAGGTTGTAATCATGTTGAGAAGATGAGGGTAGGTTGAAAGGTTTGATCATGTGCAACTTGAGGGGTTGGTAAAGTGGAAGGGGGAAAAGGTCTTACATGTGCTTGATCAAAAGGGTTTGAGAAAGTGTAAGATTGGGGCCCCACATTCACCTAAAGGATTAGGGGCTATTAAAGGGAACTAGTGGGTGATGTGTGGTTTGTCAAAATGGGAGGGGGAACTAGTGGAAGGTGCATGGTTTGCATGGGAAATGGGGTGGAAACTAAGTCTGTGGTGGCACATGATAAAATAAATGGGCAATGGAAAGGATGAAGTTCGATGGGACATGATGAACTAAGGGACATGGGACGTTTAATGCCTATGAAGAAAAAGGCCTATTATAAACACAAGCCCCACTTATTAAAAAATTAACTACTACTATAAGGCAACCCTAAATCTACAAAACCAACCACAAAAGACTAAATGGATCGAAAGGAAAAATATAGGAAAATGCTTAAGGGTCCTTAGTTAAGCATTATGCCAAAACTAAACCTTAATTTCACTAAAGGCTTGAATGGCATAATCATTAATGTGTTGGGTTGAACACAACTTAAACATATTAATGTTAAAACATTATAAGCTTCATTTTTTATTCCTAGTCCTAAAGGACCTAAAATAAATAATCTTGTACAAAAGTTTCCTAAAAAACAATTGTGGTGGACTAGATACCTTTTTCACAAAAATCTCAATCCATTCCAATAACTATGTACAACATCAACAAAAAAAAATGTTACTTTTATTTTATTTTAATTAATTGGGACAAACTCTTCAATCAAGAATATTATCTTCAAGTTCTAGGCCTACACACCTAAGAACTACTCTATTTTCTCATCTTCTACAAGAACCTAAACCTTCAAAAAAAGAACTTACAAAAGTCCAAAGCTCTTTCTGACAAGTTGATGCCCAGAAGTTTTAATCCAGTAGTCAATTTCACTGAAATCCCAAAGGTTCCACTAGAACACAAGTTCAAAATGAAACAAAAGCCCTAACCAAAGCCAAAACTTTGGGTGAAGGTTAAAGAAAGTAAATTAGCCCTAATTGAAAGTTTATTTACAAATTTTTTATTCTTCATTTGTTGTTACATGTGGCTCCAATCCTTACAATCCTCCCTATCTACCAAGTTGTTGTTCCTTGATTCCTCCTATGTCTCCTCCTCTCAATTGTTAATTTTTTCTAGTTCCTTACTTTTCACCACCCTCCAACCCTTTTCTTTTCCTTTACAGCTGGTTCTACTTCATCACAGAATGATTACAACAAATCTCAACCAATATTCATTTTTCCTAGGCACCTCCACTATTGTTATGTTTCTTGATTTTCCTTTTACACAAACCTCCACTGCTACTACACATGTTTTCACTGCTCCTACCTAGACAATGATTATGATAACAACAAATATTTCTCAATCCTCATTCTGATGGCAACTAAGAAGATGCATATCTTGGAAGCTTCAAACTTCAACAACTAGACTTGAATAATACAAATCTTTGTAAGAAGAAGAAGAATTGGAATTGGAATTAGAATTTAATTTTTAGAAGACCGAACTTTTAAAACCCCAAGAATCTATGCAACACCTTTGTAAGTTGTGCCTAACCCTCCTTATAAAAGGACTAGTTTGGATGCTCAAAAGACATCCTATTTGGAAGTTATTGTCATTATCAAATTGTGTATTTCATAAGATGCAAATGAGAATAATGGGATTCAAACTCCATTTTTAGAGTTTTTGTTTTATTGTTTTATTTCTTCTTGGATTGTCCTATATAAAAGTAGACCATTTCATGCAATTGTATATGCTAAAATTAGGGGTTATATGTAAAGTTAACAACAACCAATGCATGTATTGTTTATATCAAATATTTCAACACATCCATGTATACTCATTCTTTGGAATTTATTATTATTTTTATTATTATTTCAATTTTCCATTTTATTTTTATTTTGTTGAAGATGCTTGTGGTGGTGTTAAGAAAGGCATGGGAAACTAAATATCTTGGGAGTTAGTTTGGGTGAAATAATAAGTTGTGTACATGTGACCTTACAAAATCGAAGTCCAAAATAAATAATAAAAATAACCAACTTGATTATACTTTCATCATGTAAATGTTTTAGAAAAATTAATTGTGGTTCTAATCTGAATTCCTTCTATTACTCACATTCCATAACATAATGATTTCTATGATTTACAAAATGGGCATGTGGATTTACACAATGGGCGTGTGCTTTGATTTTGCATAATGGTCATACTATGTTTCATAATTTGTAGAACATGCATGATGTGGATTTTGAACAATGGTTAGGTCAAGTAGATCCTAGAAGACTTGTCATACATTTGTTCCTTGCAAAAAAGGGGACTAAAATGAGCCAAGGGCCTAGGGGCACCCTCTTGAGGTTTTAATATCTTGTTTGAGATCTCGAATAAGGACAGGGTAACATGGCCTCACCAACATCCAATATTTTTGGAAAGCGCTTGAGGCCTTCTCCTCAAAGAGGTAGAAAATGCCATATGAAAACCATTCTACTAGTCCCTACCTACCACATCGCAACCCAACAATATTCCCAAAAGACATTTAATCATCTAGGGTTAACCAAAGGTTGGGCCATTTACAACATGCCACATGGCACCTAAGCTAGGCCTAAACCACCTAGCCATAAGTCTAGCCTAGGTGCTTAAGCTACCTAACTTAGCTTAATCAGGGCTAGGCCACTTATGGTAAATCATGTGACACCTAAATTAAGCCTAGGCAACCTAACTTAGGTAGGTTTGGGCTAAATAAGCCTAGATTAAGTAGGTAGGTATTTAGAGATAAGTTAGGTAGATAGGTTTAGGTCTTAAAACTTCTAAAATTATAAAATTCAATTTTATTTTGAGTTTAGCCTTTTAAGGTGGAGCTTATTTGATCAACTCCTACCATATAGCAATTGATAATTTTGAATGTTGTACACCATTAAAAGAAAAACTATCATTTTGCAATTGTCATATGTAACTAATTTTTAATTGCATGTGACATTATGTATATGAATAGTATATATGGTATGGATTTATATTTTATACATTTGTATTACTTTACAAAAGTTACCTATGGTGACACATGGCATTTGAACCTTATTTAAATATTCATCATTATTAATAAATCAATAATATCTTGGTCATCCATAAATAAAATGTGAATAATATTTTAACATGTATCCATTTGTGAAGGCCAATTACATGGTGATATGTGGCAACTTTAAAACCCCATTGATTCTTTTTTTAAATTAATTAGATAAGTAGGTCATAGGTAGATAAGTTGGTAGGGTTGGGTTAAGTAGGTAGGTTTTAAATAATCCAATTTTGTGTTTGGGTTTAATCTTTAGGGTTGAACCTTTTTCATTAGCTCATCCCAAATATGGTATTTAGTTTACAAATAAGACAAATGTACCTACTTGGGGTGCTATTTCATTAAAGGTATTGAAATAAATGCATTGTAAAGGAAATGGTTTTGGATGGGGCCACGTGATTTGGGTAAAAGAATAATGGATTGCAAATTGATATACCACACCACTAGAAACAAGTTTAGTGGAATTTTTTTGGTTACATTGCTACTATCATGTGATTTGTTGTCATTGCGTTTTTTTTCTGAATTTTCTCTTTTTGGTGATTTCAACCATACTACCTTGTCTTTGCTTGATATTCTTTACAAATTGTTGGTTTCCTAGAATGGTCAACATTATTGAAAGAAAAGAAAAAATTTAAATGTGGATGATAGTTTCATGGCTTTCATGTGCTTTAATGTGGTATGCCTTTTATATAATGTGCACATTTGGAATGCATGACAAAATATATGGGATAAAAAAATTAGTTGTAAGTGCGACTAATGTAGTTGCAACCTACATGCAATTACTACATGCTACCTTTGCCATACTAACCTACTGTACCTACTAGTTATATTATATACATTATAAGTAATAAGAGTTAATAGTTTATAATACAATTATAATACCTAGGATTACCTATAATAATTAACAAAACTTTTAATCTACATTTTGTGAATTTTGTCATGTCCACCTCGCCAACTTGGACCATTCAAAGCAAACACAATGTTGGTTGATGATGGCCCAAATGACCCCTCATCATTGTGCTTGGCTCAAGGTTATCTTTTGCCCCTTCTCCACCCTTGAAAGAACTTGTGTTTTATTTTTGGCAAAAAAAATTGGACCAACCCATCCATCATTTGATCTTCTAGTGCAACAAACGAATTTCAGGTGAGGAATTCTCCTTGAAAATGGGTAAATTATTGACACCCGTTGGACCAAGTTGAAAATAACATCCTTTAGCTTCAAATCCTCTCATGTTGAATAATCCTTGCAATTATGATCCTCTTCAAACTTTGGGGGCTTTCAAATCTTTTCAAAATGTTTTTTGCATGGTGATCTTGTATCTATCAATCCCTTTCAATTGAAAATTAACATACAACACCATCAAGGTGGTTATGGACTTGTATAAAAGAAGTCCAACATAGCTTTTTGCACTGCCATGGGGACCTTTGGATTGCACTGGTTTTCCCTTGGGACCTTTAGCTTTTTATGAGATTTTTTTTCAAAATCAACCCAATTCCAAACTTTTTATCTTTGAAGATTCTTCTCGAAGGCGCTTGAATGTAAGGTATGGAGACGAATCCTCTATAGAATGCTTGGACATTGAATTATTAGCCATGTAGCCCACGCACTTTGATTTTCTTCACCCATAACCCTCGCATCCCAAGCAAAAATTGCCAAAAGCAATCACATTTTTGCAAGGTTAAGGTAATTAAGCAACGAAACCTTGTAATATTTATGATGGTGACCTTTCTTTCCAACCTTTTGTGCTACACTGAATTTTGTCGCACTAATTGCAAAAAGAAACCAAAGACTAGGAACCCACTGTGGCACCAAAAAAGAGGTCAAAAACATAATAGAATAAGATGGCAATGGTCAATTGATATTCAAGTTTGGTTCCATTGAAGCACAAAAGTTTAAGCTAATCATAACAATGGTTTCCATCATTTCAACATGACTAAAATTCAGTCAGCACCTCTCCAAAGTGCAACTTGAACCATCAGGACAAACAAAATTCAATCGCATTCCTTGAACAAGGGCTATTGCTACTTGGACAAGTGTCGACAAAGGCGATGGCTCCTTTGACAAGGGACTATGTGGCTAGCAACCCTAAGAGCGGCCCTGGTACCGGAAGGGGGTATGGGTGAAGTTTCTGATACCCTAAACCCGCGAAGCCCATAAAACCCTAAACCCTGCAATCAACGAAGAAGCTGAAGGAGAAAAGGCGGAGGAGGAATGTTTAGGAGCGTTGTAGGTTGGTAACGATGATGCCTGCGTCGTGGAGGATTATCTTGGGCTCCTCTTCCAAGACGCGGCAGGCGATTCTACGCGAGCTAGGCTACGATTTCGACGTGCTGACAGCAGACATCGACGAGAGCGCCATCCGCCGAGAATCAGCAGAGGATTTGGTGCTGGCTTTGGCAGAAGCCAAAGCGGAAGCAATCCTTGCCAAGCTCGCAAGCGCACAACAACATTCTGATGAGACCAGTAGTCGCAACCTCCAAACCCCAGTCCTCCTTATCACAGCGGATCAGGTGGTGTTACACCAGGGTTTGATTCTCGAGAAGCCTCGAGACGCTCAACAAGCTCGAGAGTTCATCCGTGGCTACTCGCGAGCTCCGGCCAGCACTGTGGGAGCTGTGGTGGTGAAGAATTTGACAACTGGGGTGAGCGTGAGCGGGGTGGACAAGACGGAGGTGTATTTCCATCCCATTCCTGATGAAGTCGTCGAGGCTCTAGTGGCTGAAGGAGAGGTGTTCTACGCTGCGGGCGGACTTCTTGTGGAGCATCCTCTGGTGTCACCGTTGGTTGAAGCCATGGTAGGGAGCATTGATAGTGTTATGGGACTTCCTAAGGACCTCACTATATCTCTCATTGCAAAAGCTTTAGCATCAAAACCCTAACTCCAGTTGTCGTTCTTTCTGGAATTGCTCAGATTCTATGGATGGTTCCTTCTCTGGTTTCTTGTAGACTTCATTGCGAAAGCTTTAGCATTATTATACCTCTAGTTTTCATTCTTTCTTTGGAATTGCTCAGATTCTATGATCGTTCCTTCTCAGGCTCCTTGTAGATTTGTCTTCAAGTATGCTGCTGCATCCACCACTATGTATAGCATCACAGTGTGGTGAGAAACTTGTGCAGCAATCAAACAAGCTCACACACATCAAGAGGAGGAGGAGTAGCAGCAGCATGCTGAGTGTATTTTTTTTCACAAGTTTGATTCTTCAACCCTAAACCTTGTGCTGCTGTCTTTTGTAGCAGTTTGGTACCTATTGTATCTTTTCTAGCATTTTGGTATCTTGATGATACTTCTTCTTACTCCTCCAACTCTCAATGCTGTATACATCAGAAGTCAATGGTGAAGGTCCTTGACACCAGCCCTGGTGACTAAATTGCTCTTCAACCCTCCTTCTGTTCAAAGATCCCATGACCTGTGATTGCATCAGGCATTGGATCTTTTTCCTCTGAGTTTTGAGTGTACAAGTAGAATTTGATTGCACTGCACCCATAGGAAGAAGCAGCTTATAGGGAGGCATTTTAATTATTTTTCTTGCATTTGCTGTGAAGTTCTGAGCACAGCAGAAGCAGAATTCTTAGCCCTAGCAGGTGGAGTCAATGAGACCTTTTCTTGGGGCAGAGAGTGCTTCCCAAAATGTTTAATATGTGCAGTGGTGGAGAAGGGGATGAATCTATGAGCTTGCAGATAAAACTCCCCAAAATAAATTCAAAGGTAACCAACTATTTGTGTCAGTTCCAACAAAACTAAAATGAACATATTCAGAATGCATTATCATGAACTTCATTAACCTTCTTGAATCTTATTCACAAAATACCAGACCCTTACCTTTGTCATCAGCAGCAGAGAGCTACCAGCTATTACCACTGAGATTTGTTATTGTGGATGCAGATGAGTAATATGCTGAAAATTTCATGCAAACTATTGAACAGAGATCTTGTGGCACCATTGGCAAGCAATGTGAATGATGTTATGGTTTTCATGAATTTAGGAAGAGGTCATGAACTGACAGTCACCATGCATACACAACATGTGAATGCCCTAACCTTGACCTGATATTAGGATTTTTGGGCTAATTAAGCTTTGGATTCTTTGGTGGGGGGTGGGCGGCTGTGTTTTTCCCTGGCTTCTGTTACACACCAGTTCAGACCAGGTATTCCATCCAAAAAGACTACAAACCCAGTTTACTTGTAAGAGTATTTAGATTTAAATACTTGAAAGTGATGCAAATACTCAGTTAATTCTTCATGACTGTGACTGACTGGTGGACTCTGGCTCTTAAAGCTGGCTTGTCTAAACTTGAAAAAGAACTCCCATGAGTACACTGACTATTGCTTAGTGGCCAACATTATGACTAAATCGTACAAACTGCTTGCGGAAATGCAACAGAAACCTGGGGCACATTGGTTCAAGAAGTTTCCCATACACCATTGTTGGTAGTATCCACCATCTATTGTTGAGAGCTGATGAAGTCAGTAGGGGGAGTAATAGCTACTTGTTATCATTTATGATAAAAGGAGAAAGAATTGCTACTTGTACAAGCAGTGTAGGTAGCCAACATTTGGATGGCACCCAAATATACAGAAACTTTTAAAAGTTTTTCAGTACACTCCTCCCCTCCTGTCTCTACAAAATTGATTCTAGCAGAAAAATAGATCTGACATAAAATCAAGGCTCCAGCAGGCATATTGCTCATCTCAAATAGGACATATCGTAGTGACCCTATCAAGGAACCAAAATACAGCTCCCACCCCCCACCAACACTTTCTTGAGACTTGATTAGGTATAACACAGTCTTCAGAGGTAAGCTAGACATTTTTATCTGCCTTCCTCGATTCGGGCTTCCATTAGCTTTGTACGTGGTGTGGAACCATAATCAATGGGTGCATACTCACCGCTGTAGTTGCTGCTGGAATAACCCAAGGGGTCAGGAGGAGGTCGGGTTGGTAAATCGCTTCTTGTACCCACTGTTCTAACGCTGCTGGCTACTGATGAGCCAGCTGACCGCTGCCTTAGATGCACAGGGCTTTTTGAGGCATTCCATTGCACAGGACCACCAGTTGACCTTGGTGGTACCTGACCATTCCCAACCCTCACTGCCACTGGAGCCTGTTCTCGAACATCAATTGCAGCCTCTCCAGAATTGAAATCAGATTGCATCTCTGTGCTGGATGGATTGGCGTCATATTCACTTGAAACTCCTGATGTACTTGCATATTCACTGCCTAAATGTTGGCTGCCAAGTGCAAGTTTTCGGAACTTCTGCATATCCGCATTGTACTGCTGTGTGTCATAGTCTGAGCTCCCTCCACCAAAACGACTACCACCAAAGACAGCATTGTGGTCAACACTGTGACCTGGTTTTAAGCCTTGGTATAGGCCAGCATTTTCTGCATCACTTTCTAGTGCTCGGACGACCTGCTCCAAGATCAAATCAGAAGTCCAAAGCCTGAGAACTACTACTTCTGTTAACTCAACTTAAGCAGAGAATGCAACATATTTGAGAAGGTATCAATCCATGAATAGAGTGAGAGTTGAAGGATTTGACTAACCTGGGCCATTTTGGGGCGCTTGGATGCAGAATGGCGTACACAAGCAGCTGCTGCTTCAATCATACGAAACATTTCCTTTTCATCATAATCATTTCGCAGTTCTGGGTCCACAATCTGGTCTATATTCCCATCTTCTAAAGCCTGTGTCATCAGCGGACGGGCCCACTCAGCCAAGCTCTCATCCCCAAGTGGTTGTCTTGGATCAACAGCCTTTCGTCCAGTTATGAGTTCCAACAACACCACACCAAATGAAAACACATCCGATTTTTCTGTCAGCTTGCCACTTGCTGCATATTCTGGAGCCAAATATCCAAAGGTGCCCATCACACGGGTTGTCACATGGGTGTTTGCATCTGAAGCCAATTTTGCAAGTCCAAAATCTGCAACCTGTTGAAACATTATCTCCATAAGTACCCAAGAACTTCTTTGTACTTACAATACAAGTCAACCTGTGTGTACTCGAGGGATGACCGACTGATTAGATTATAGAGATTTCAGATCTGGCAGCATATCAGCAAACCAGGAAAAGAGGAAACTAATCATTAAAATAAAAAAATGCAAATGAAGGGTTAGATACACCTTCTGTTCCTAGTAAGATATCCACATCAAGTTCTCCAAGCAGCATACCTGAGCTTCAAAGTTGTTGTCAAGCAAAATGTTGGAGGCTTTGATGTCACGGTGTATGATACGGGGGTTGCAGTCTTCATGAAGGTATGCAAGCCCACGTGCAGATCCGACTGCAACTTTCAATCTTGTAGCCCAATTCATCACAACCCCTCCCTTCTTGCCTACATACCCCAAAATTCATTCCAACAAACCCACATGAAATCACACAACACAACCAACCTTTACACTGACTCAGGTTTAAACACTCACCCACCCCTTTTGCAGATTGGGATTATAAAGTAAACATTTATGGCTTACCATGAAGATGATCCGCAAGGGTGCCATTAGGAACAAAGTCATACACCAACAATCGCTGGGTGTCAGCAATGCAATAGCCAACAAGAGAGACCAAGTGACGGTGATGAACACGGCTGATGATTTCAACTTCAGCTCTGAATTCACGGTCTCCCTGACCCCCACCAACCGTAAGCTGCTTCACTGCAACAACTTGACCAGATGGCAAGTGTCCTTTATAAACACGTCCAAACCCACCTTCTCCAAGAAGGTTAGCAGCTGCAAATCCATCCGTGGCAGAGTACAACTCATCATAAGTGAACCATGATCTGGAGTTCCCAACACTGGGTGAGCTCTGTGGGAGTGGTGGGACAACTTTTCCACCATTGCCACCACCACCTGATCCTGCCACTGCCATATTGTAGCCTGTGTCTGGGTCAGATGGGGGCACATATGGATCAGAGCGGAGCTTCCTACCGCCTGCTTTGAGAGCACCTGCACCTCCTGGCCCCACAAATAGTGCCTCTTCACCACCCATGCCATCATCCTTCCTGTTTTTCTTCTTGAAGCAACACCAGAGCAACAGTGAGAGAAAGATGACTGCTATCAGCCCCCCTCCTGCAGCTATTCCAATCACAGCTGCTGTTGAAAATGAGGAAGCAGAAGGGGATGGAGCATTTGCATTTGGAGGAGGTGGGGGAGGAGAATTAAGGCTCCTGTGAGGTGGAGGAGGACTATTGCCAATGACAGAGGAGGGCGGGGGTGGAGGTGAAGGGAAGATTGGAGAGGAGTTGGCAGGTGATGTGGGAGGTGTGGAACTGGATGGGGATGGAGGTGGGGCAGGGGGAGAAGAAGTAGGACTTGGGACAACGGGAGGTGAAGGTGCAGGAGGAGCATTGTTGACTGGAGGCGGAGGTGATGGTACAGCCGGGGGGGGAGCCAATGGAACTGGTGAGGGTGGCGGGGGAGGGCTGGGAGAAACAACAGGTGAAATGAGGGGTGGTGAAGATGATGCAGGCGGAGTTGCAGGAGGTGGACTCGCAGGAGGTAGAGCACCACCTGAGGGTGGTTGAGATGAGGGACTAGGTGCTGTTGGTGTTGTGCCCCCAGGACTAGGTCCCCCTGCTGCTGGAGCAGTCGTTGACATATTTCCAAATAGTAAAAAAAACACAAAACCCAAAAACCTCAAGAATGAATATCACTTGCTGCAAGTTCTTGGCCCCCAATTGAGTTCTAGCAAAAAAGCCCAGTGAAAACCGTCACCACTGCCACAGATGTGTTTTTTTATTCAAGAAAGTGCTTTCTTTAGCTGCTGGTCCTCCTCCTCCTGCTGCTGCTGCTGTGTCCAGCCAGTTTCCTTCAGTATAATCTCCGATAGGTAACCAAACCTCCAGTTGCTGCTGTCATGAACTCCATTTGCCGATTTGGAGAAAAGTTTTCAAAGCGCCTTTGATGAACATAAGAAAGTCATGCTGGCGTTTGATGGGTGGTGCACCTGTATGTGATCAAATCATCATCATCATCAGAAGAAAGCCAGACCCCCCTCCTTCTCCTACTCCTCAGTGACGCGGGGCAACATCCACAGTGCCCATCATCCCCAGTCTCCAAACCCAAAAAATAATACCCGGCAAGTGTAGAATGTCCATTTCTGGTGATCACCCACCCACCCACCCTCCGTTTTTTTTTTTCCTTCCTCTTCTTCTTCTTCACTAGGCAACAGAGAATGAATGTCTTTCTTCTTCTTCTTCCGTTTCTTTCATAGCTGATGACTCTAGCCTCTAAAACAATGCTGTAACACACACACCCAAGTCTCGAAAATCCCAAAAATAGCAAGACCATCCACATAAAAACAAAGCCCTATTCATCCCACCCAACAACTGCAAAAAAAAACTCCAGAGAAAAAAACGCAGTCACCCAACAAGCCTCTTTGTGTCTTCCTTCCTACTTCAACCCACCCCAAAGGAAAAATAAAATAAAATAAAATAGCAAGAGAATCACGAGAACGAAAAGCTTCGCAAGAAGAAGAAGAAGAAGCAGAAACTCACCTAAGGATCATGTAAGCTTCAGAAGCGGACGTGAACTAAACCTCAAAACCTCGGGTACGTAGATCCGCAATGCGTACTTTGAGTGCAACCACCAACGTCGACAGAAGAAACTCCACAGCGTCGATTCTCTAAGCTTGAAGAAAGAATCAAAGACTAATGCGATCGCGTAGTTGACGGATCCGTTGTAGTTCCGTATAGTTCTCGTGAATGGGAGTTGTTGAGAGAGAGAGGACGGCAACGACGAAGGGCGAGGAGAAGGAGGAACACGAGGAGACTCGAGAGCGGCGAGAAAAGAAATTGTCTGTGCCCGCCTGCGGGAAGAGAAGAGAAGCGATCGCAGCTGGCCGCGGTTGACCGCGGCGAACGCGAGCTCCGGGTGGTGGGCACCGCGGCGGAGCAGCAACAACGCGGCTGCGGGAGATGACAGACGACGACCCGGCCCGGAACAGCGTTTCCGTTCCGGACGACCGGCCGGCTGCAGGAGCGTGAGAGTAATGCAGTAAAAACCTAACCGCTGGTAAAAAGATAACTGAGGAAAAGTACCTGGGAAACGGTAACTGGTGAGAATGTAAATGGTAACAAGTAACTGCGGATATGTTACTTTTTACTGAAAAGTTAATGGTAAAAAGTAACTGTGAGTAAGTTCCGATTTTTAGTAACGTGGACGGTTTTGATGACTATGATTTACCCTTTTTTTCCTTTTTTTTTTTACTGAAGCGTATTTTCCTTTTTCATTTAATCCCAAATTTGACCTGTTTGGTCTTATCATCCGTGAATATATAAGCTTGGTTGTAGGTATTTATTATTTTATTTTATTTTGGGGGAATTTTCTCATTCATCCAAAGGTGTTAAGGTTAAGTGTTTTTTATTAAAAATCATTTTAATTATCTTTAATTATTTCAGCCTAATTTTTTTTTGATGAATAGGCAATGGTTCTCATAACTAAAATTTTTAATACTTTTAGGCTTATTTTTGCATAATGTGACATATATTTCCAAATTGTGAATATTCTAAAACATGTTCTTGAAATGTTCAATAAATAGGGTCATCTAGCCTACTACCCTTGTGACATGACAAAAGAGCGAACAACTTGCTCATGTTTTGTGCTCTCTAATAACCATTTTTAAATGAACAATAAATCAAGAGAATAAACTAATCCTTGACTCTCTCGGCCATTCATATAAATTAACCTAAAAATGACTTGGGAAGTGAGGGTCTCTCATTGGAGTTAAGGAGTGGGGAAAATGCCTTGGGATACCTATCTTATCCCTAGGAATTTATTATTATTATTATTATTATTATTATTTATAAAAGATTTGGATTCAAGTTAAGGTGGGACAAGGAGGTTAGTTTGATCCTTTGATTTTCTTAATTAAAAGATTAAAATTTCCTCTCTCTTAATCCTTGTTCTAACTACCTATGATTTAAAGTTCCATCTAAAATTTCACCCTACGATTAGAATTGCTCAATGTAAGGTTAAATTAATCCCACAATATTATTTCTATTTATCCATTTTGTGGACAATGCAAGGGTTAGGTTACTCCTTGAACTTTAATCATTTTTAAACCCCCAACCAAGAGAGGGTTAAATGGAACAAAAATACCCACTTACTATCCCTCGGTGTCAATCGAGTCATAATATTTGGTAAAGCCCTAGCTAGTGGGGGGCATTCTCAAAATAAGGAGTCTAGGATGAGCCGATTGTCAACAAATCTAGCACCACATTTGGGGAATGTCTCTAACCTATGGGGCTAGACGGATTGTAAAGCACGGGCCAAACATTACCATGAATCGAAACATACTTAGGATAGTGAAAGGTCTTAAGCCTATTCCACAAGAGTAAAAGGGACCTTATACCTACAAATAGGCATAATTTTCCCACCCATTCTTAAGGACTAGGTATAAGAACCTGCCTCTCCAAAGACACCAAGAAATTTCTTGGAATGCTTTAGGCCCTTCTTTTTCACACAAAGGAGGCATGTAAATAATACACCTTCAAAGGTCAAACAAAAACTTGGTGTACACTTATTCCTTGCTTCAGAATTTTTAGTACGAAAAATTCATATGCCTATGCATCCTTTAGAAAACAAACCATCTTTTATCCCACAAAAATTTGCATTGAAAGTCCTGATTTCTTCATAGCTTACTCTTTGCCTCCGTTGGCATGCTTTTTCTTCATTTCACGTTCTTCCCAATTGAGTGCTCCTCCCCTCATTAGAAGAGGAGGTTATTTACTTACTTACTTACTTACAATTTAGCGTCATTAAGTGGGCCAAACAAGATAAATGTTATTGACATTCATCCGTTGAATGCAAGTTTCAACCCTTTCCAACTCAATCATCCCCCCCTAAAGTAGGTTTTTGACATTTGTCCGTTGAATGCAAGTTTCAACACTTTCCTTTACCATAGTACATGGGGCATTGGAATTGGAATATACCAAAAGATTCTTGGCATTCTGTTCACAAACATTTGTTCTTTTCTTTGCATATATACATTTATCATTTAATTTATATTTATATTTAATTTACTTTTTGAAATTTTCAGCATTTCTAAAAATAATATAATTCGTGCTGAAGCCGCCAAGGTACTGCAATAGAATTAGAAAATTATGTTTCACATAATATACACGATTTTTTCCATGAAACTTATTAGTTACTCAGCAAGGTGGACTTTGCTTATAAAATCTGCCACATTTTATTTCAACAGAACATAGAAGAAGAAGTTAGAACCAAGAGAGAGTGGGACCTGGGAAGTGGAAAAAAGGAAGAGATGACAAGATCCTAAGCCAATTAGACCATTTTGGGGACTTTTGGTAGGTAGTCACAAGTGCTGAAGTCAATATTATATTTCAAAAGATTCTTCATTTCCCTTCACACAAAAAATGTGTCCTTTGATAAGTGTTTTTGACAATTTCAGCATTTCTAAAAATAATACAATTTGTGCTGAAGCCACCCAAGGTACTATGGTAAGTAAACTTGGTGTAAATGTAAAACCATTACACACTTACACAACCCAATTCATTAAACTTGCACTTTCCTCAATGAATTTTTTTATTTTTTATTTCTTCTTAATTTTTTTATTTTATTGAACTTACCCTTCCATGAAGTGGAAATCATTCTCATATACACTTACAAGAATGGCAACACCAACATATAAGGTATAATGGGAAGGCATGGAATCAAAGTAATCAATCTCATCCATCATGTTGTGTCCAAGTACCTACATAGGTAAGGCACATGGTGGATACAAAGCATAGGAGAAGGGCCTGTACGCAGGTCCTTGTCCTAAGTAAAGCAGAGCTGGGGTTTTTGCACTTTTTAGAAATAATGACAGGCTGGCTGGTACCTTCCGCTGGCCACGAGATCCCAGTACAGCCTGGCTGGTACCTTCCACCGCAGAACGTCCCCGCTTGGTGAATACAGGTTTCTTCAGACAGGTAAGGTAAGAGATCTGAAAATTCAAAGGAAAATTCCAGGCAATGCTTTACGAAGGTAAGAAGGTGCATGCAAAGGGTTAATACATAGCTAACCACCATGACAAGACAATATTTCCTCTCCACATACAATATTTCATCCATCCATCCATCCTTCCTTCCTTCCTTCCTTCCTTCCTTCCTGCATGATGTTGTGGTGTGTGCTGGTTCACTCTGGTGGAAAATCATCATACTTTCTTTAGGCATGAATTTGGATTTTTTTTTTTTACCAATGATGAGCCAAGGCAACAATTCCACCAATTTTCAGTTTGACTATCTCCCCCTTTACAGGTGTGGCAGTATCTAAGTTTAGCCTACTGCGAACTGGGCACGGCAGGCTCTACTTATTAAAAGAGTTTGCTTTTATGTGTGTGCTTTTTTGCTTGTCCAATGTGACCAAGTCACCCCCTTACAGAGGCAAATATCAAAAAACATTTAAAAATATCATGTAGGGCTGATTCTGGCTAGCCCAACTATTATCATCATCATCATTATTTCTTTTATTTTTTTTCTCAAATTTTGAATTTTTTGGCAAAATGACCTACCTAGTAGAGTTAGTTACTTTTATTAGGATCTGCTTATTGTTCAAACCAAGAGGCAAAAAGCTAATAAAAATAGGATTAGATCCACCACCATGAATTTGGGGCTCATGCCTCAGATCATTCATTCCTCCTTTTCCTACACATTAGGGGAAAATCTCCTGATTCTCATGGAGAAAAAACACAACATAATTCTAGGGTTTTGGGTGGTGCCCAAATTGGTTGACAGATGATGGGTTATGGGTTATTCTTAATTCTAGGGTTCTGGGTGGTGCTCAGAATGGTTGACAGATGATGGGTTCTGGGTTATTTCTTAATTCTAGGGTTTTGGGTGGTGCTCAAAATGGTTGACAGATGATGGGTTATGGGATATTTTTCTTAATTCTAGGGTTTTGGGTGGTGCTCAAAATGGTTGACAGATAATGGGTTATGGGATATTTCATAATTCTAGCGTTTTGGGTGGTGCTCAAAATGGTTGACAGGTGGGTTATATAATGTACATGAAAACTCAGAATGTGATCCTGACAGCCTACCAAATTTTGACTTGAGGAAGAATCAACCGAATTGCTTACAACTGAGTTGCAAAGAGAATTTGATTGCCAGTTTTGTGAGTTCAAAATCACACACTCTTTCTTGCTAATCAAGTTCTAGAATGAATTGATTCTGGAAGGGGTTGTTAAAGAACTCTATGTGCAAAGTTCTTAACTTTCATGCAAAATTTTAAGCAATAGGACTTCCTTTCAAACCAGTGATTGGAGTTGAGAGCTGTCAGAACGCTCAATTCTGCTGGATGAGGACAGATTAACATACTTATGTAGTTGAATGATTGTTATATCAACTACATATTTTGTACGTCCAAACTCAGTTGCTACATTATTTGAAGGTTAGTGGGATGTGAGTTTTTGCAGAATACTTCATGGAAAGTATTTCAGACCATTATACTACAGTTCATGGAGATGCTTTCAAATCTGACTTGTAAGAAGAAAATTGAATCCCTTTCTATAAGAGCTATAGACCCCACAACCATGTGAGAGAAAGATACATTCATTGGGATTTGGGAGGATACGATGAATGTGGGTGGGTTGGGATTCAAAGGGAGGTTGATGTCTGTCCATACATAGACCCAATATTACCTCTTAAAAAGAAAACTGAAAGTATTTTTCTATTGAAGTTGCAGACCCAACACCATGCAAAGAAGAAGCACGTCCATTGGCCATTGGGGAAACACATGATCACCTGCCATCTTCTCATAGTGAGCTGGTGGTTGTTGGTTCATTCTGGCCAAGCTTGTAAGGGCTTTCCTTCAGGATTGCTTACCTCAATGACCAAAATGGGCGAGGTGTGCGTAATTAACCCTAGAGGTTGTAAGTCCCAACTACTTGGTGTTGTTTAGATCTTCCTTTTTAAAAGAATCTTGATCCTAGTTTAACATTTCAAAACTAGGTTTTTTGGTAGGTTTTTTAAGTGCAGGTTTGAGCTTGGTTCTTCAGATTTCTAACACTCTTGTTTTGGTTTTGTCACGTTCTTAAAAAATTCAATAAACTCCAACCTTAATTTGAAAATCAGGTTCAATTTTACATCTATTGTATACACTTCTCAATATTAAATTCAAGTAAATATGAAATTTTCTCACAAATTAAGATTATGAATTGTATGTGTATGAAATCCTACACCTAATTAAGACTTATCACTTACCTATAAAATTCAAACTATTTGTTAACTCTTCATAAAAGTTCAACTTGCCTAACAAAAGAACCTGAAGCTATCTGCTATTTTTTGCTGGAAAAATATGTCTTTCCATTATTATTTTTTAAATTTTCTTATTTTCACAAAATAACAAACATTGACCACAAAAAAAGTCTTTATGCCAAATTACTCAATTGCAGTTCATGCCACTCACAACCACACAAGTATTAGCTATATCAATGAGTATAACTTAGCACTAGGGCTAATGATATGAAAGGATTTCAGCAATGTTTTGGGAGCAACTTTTTTGCATTCTTTCTTACTCTACAATAGGCAAGGCATTGTTCCAAACTCTTTTCTTTTCTCATTTGGATGGCTATTGCATAGGTAACATGGTTGTGTATGTGGCTAAGGTTCAAATTTGTAGTGTGCAAACAGTGCCTGTACTACATAATTGAGGAGAGAATTTGGCTAACTTGGGTTAGATGGGTCCCATTACCCTACTACTTACTACCTCAACAGATTTGACACTAATTATATTATTCTTAGAAATGTTGAAATTTTCAAATTTTGGCAAAAGGAGGAAAAATTTTGGGAAGGAAAACTAAAGAATCTTTTGGAATATTCTGGAATATTGTATTCTTGGCATGCAATCTTCAAATTTTAATTAATTAATTAATTAATTGATAGACATGTGTTGAAGCTGCCCTGGCCTAGGGTAGTTTGGCATTGTGACAAACTCCATATTCAAATTGTTGTGTGGCTATCATGGTCATCTTCCAATCAATGATTTTTTTTCTCCAAATTTGTGAGGTAGGTCGGTTGGGGATCATGCACAAGAAGACAGCACCAAATTTGGCTACAAGTAAAAGAGGAAAATAGAAAAGTCCAGGAACCGTTATATATGTTAATGACATGCTACACTCTATTGTCTAAATATGACAACTTTGTAAAAAATCCTTGTAATTTTTTTTTCACAACCTAGCCCTTTTTTTGTTGCCAAGTTGGGAAATTTTAATCCCAAAAAAACAACACTTCTCCCCATCAGTTTTTTAAGGATAAGTTTTTTTATCTTTAATACCCTTGATGTTATAATATGGTTTAATTAGGCATAAATTGGAGTAGTAATTTGGCGTATTTTAGCTAAAAAACAAAAGGTTGCCTATTTGCCAATGTCAAGCACCACATATTAGAAGAAAAACTTGTATATCAACAAGGCAAGGATGGAAACCCATTTACAAGAAGTACAAGGCAAGTAAAAGCCCGAAAACATATGTCACTACAACACATAATAATTAGGACATCACTAATACACTAATAAAATAAAAGATCATAAATTAGAAAGGTGTTATTTGTCACAAATCAACTAGCAACAAAGGTACACTCATTGTGATGTGTGGAAGAGATGAAAAATGCCTCCCAAATGAACTAGCATGTTGAAGAATCACTATGGCCTATGCACACTAAAAGGCTACGTATTCACATTGCCAATAATAAGAAATAAACATCACAAAAATTTAAAAAAATTGCTAATAATGGGTTATAGTGGCCTAAGCATAAAAACTCAAAACAAGAATGAAGACAATACATAATGATATAAAATATGTGAACATGAAAATAAGGTATGTTGTAATTATTGGGAGCTAAACATAATGAAATGAAAGCATTGCAAATGGTACTTATGGATCTACAAACATAGGAAAGCTAACTATGGTGTTAAAATCCTTCTAAAACACCTCTACAACAAAGGATTCCACAAATGCCATAGAACCCATTTGTGCACTTAAAATATGAAAACATGTGTTGGGTGTAAAAAACCTTGGTGGAAGTGACATGGATGGGTCTAATCCCCATGGAGACCAAACTACACATTTCACTAAGTGAATGGAAAGTCCTAATGTTGCAAGCTCCACTTCTAAATGTGGAAATGTGAGTGCCATGTTTGAAATTGGGCCAACATATACATATCATTAAAGAATGAAGGAAACACAAGTAGGGTGTGTTGTTGTATTAAGCCAAAAAGCACGAAAATGTGGTAAAATAAATAATGTTCCCCCCAAAAGATCCCCCTTGTCATGTACCAAACTTGGACAAAATGATTATGAATCCTCGTATCAAAAAACTTGTGAAAAATATCGTGAAGAGGGGCATGGACAAAATCGTTGGAAAAATGCAAAAAATTAATTTGGAGTACTAATAGAAAGTTGTAACTCCTAAAACAATAGTTGTTTGTGATATGGAATTGAAGACATTACAAACATCCACTTATAATACCACCCAGTCTAGATATAAATCCAAGATAACATAAACCCCATGGATCATTGTTTTATACTTGCCATGTGTCATCACACCAAACTAATGAAGATTAAAATGCTCTGTAAATATATCTTTAAACTAAATGGCAAATGTGTAGGCAACCAATCAATAAATGACCTTTCCAATCACAATAGGTTAGATGTCGCTATTTGTTTTTCCAACTTGCTAATAATCACAATGATGTAAGCAAATGTGATATAAATAAGGGAATATGACCACAAGCAATGTGCCCACATACTTCAAAAAAATCAAAATCACTTGCAAAATCATATGGGACCAAAGAATATCATAAAAGTTCATACACCATACAAGAAAGACCACTAGATGAAAAAATGGTGAACACATTAAAACATAAATAAATGCATCCTCGTTTCAAATAACATGTGTTTTTAAAATAGAATTCATCAACAAAAATGAGAGGTCAACCTTTGCCAATGGGTGAAAAAGGCAAAGGGCAAAGAAGCTAAAAGGTTGTTGTGGATTCATTAGATGGGACCATTGAAGTGCTCATAGCCAATGCACAAATTGTTTGAGTGTATTTTCCTACATGTGTAAGTGCCCATGCACGACGTAATTGTGCCAATGGAGGTGGAAAAAGATTTGAAACCATTTTTAAATATCTTTGAAAAGTTAAAACATGGGCTTTAATCATGTGCTTCTTTTTATATTTATGAAAAATTAATACATGTATCAATATATTACAATTAAAAATATACTTTCAAAATGATTCAAATAATTACAACATTTGATATAATAATTAGCCATATATTGAATATGAATTCATTATACCATTTCAATTCCATATGAAAAGTTCCAATAATGTGATTTGACAAAAAACATTTGAATGAAAATTTTCATTCAAACAAACATAAGTATGTTGAAAAATTACTTTCATTTGAAATATAACAAGAATTATGTTGGAGGCCTTTGTATCAAAATGCGTTTTAGATGTTTATCAAAATGTTAGAGTAAATCAAAAAAAATTTGCCCCCAATATAATAATAAAAATATTTTGTAACCTAAAGTGGCCCCCATAATGTGTTTTCATCCACAAGTCTTTTGGTGGCCTCTTTCATCACCTTGTGAAGGAAAATACAAACACCAAGAAGAAACAAATTAAAAAATGCATGTTAAGTTGTAATGTCAAATGTGTTTGTGGCCATACGAATTAAAAGGATATGCAAAGCGCATTACACATTGACACAAAGAGGATATGGAATATGGTGGTATGAACCAATGTTAGGCCCTTCTCATTTTTTTTGAAAATTGTCGAGTCTAGGTAGTTAAATGTTTTGAAGGTCTGACCTAGTTTTTTTTTTAAAAATTATTTTCTTTTTTAAAAAACTTAGGCAAGTTTTCAAAAAATTGCAAAAAATAATTTCACCTGAGTTTCAAAGCATTAGTTCTCACACATTTTACACCAATTGGTTTTCAAAGCCAATTTTCACATATCAATTATTATAAATTTTATTATTTCAAATGCTAATTTTTAATGTTTAAAAATAAAAAAAATTGCATACAAAAAGTTAAACGTTTAAAATTTATTTTCAACATTTTATTTGTCCACTATTTCATTTCATGCAAATAAGCCTTCAAATTCTTATAACTCCTCTTCCAAAGTTAAATTTAGATATTCAAAACACATTTACAAGCAATTGAACAAAATTTAAAAAAAAGATGCAATGTGCTGAAATGAAATGTGTAAAAGTGAGATGCGATGTGTAAAATTAAATATACAATGTCAAATAAGTCCTACAAACAAACACATATTCAACCAAAATTTCCAAAAACAACATGGATAATAAAAATAATTCATCAATAAACAAAATTGAAAAACAAAATCTCAGTTTCCAAGTCTAGCCTAAAAATTTGAATTTGAAACAACTCCTCCCACCCTTGCAAAAAATATAGAGGGGGAAGTACTAATCTAAAACAACAAGAGTAGGAGCAGTAGTGTCAAGTAAGGAACAAGGAATGGCAAGAAGAGCAACATCACGGTGTAATAGAGAGGTACCTAAACAAGCAAGAGCAATAACAACATCAAACAAGGAGGAACAAGAAAAGCAACAACGTCAAGAACATTGAACAAGGAACAACAAGAAGAGCATTAACATTTGACCAAGGAAAGATGAAGATAGTAAAAAAAGCAACAACGTTGACCAAGGAGAAACAAAAGCAGTAAAACAAGTAGCAACATCAACCAAAGAAGAACAAAGAATACGAAGAACATCAAAGAGTAACAAAAGGAGCAACATCAACCAAGGAGTGTCGACCAAGGATTACTAACTACTAACCAAAACAATTAATCAACATAATTAATCTAAACAACAAACAAAAAATGAGAAAAAACTTGAAACATTTGATTTATATCAAACAACAAGTGACACCATATACTCCCTAACCTTAAACCTAACTAAACCCTAAACTATATGCTAACTACTAATTAAACATTAAACATTAAACCCTATTGATTACTGACTACCCAATTATTTTAAACCCTAAAACTTTAACCTTGATTTTTTTAATACCCTATTAGGGTTTCAATTAAATTTAAATATACAATTTGATCAAGGTTTGAAAGGCCCGGTTCTCACATTACATAATACCTTATAGTCAAGTTTCATAAAAGGTATCAATCAATGTGATACCTAAAGGGTTTCTAACTAAAAGTTGACTTAAAAACACTGTTCAATTTTCACATTTTTTATGATACCCGCCCAACATTGGTATGAACAAGGGTGTGAAATCCCATATGGAAGGCATCAATGATATCTATAAATGCAATCCATGCCCAAGTGAAAAAAAGGGGAACTCAATAATGTCGAAAGCATTGTAACTGCTATAGTGGTGATTGTTTATGAATAGAACATAATTGATGACAAGTTAATCCTACGCATTTTATATAGAATGACCACATGCGAGACATGGAACATGATGACATGAAGGGGGGGCCCCATTGTGGACACTAATGGGTGAGGAAGAGTGCATTGTTAATGCAACAAACCAAGGATAAAATGTGCTAATGTACTTTTTGAGGGTGAAAAAAATGGTTGAGACAAAGTATGAGGGATGAGAATGATAAGATGAAGAGGAAAAGTTGAATTGTTGTGGTCCATCGAGACCATCTTAACATTGAATTACAATTATGATGTTTGTCATCGCTTTGGAGATGGTGAAAATGTAATGTCTACCATTCCCAATGATGTTGAAGCCACTCCACCTAGTCAAAACCTTAAACTCTTAACACACTTGGCCACAACCTTAAACCCTAAACCTTAGGCCCAACAAAATATGGTTCAAAAGTTGCTCTCTACAAGCTACAAATTCAAAATTACTATGCATGATTGCACCCATTGGATTTATTAAATAGGGATAAAACTAGAGAAAGAATATAAGAATTGAACTATATAAATTTTGCATAGGTATTAAGGTTTTAAGGTAAAAGGTGTTCTCCACATCACACTTTGAAAATACAGAGTAGGAATCATGTATGGTACTAGCTAGTTCTTATTATACAATTGGCAACTCTAAGTGATCTCATACCCGTTTGCCGGTTCTTTCATGAAACCCAAAAGTTTTTTGAAGTTTTTGAAATACCCAGAACTGGCAGTTCGTTGAGTGTGACATCTTTTCAAATACCCAAACCCAACGGTTCTTTGATTCTGAAAATTTTCAAATACCCAGAACCAGTGGTTCTTTGGTTCTGATTATTATTTTTCAAATACCCAGAACCAACCAGGGTTATCAAATACCCGCCCCACACTCGTCCACACTCCAGAGTGGTGTTATCTGATTACTTGAACTTTTAAAAATAAAAATACCACCAGTTCTGGGGTTTTTAAAAAAAATTTAAATTTTAATATTCCAAAATCAGATGATTGCTTGTTTGGGTTCTTTGAAAAAATAAAAAAACAAAGAACCACCGGTCCCGGTTATTAAAAAAACCTTAAAACGAGGTACGGTTCTTACAAAAGAACTGATAAAGAACATGCAATTTGATGGTCGGTTATTTGATGTTTTGAAAAAAAACCTAAGAACCATGGTTAATATATCAAAACCAGTTCTTGGTTTTTTGAGAATCATGGTTAATATATCAAAACCGGTTCGTTGGTTTTTGAGAACCATGGTTACGAATCTTAAGAACTGCCCTGATAATCACCAAGGGTCCATTCTCGTTCCTAATAACCGCCCAAAGATGGTCCACACTCCACACTATCTCCAAAAGTTGTGACTGATACCATACCCATGACTAATAATTGGCAGATTTTTATCGAAATATTTAATAATGTGAAAAAACTAGGTCAAGCAGCACGGATTTGAATATTGCCAGATTTTGGCAATAAAGTATATTGGCAAAATACTTAGGACTGTAAGTACAAGGGCAGCTTAATCACAACTTTGCCGAATAATTAATTTAATTTTGAGATTTCCATTTCAGCAAATAATCAAATTAAATTTGAAGATTTCACTTCGAAAATGAAAATATTCCTGATAGGTCATTTAGAAACTGAGATAGTCTTAAAAGAAAAATAACCTCCCAAAAATTAATTAATTAATTAATTAATTAAGAAAGCCTGGTAACTAAATAGTCTTGTGCTGGCTACCAACTGGAATATATGCCTGACCCTGGTTAACTCTTTACCTTATACATGAAAATCCAACCTATTATTATTATTAGTATTATTATTATTATTTTGCATTTTGCAGATACCTTAGTACAGGGGGGCAGCTTCAAACATATGTCTTTCAATTAATTAATTAATTAATTAATTTCAAAATTTTCAAAAGATTCTCTATTTTCCTCCACAAAGTATTTTTCTTTGAAAAAAAAGTTTTTTTTTCCTTATCTTCTTTTTTTCTTTTTGAAAATTTCAATATTTCAGTTTTTCTTTTTCTTTTCTCCCTGCGCAATTTTATGATGTAGCCCAAATGAGGATCATCCATAAGAGGCTTTAGCCAAATCTGGCTATAAACAAAACATGAAGCTGACCAAAACATTAAGCATCCTTTTAAAATTTTGCCTACCTATGCCAACTTCACCAAGAAATCTAGTAATTTTCTTAAAAGATTTTTTTTTTTTGAAATTTGGTTACTAGAGAGAACACATAAATTGCTTAATTTCACCAGTTTTTTTTTTAAAAAATTGGCAATTGGTGAGATTTTTCTCAAAAAAAAAACAAACGTTATGAGGAGGGTACCACTAGTGTTATGTATTTTGGCAATCAATATCTACGGGTTAACTAGAACCTGTAATCAAGGTGCCTAATGAGGGAACTTTTGGTTTTAAAGAGTTCCTACTTGACGGGTATTTATCGAGTATCAAAAAAAGTAAAAATAAACAAAAGGATAGAGCTTTACATGCAGGAAGCAAGGTATAATCCTTATAAATAAATAAATAAATAAATAAAGGAAAAACATCCAGCAAGGGAACAAGAGAAGAAAAAAGAAATGACCGAAGCCCCTAGACAAACCAACCCTAAACCATGTTTGGTGGTTCTTTGAATTTCAAAGAACCATCGATTTTTTGGTTCTTTATACACTTCAAAGAAGCCGTTGCTTCTGGTTATTTCAAACCCCTCAAAGAACCGGCGGTTTTCATGAAAGAATCTACAAAGAACCTGTTCTTTGGGCCAGCCGGTTCTTTGACTTTAATTAATTAATTAATTAATAAGGGTGATATACCCTTTTCCTTTGTGCTATATGATGGGTAAAGCCAACGGGTGGGTGAACTTGACAAGGCTGGAGTTTGCTATTTATCTATTCAAGGCAAAATTGCACCAAGTCTAGATAGGCATTTTGGGCAGAGGTTTGAAGTACATACGCGTTAAGTGGCATTTTATCGGCCTTGCCTACCAAGGCAAGAATATTGTGTTGAGATTCATTATAGAGTATAATAGTAGCTTAAGGGATTTTTATAGGCCCCAAGGTAATAATAATAATAATAATAGGTCTATTTTTATATGAGGATTTTTGAAACATGATATTTTGGCTTGTGTTGAAACTTGAGATTAGTTATAGTAGAGTTATAATATCTTGAAAGATTTTGGTTTCTTTTAGAGGATAATTTGAAGATTATATTTTTGCCTGGTGAAATATTTGAGTTTTCGTAATTCTTTTTTTGCCTTAAGATACTTTTTTATGTAAATTGCAAGGCCATGGTGTAACACACGCCCTGTTAGTATGTTATTGCTTGCCTAGTTTTTCAGTTCACAAGGTCTGAACCCAGGTTTAGGGTTTAAGGTTTAGGGTTTACAAGGTCAAGATAGCCAAATTTGGGCAGCTTGACTACCCTACTGGACATTTCAGGCAGTTCCTCTAAGTATTCACACCCTGCCCTAGCGCAAAAAAAGGATTAACAAGGGGTGTGTCACACACTATGGCCTTGCCATTCACATTAAAAAGTATATCTTAAGGCAAAAGAGGATTTATGGAAATTCAAATATTTCACCATGCAAAAATAGAATCTTCAAAAAAATCCTCCAAAAGAAACCAAAATCCATCAAGATATCACAACTCTACAACTAATCTCCAGTTTCAACACAAGCCAGAATATCATCATCTTTCAAAAATCTTCATATAAAAAAATAGACCAGGCTATTTATTACCTAAGTAAGGGCCAAAATCCCATAAGCTAATATACTCTATAATGAATCTAAAACACAATATCCTTGCCTTGGTAGTAGGCAAGGCCAACAGACTCTAAGACCAACTTCAACAATGCACTTTGTTTGTTTGCGGTAGTATGAATACTTATCACTTCCGAAATTCAATTGCCTTTTCCTCAAACTAAATAATAGTAAATAAAATATTGGATAGTATACATCCAAACAGCATTTTTATACATCACACGTCAACCCATAATTGTCGTTGGCCAATCAATAGCATTGAATCAATGTGTGACCAATGAATGGCAAATGCGAATGAGCTATGAGTGGTCATTATATTTTAACTCGTCTTTTCAAATCATATGGGTTGTTGTTTGGAGGGTGCAAGTTCACAAGTCTTGGGTGAACTAGCAACCCCATGTTGATACATACCATGGTAAAATAAAATTCCCAAAATCCATTGAAATTATTTCTAAATATTACAAAATATCCCATTCCTTAGATTATAAACTAAGGTTTTCTGAGTTCAAATCTAGCATTTTTTGGGCTTAATATCGTCAATAGGTAAAGTGTTCTTAGGAAGGGCTATTAGTCTAGGCCAAAAATAGTGGCAGCCAATAATAGGCATCCTACACATGTTGAACAAGTTAATAGACAACATAACAAACATAAATAACAATTTAGCATGTCCCTCACATACTTGAGTTATCCATAAAGTAACCCTATTCTTGGCTCTTGTTTTCGTTACTTACAACCCAACAAGAGCCAAGGATAGGGTCACATTCCATCAAGTTTCCATGATAATTTATTGACTCTGACTTCAAGTGACAATGATCCTACTAGCCCCATGTCACGACAACCTCACCTCTTGCTCAGAGTCCGATTGTATCATGAAATTTGGTGTGGAAAGTTATTACTCGACTTGGCTCTGACTTCAAAGCCACACTCAAAGAGAGAGAGAGAGAGAGAGAGAGAGAGAGACTTTCGTGGTGCATTGTGAATACTCAAGAAATTAGTAAGGATGTACCAACAGATTTCTTTAGATTTTATCGCATTCTTAAACCACAACAACAGTCAGCAAAGTTTTGATTGTCAGATTGTGTGTGTGTGTAAGCATGTTTTGGGCACATGGACAGTAGTAGTAGTAGTAGTAGGGATTGCTCCTCATTATCATCTTCACCACTTCTTTACTTCCCCCAAAACCCTAAACTTCACTCAGATTTGGTCAAGCTAACAAAGTCGACTATGTCCTAAATAATAGGGCTTTTTTTTTCAGATTGATTGGTACTTTGGATTTCTCACTTCAAGCACTTGGAGAAATTTCTTAGTGTATTTGAAGGGCACCTTATATGTGTGAAAATCATTTTCAAAGAGGGCTCTTATGCCAACTCCTTAAAAGAGTGGTAGGGATGTTACAATCAAGGGAGGGATTTTCAAATTGTAAGATTGTAAGATCCCCTCCCACTCTTACAGAGTAGGCATAAGAACCCTTCCCCTCCTACGCCTCATGATTCACCTAATTTTAGCTTTATGGTACCAGTCTGTCTTGTGCTTTTGTATAGGGTAAGGGTGCTCTTGCTGTAAGACCTGAAGGTGGAGCCCAAATCTGTAAGACCCTTAATCTTGGGAATTTCCCAACCCTAGGTCTTTACCCTACACATCAATATTTCAGAGAAACAATCAGCATAAATTCTTCAGAGAAAGACTCTTTATTATTACTTATAACATCACGTTGATGTAGAATTCCCCATCTTTGCCCAATGAAACCAACTGCTACTTGCTTAGAACCTTAAACCCAACGTATCCAGGCACTGGAACCAATGCTTAGGGTTTAGGGTTTTAGGGTGCGCATCTGACACACGTCAACCATTCTTATCACAAAAATGTCTGAATACTCAGGATCTATCAAATCCCATTGGTTTCTAGAGTATTATTAACAGGCCAGAATCCTTTGAAACACATACAGCTGTCTGTACAAAACATGAATCTCTTCAGAATTTTCCACCAGGAATTTCTGGGTTTGATGTTCAGAGGGTTTCTCGTGTGCCAGAGGCAACATGTTTGAGGGTTTCGCTTTTCTCTTCTTTGCTGGTTCGGACTTCCTGGGCGGTGCCTAAGGAAGCTGTGGCCACAGGTAGCACCACATGTTCTTGCACATTGTATGCTGCTGCAGCTTGCAATCTTGCAGCAACAGATCCCTTGCCTGTGTCCTTGCCTTCTTGCATCTCTGCTTTCTGTACCTCTGACACAAGCTCAGGTGTGATTGGCACACCCTCAATCTCCTTGTCTTGAAAACAGAATAACAACATTCCAGATCTGTCAACAATCACAGCGATAGTTCTTGTCCACCTGCTGATTGAAGAAGAAGAACACAGACAGACAGACAGACCCATGTTCAAAATATTTTTAGATCTTTGACATGATGTAGAGTTTCAACTTGCTTGAGTGATTTTGGATGTGTGTTTTCTTTCAGAGATTTAAGAAGTGTTGATTCTTCACCAAACAAGCACAACAAGTGTTGAAAAGTCTAGAATCAATTTCATGAAGTTTTGCACACAAATTGCACAAACAGAAAAATATTGGAAGCTGAAGAGCACAATGCCCTGAAGCAGCCAATACCCATGAAAAAGACAATGCCCTAAAGAAGACAGACAATAGATACCCATGAAGAAGAAGACAACAATGCCCATTGTGTTTCAAATATTCTTCTTAGATCCTTGACATGAGCTTCTCTTCTATTTTGATTGGAAATTTTTTGAAGGAATTTAGGTTTGAAATTTCCAAAAATCACATGATTATATAGCCAAAGAGAATAAGCTACGAGAATAAGCTGCACCTAAAATCATCTCAAGTGCTGCTAATGTGGTCACTAAGCTATTTCTTTGGAAAGCTGCTACTAAAATAAGAAATTCCCCAATAAAGCTGCTAGTACTAGGTAACTCATATTGGCTTTAGAGAACTTTTCCAACCGTGTCTTCAAAAAATAGCTGAATGGGTCATTCATGAATGTGAGGTGTGGGTGAAATACTAATTTGAGCATGTTCTGTCAGAGTTATAGCAATTTTCCTTTTATTTTGGTAAATTTCTTAAAATGAAATTTATTTATGATAAAGTAAGATATGATCATGTAGTTGGTTGCATAGGTAGTCTTGGTAAAGCTACTTTGATCAAAGCAGTTATACTTATAGTAATCATGATCGCTGCCTACACAAGTCAATTCTTGATCACAGAAATCTTCTTCAAACCTTATTACTAATGTGTTATAACCTATGCACATTACCTATGGCACTAGACTACATAACTGCAGTCCAGTGGCAGAGAAGAGTTTTGATGTAGTAGAATTTGTTACCTCATTTAGTCTGCCTCCAATCTTGTCTGTGTTTGGAATATCATCTGTGCCACCAAAGGTCTGGTTGTCTCCACCAATACAGGAATCGTGGAAGACATCACCAGCTTCCCATTCAAGGAAGTTGCTTCAACATCTGTGGATTCTCCTCCTCCCTGATCTTCACTACTGGTGTCAGCAACAACAGCAAGAGCAGGATAAGCATTCTCATTCTCACCCTCCTGCTCCTCCTCCTGTTTAGGATTTATCTCCTTCAACTGAATCCCCCCCGCCCCCCCCCCAACACACACCCGAGAACACCCAGCATCAGCACCCATTTAGAAATGTCTGAACAAGACAGCTGACGATCATCAAATCAGAAGCACACAGGCAAAGACCCTAAACCCAAAAACCCTTCATGAAGAAGAAGAAGAAGTCTATGATGACAGCATGGGAAAAACAAAAGCAAGCAAGCAAAGACCCTAAACCCTAAACCCTTCACGAAAAAGAAGAAGAAGAAGAAGAAGTCTATGATGACAGCATGGGAAAAACAAAAGGAAGCAAGCAAAAGATAATGGTGTGAAATTGTATGTGCGCTTACGAGGAGGACTTTTTGACCTTGTGGTGTGCCGATGTTTGCAGTGTGGATGTTGCCCACCACCCCTGGTCCTGCATGGTACTGCTGACTGGCAGAGGAAGGGAAGGTCATGGGTTCTGCTGTCTACACAGTGTCGTACGTTCTTTTCACTTCCGTAGTTGCTGGTTCTACAATCAGATTCTCACCATGCACGGTGGTCGATGTGTGTGGTGGTGGTGGTGTTGCCATAGCTAATAATTCTGGAAACAAATCTTCCACCAAAAACAACAATTGGATGCTCAAAAGTCTCCAATCTTCTTCCTCCCCCACAACAAAATCCCGGAACGAAATTGGTCTGTGCCCAACAAACAAAACATGGGAATTCTGTGAGGAGCTGCAGCACAAACAGAACACCAATTCCGATCTTAGACATGACGACAACTGCCGATCTCAAGGGTACATATTTGTCACAGATTCCTAGCATCCACACTTGAAGATCAACAAGTTAAGTTACCAAAGAACATGAACAAAAATATGTTATAGCTAATATAGCAGGAAAAAGAATGCACTCTCTGTTCTGTTTTTTTGTTGGGTTTTTCTTTTGGAGGCACGACAGCAGCAGTTTTCCTTCCAAATGCTTTTTTTTGGCCTTTTGGAACTGACTGCATATCTTTTGAAGAAACTGCAAGTGTCTTGTGAAAGTTGCTGAAAGGAGGGCACATGGCACTCCATGGGTGCAGCCAGCAGCAAAATGCATAATGCCAAATAATTTTCAGTTTTTGTTGGGCAGGCAACCAACTGGAGCACATGCAGACATTCCGTGAACTGGAACTGAAACTTCATTGCCATAACAGTTGCCTGCCCAATAGGCAATAGTTGCAAAATGTATCTCCAACTTCCCAATTTGTTTTTTGTGATTTGTTGCAAATCTGTCAACTTCCTGCATTGCCACAGCAGACCTTGATCATCATGGAACTCATGTGAGGTTGATAGATAGATGAGGCGGCCACTACCACAGAGCTTGATCATCATGGAACCCATGCAAAGTTGCTAGATAGATAGATTAGTCAGGCCGTCAAAATCTTCATGTCAACAATCAACTTGTTGAGATGCCTGCCTGCCATCTGTTTTGAAATCTTATTGTAGTAGGGTATTCAACTTTGTCATCCGCCATCTGTTTCAGCTTCAAGTTTGCACCTTCACTGTGGAGGAAATGAAAGATGCATTCCACGTCTTCAACATTGCACCTTGTTTTTGTGAGAGTATGAGAGTTGAGAAGATGTGCGAAGTGTTGAAAATTTCTCAGTGCTAATTATCTCTTTAAACTTCTGATGATGTGTCTGGATTTCCTTTGTGTTTTTGAACTCTGTCTCTGTTGTCATTGTCCCGAGCAGGTGGGTGTTGTCCACAATAAAATTGTCAAAACCAAATTTTACACACAAGAATGGTGTGCAAAAGAAGAGGGACAAGATAGTAGTGTACAATTTTACAGCATCTTGAAAATTGTTGCCATTGTACATTTGGCCATCAATCAAGCAGTTTGAAAGATGTTTTGAATCATGCCTCGTGGTGCCTTTTCGGCGATGAATTCTAACCTAGCAACCTCATCTCCATTCAGCTGCCAACTGAGCGCACCCAAATTGTCCTGAGCCTGTTGCAGGCTTTTAACACCAGGGATTGGAATCGCTCCCTTACATATACACCAGTTTATCGCCACCTTCACAAAACAAATATAATTGTCATCTTTGAAAAAAACCCATTGATTAACCCTCCTCTTTACCACAGCTTAAGTTCTTGAGTAAATACACCTTGAATCCAGTGTTTGTAAACAAGACTACACCAACAACGTGCAGAAAATGTGGCACTGAAAAGCTGAAGGAAAAACAACCTGTATAGCTTAAAAAGGCCACCACCATACCTGTGAGATGGTTTTTCCCCGTTTCTCAGCTATATCCCTCATTGTGTTCAGAAGTGGATCTAAGCCTGGCAGCACCTGCTTGAATAGAAAACCTCTGCATGCATACAAGTAAACCCTGAACCCTAAACCTCTGTACTCATAAGGCCAGTTCCCAGAAAGAGGGAGGGTTCACAGGGCCAAAAATTATCTAGCAAAACTGCTCACACCCAAAAACCAAAACCTTGAACACTTCGCAATAAATTACATCCCAGCCTCATAGGAAAATCCAAAGAGGAAGGATGCTCACTCACCGAGGTCCTTGAGGAACATTTGTAGCAGAGTATTTTCCTGTCAGCATACCAAGCCCCAAAGGACTATATGCTATAAGCTTGATGCCAAGATCATCACACACAGCCTTCACCTCCATTTGCTGTATGCCTTTGCTTAACAGAGAAAATTGTACCTACACAACAACACAGTGCATTCTGTTGTTCTTGATTGAAAATTAAGATTTTCCCATAAAACTCAGTTTTCCAATCTTGCAGGGTTTTTCACACACAATCTTGATCATTTTAGGGTTTAGGGTTTACCTGGACAGAACTAAGAGGGACTCCTCTCCGTTGCAGGTACTTGTGGATACGAACCAGCTGTTTTGGCCCATAGTTACTTACTCCAATTGCTTTTACCAAGCCCTGCATAATGCAGAACAGTTTATATAACACAAGCAGCTGCAATCAAAAGGTGTAAATTGAATAAGATTCCAACTAAGAAGCTGTTGAGAAACCATTGAGTGGAACGATAGGGAAGAGCCTGATGAAGTTCTGTGAAGTGTGAATTGACAAAAAAGATGTTTGAAGAAGTTGCCGACCTGCTCATAGACAGCAATCAAACCATCCCATAAAGCTTGCTCCTGAAATGGGGCATAATTCACAGTGCTCCAATGGAGTTGCCCAAGAGCTAGCTGATCCATCTCCAACCGATCCAATGAACCACTGCCTCGAACAACCATTTGGAAATCAGGTAATGAGTTGTCCAAAGGATTGCAGTCCAAAAACAATCTACTTGTTTTCCACATTCATTATGCATAATGCTTCCAAAAAAAACAGTTTACTTGTGACTCGGGCCACTAAGAAAAGTTCAGCTATAACCAGATGATCCCAAGAGCAGCAAGACTGAATGTTGATATTAAAACAAAATTTCCTTTCTCAGCATGTAAAGTGTCTGATCAACAAAGCGTAAACAACTCTTTCTCTTTGCTTATGTTTTGTTTCATGATGAAGTTTAATTTTTTTGTGTTGGCAATTATGAGTATACCAGTGAGAAACACGAGTGCATCACATACTTGCAAGCACTCACAATCTGTGAAGGCATTAGACGCCATGGATATGCTGCAAACTTGGTGGCTATGTTCACATTCTTTTCAAGCCCTTCCTTCCCTGTTTGTTTTCCAAGCAGAAAGTTAGATCCTGCAACATGCTTCTCAGAGCACAAATGTACAAAAAAGCATTCAAAAGTGACATCAACAAACCCCCAAAAAATCAGAGCTTAAACCAATGAAAAACTCTCCAGAATCCAGAGAAATTCCCTGCAATCAGACACAAAATACAGCTTGGGTACCACGTATCAGGGTTTGAGTTAAAGCAGGCTACATCGAACATATAGCTCTGGACTTGGGTTCCATCATACAACTTAGGTTTGAGCTAGTTTGCAGGAGGTTTTCATTTCTGGGTTTAGTGCTCAACCATGAGCTTCCGAGACAAGTGCTTGCACCAGTTGCAAGCAAACTGGTCTAGGGTTAAAATCAAGAGCCAGCAAATCTAGAGTTCATTGATACTCAACTACCCAATCCAAAAGTTTTGGAAGGCTTTTTCCTTCAGGGTTTTTTCTAGGGTTCAAACCAAGAGCCAACAAATCTAGAGTTCATTGATACTCAACTACCCAATGCAAAAGGTTTAGAAAGGCTTTTTCCTTCAGGACTTTTTTCTTCAACGTCCATGTGATTAGGCAATAGGATTAAGGGGACTAGTTGCAGTACCTCCTCGATACTCTTGAATGAACTTCCCAAGAAGCAATTCACTACGGCCATTAAGTTTTCCAGTTCCATAAGAATCTGCAGTGTCAAAGAAGTTGATGCCTTTGCTGATAGCAAAATTGAACACCCGTTGAAGCTCCTCATCCATCTCTTCTTCATATCCCCAAAGCAGCTGGTTCCCCCAAGCCCATGTCCCTATCCCCATTGGCGACACTGTCAATGGCCCAACTTTCACCTGCACACACACAAATGTCCCTCCTGGCTGAACATGGATCATCTTAAACAATGGTTTCTTTCTATTGGGTTTTTGGAATTTTTTGGGAAAATCTGAAAGTCAAGGGGTTATCAAAAACACCCAAAAACTTCAAAAACAACAAGGATTGCAGCAAGCAACAGAGGAGAGAGAGAGAGAGAGAGAGAGAGAGAGAGAGGGAGATTTTTACCGAATCCCATTGACGTCCAAGACCGAGGGAACGAAGGAGAGGAGCAGGGGACAAGCGTGACAGCGATGGCAGCTCTGCCCTGGGAAGAATTGATGGGGCAGCTGCCATCATCACTACTACTGACTGCACCATCGCCATGTCGTTCTGCAACGCACAAAACCCAAAAAAAAACACACACACACACTAGAGCTTCTTTGCATTCCAGAGCTTTTTGCAAGCATCCTTTTGTTTTGTTGTTGAGAGATTCATTAGGGCAGCTTAATCCCAGATTAGAGTTCCACTAATCAGCACTCTTCAAAGACTTGCAAAGCTTCTTAATCTACGGTTTAGAGGGTCCAGCAATTTGGTAGCAAGTTTTGGCTTCAATAGTGTTCTTCAGCACCCACAAGTGCACCATCAAGGATGGATGGATGATATGTGATCAGGAAAACAGTTTTCTGTTGGGCTCCAGTTCCCTAGCTAACCATGGTGGTTACCTCAGTTGCTTTATTTACTACCTACCAACCAACCAGGTAGGTAGTAAATAACAGCCCCTACCTACTATGTTTAAACTATCTACTTGCCTATTACTCCCCTATTTTGTTACCTACCTGGTCTATATATTAGACCTACTTCTTACAGAATGGGTTACCAGGATGAAACTGGGGTAGTAACTCAGTTGAGGATCATCCACAACTGAGTCATAACATGCATCCAGTGGATGGTGTGCTGGTGGGTGCTGGTTCACTATGGCCAGTTAGTTCATGGGGTTTTGATTTTTTTTTAAAAATCATCCCAAGTCCCAAACTTCCATCCATTTTATTGCTTAATCCCTGATTAGAGTTCACTAATTAGTACTCCATAACAGCTTAATCCATGATTAGAGTCCAGCAATTAGCACTCATCCAGGTAAGGGGGGTTGCTATTCATCATCTCATGTCCCCAATTTCGATCCATTTTTTTGTGATGGAACCATAACTCAAAGTGATGTCCTAGGAAGATTTACCCAAATCTAGCTATAGAACAAGATATGAAATATAAATCTTTAATCATCTTTCTATATTTTGTGCAATACAATGAAAACCAAATATAAAGTTTGGTGATTTTTTCCCTATTTTTTCCCCCTCACTTCTGGCAATTAAAAACCTCTAAAATCACCCTTTTTAAAAAATTTGACCAGCAGGGAAAAAAAGAAAAAAAAAAAAGGGCTAAATATAACTATGTATTTAGTTTACAATCAATGGATGTGGAAAATAAACATATCAATTCCTTTAATGAATGATTAACATTACATAATTATCATTACCTATCTACCCAGCTAGCTACAACTAACATCGTCTTGTTTAAATATTGTGCTAAGTTAAGTACAATATTTAAGTGCATTATGAATTGTCAAAACCTTTATTTATAATCTTTGTTTGTGTACTTCTCTCAATTTTGGCTCAAGTCGTTTTGATATTGGCATAAGTTTGTTCATTTTAAGATAACATAACTTGTTTAGTCTTGGCACATGTTGGCTTGATATTAAGGACACAACTTAGCCCTATTAAGAACCCTTACAACAACTTGAAGTTTTTGAACCAAGTTTCATAGATCAACCAAATGCCAAATTTGGGTTACCTCATCATAGAATTTTAATTTTTTTTAAATAAAAGAATTTGGGCAAAAATCCATAACTAAATCTAAAGATGTCTTTAAAACAAATGTGATTCCATTTGGATTGAGTTTTGAAACCTTTTTTCTTTTAAGCATAATCAAACATGTGAAAGTGGAGGTTTTTGTTAATCAAATTTTGTACTTCAAAATTTATTGGAACATATAATTTATCCCATGTTTCCAAGGATTAGGTAGTTGTAAGGGAAGAGTAGTCCAAAGGGTGGCTATGTAAAGAGCAAATGGTTAAAGGATAAAAACTATGTATTTTATATTAATATAGTTATGGGGATTTATCTGATTGGTTTCATAAATATTTATTCACATATTTATTTTTTATGCATGTTTATTATGCAATAATCATTTTTCTTATCATGGATTCTACACATTTACAAAACTATGCATAAAATTTTGAACATTTTTTCATCAATCTCTTAATTCTTAATCTTCAAATGTATTCTATGAAATTTTAATAATATACAAGTTTCATTCTAGTTAAATGAGGACGCTTTCACTAACTCCCAAACATGTACTTATATATAAAAAATAAGAAATTAAATAAGAAAGTTTTTGAAGCCTTACACCTTAGATGTCTATCAAACAATTTAACATGCACATTAATTTGTGTCATAACTTTTTTAGTAAGTTATCATTGAGTTGTGCATATTGATTTGTGCCATGACTAGTTCTTGAGAATTTACTTCGAATCATACATAAACCATTATTAAATTTTGACACCTCACCCCCTAATGAAATAAATTACCTAATGTAATGTTACCTAATTTAATAAATAGCTTATTTTAACCCCTTAGATAATCACATCATTATCAAATTACCTCTTATTCACATCAAGTTATAATTTTGTATGTGTTTTGTGAGCATGGGAATAAGGGCGATAACTTGAGCTTTTGTGTTAAAAAACAACAAATTATTTGATGCAACCTACCCTTTCCCAACATAAAAAAATAAATGTAATTTGATTATGCCAACTTAAAGGCATTTTACATATTTCTAAAATACTATAAATCTAAGCTTAGAATATCACCTTTTCCAAAGGAGAAATTAGGTTTTTTTTTTTTTTTTTGGGTACATGAGAAGGTTTTAGGTTCAAGGCATTCCCAAAATAGGTAAAGTGTTTTTAGGAAGGGTTATTAGTCTAGGTCAAAAATAATGGTAGTCAATTGTAAAAATAAAATTCCATGTATTGAACCAATGAGAAGTCATCTCATGGAGTAAAGGGGCTTCTCTTTTTTCCTTATGGGCAAGGGGAAGGGGGGTTTTATTTCCAAATTGTGTTTAGTGTGAAGAGTGGACTACCCATTGTTCATTTCCACTTGGATAGTGGACTTTACATACAAGTTTTTTTTTGGGTGGTGGGAATCAAAGTAAAAAATTCCCAAGTTCCTGACATGTTCCCCAAAAAGTTCCCAATAACACCTCACTTTTACCCCATACGTTTTGGCAAATGTTGTCCTCCTTTCACCTATATAGGTTGGGTAAAAGGGAGGAATTCCCTCCTCACACAAAAACTATTATTTTGGGTGGCTTCCCAAGTTTGAGTTTTTTTTGGTGATGGGTCAATCAAAATGGCGCATTGTGTTTTTCAAAAATGTAGGAGGTAACCCATCTAATGAGCAAGAAAGGTGAATAAGAAAGGTGAATAAAGGACCTAGGACAAGGTGATAATTGAATCCACCTCATGGATTCATTTTGCCCATTATAAACATGACCTAAGATATCCAACCTTGCCATAAGTTTTATGGTAGTTACATGTTTTAATTTTAGTTATCGTAATTACCACAAGTAATTAGGGTAATTGGGGTTGAAATTAGTTTCAATGGGAATGGGTTTCAAACATTTTGTGTTTGGGATATAATCCTTTTGTGAGTTGAGATTCCAAAGCATAATGAGATATGTTTTATAGGTTTTTGTTGTGTTTATGCATCTTTTCATTACACATGGTGTTTGAGTTTTGTTTTTTATGTTTTGGGCTTGGATTGTTGTGTTTTTACAAGTGAACTTGTTTTGGTTTGGATGGATGTATTAAGTTTATGAGGTGTTATGTTGTTTTGTTAATGGATGTTGACAGCAATGATTTTAAGTGTTGACATGTTAGAGCACACAACACCCCATGACTTCACAAGTTGCAATTTGTTGATTTAGAATGAAACTCAATTTCCAAAGTATTGGGGTGGTTGGGTTCATTTTTGGTCAAAGAAAACAAAACAAGATAGTAATTTTTTTTTCAATGCCCCATTTCCTTATGGCCTACCTACACCTTCCCCTCCCACCCCCCATCCCCCCCCAACTCCAAGCCCCCTTATTTTGTTTTTTGTTTTTTTATTGTAAAGTTTTCCAACATTATCCAAACTTCTTTTCCTTTTTTTCCCCCTTATTCTCCTTGTTTTTTTACTCATTTTTTTCTTCTTTGTTTTGTCATGCCCGTATGCATGGCCTCATACATGACAACCGGTTATGGGCATGTCAATCATGCTTTTGGGGTTAATGTACGTTATTAAGTTATTGTACACTATTAGATGTTTTAGGGTTATGGCTTGTTTAGGGTTTTAACTTTGTTGATGGTTGTATAAAAGGCCAAGCTTTTCTCTTCTCTTGTTAGAATTCCTTTGTCAAGGAGAGTTTTTTCCATAGTCTGATTGGATTTCTAAATGCTCACGATGGCTATTACATGGCCATCATTTACATACATTACATTTTCTTTCCTTCTTTTCGATTCAATTTAATATACATGAAAATTTCATCTTAGTCTCTTCTTGTGCATTGTATATATATGTGCGTGCATCCCTTTTTGGTTGATTAGTTTCTACCTTTGATTGGTTTTAGTCTTTTTTTTCAATAAATTTTACTATGGAGTTATGTTCTTATGACACCAAACATTACAACACTACACGTCACAATAATTTTGCAAATTGTCATCATCATTGGAAAAGAAAAAGAAAATCCCTTTTTCTCTATTTTATTTGAATTTTATTTGGGATGTTTCTTGTCATAGAAAAAGAAGATTTTTCTTCATGCTTTCACACAATATGAAAAAAAAAAAATCTTACTTTAAACTTCCCCCTTATTTTTTCCTTTATGATTGTTTGCTATTAAGAAAATTCAAACTTTTTAGTTTTTTCTTTTTCTTATGTGCTACCAAAGGAGTTGGTTTGTTTTTGTGATGACTTGCTTTCTTCTTCTACAAGAAAAAAAAAAGGAAAAAAATGATTTAATTTTTTTTTAATGAACCATCACTCATTTTTAAAGGATGGCACCTTGAGAGAAACCCAAGTGTCGAAGAAAGACATTGATTAGCACTATTCAACAATATATGAATAATATAATAAATGAAAAAAAAAAACAAATGTTCTAAATATCCCAAGTATTGATGAATATCATATATACATTTTTTCTTACATGTACATCTTTTGTCATACATCATCATGTGGTGGATTTTATTCTATGCATTCAATTCTTTCACATTTGTTTTGCATGTTATGGTTGAAAATTAATCTAATTCCATCAACACTTTAAATAAAAATTCTTGAGTTCTATTGGCAACCTCCCATCCATCTTCACTTTCCATGCAAAAATAGGGGTGTATAATGTTTTTGGTTTATTTTTCCTAAACAATACACATATATTTAAAAATGGCATTCTCTCACATAATACAATACCCATATAACATGGGTTTAGGGTTTGCTTACATTGCTCGCATCTTGTTGACAATTTAACTATTGGTTTGTAGTATCCAATACCTTTATCTTATATCAATGCATTTGTTTTGTGTGCAATACCCCCATCTCTTTTATCATGATGTTGTAATTAGTTATAAACTTTAATGGGGACTTGAACCTACACCTAAGGAGGCTTCTCATGAAGTTGAAAGTGATCATGGAAAAAATTTGCTCAAAAATGTGATGGAGGATGTTTCATGGGTTCATGAAGAGTTGAGGTTGATTGCGAGGTCAATGCATGCACTTATTCTTATGTAGTTAAGTGATTACTTTGTCAACATCTAAACAAAACACATGATCTTTGCATGGAGGTGAGAAAATATGGGTCTCCTTTTATTTGTCGTAGGGGGTCAAAATAGCAACTTGACCATTAGTTCATGAATGTTTGTATCTTGAACAACTCACAAGTAAGGCAAATGTGAATTGAGAATTATTAGAAATATTTACGTCCTATGCAACCACTTCTTAAACAACTAGTGATTCTCAACAACTAAATAAACAACTATCAACCATATTTGCAACTATTAGCTTATGTGACAATATGTGTAGTTGCAATTTAGTGGTTAGTACAACTAATGGATTAATGGAATGAATGTTTAGCATAATGTGGGCATGTATTCAATTTTATATACTTTCAAGCTAACGATGTAAATTTGTTAAAGTGACTAATTAACAATAATATCTATGATATTATGATATTGCATATGGAATTAAAAGGATTTGGTATTTTATGCAACAACCTATAAAACAAATTGTAATATTATTTAAAAATTAATGTCCATCACTTTACATTTAACATGTGAAACTTTGCCACATGGTGTAAATATGTAATCAAATTAACATAATTGTAGTCATAACCTAATTGTATATTGTAAATTATATCAAAAATGTAAATAATAAATGACATCATACATAATAAAATATAATTTAACATGTACATTCATAAAGTTTTTCATAGGTCATTTGGTAATGGCAATAGTCATGTATGCATTACATGAAAACACATGTGTATATGAAGTTCAAGTGGAACCATTTTTTAGGGATTTATAAAAAGTTATATTTTAGTTTGTTATTTTTACAAATGGCATGCATACATGTATAAAGGTTTAATAAATGATAATTAGATTTATTTTAAAAAATTAAATCATGTGATATTTATGTGTATGTTTATAGTTTAAAAGTTTACATTGAAATTTTTGAAATAAATATTCAAAATTGATATAATATATTTACATCTGAAAATTTGAAATATATATATATTTTAGAAATCTGGAATTAAAAATATGGATTAAATTTGATTGAGATTGTTAACTTTAATTTTAATTTATGGCCCAAAGTATTAAATAAAATTAACTTAATTATTAAATAAATAAAAATTCTAAATTAATTAGAAATTAAAAATATATTTAATTAATAATTCAATCAGAATTTTAAAACATTAAATTTGAATAATTAATTAATTATATATTTAAATAAATTCTAAATATGGATGTAAAATATGAAATTAATTTATTATGATCTTACATAATTAAATAATGATATGAATATGCATAAGATTTGAAATATGCATGTTTATGTTTATGCATTGACATAATATATCACAAGTTGAAATATTGGTTAGATGGTTAAAGAGTTGATTTGTGGCCATGGATATGAAGGTTTAATTCCCTTTAATGACATTCTAAACTTGGTCTTAAATGACTACAATATGATTACATGATGTCATAAATGGCTATAACATAATTACATGTGTCTTAAATGATTGCACATTTTTATTTTAATTGTAAATCCATGTGAACATTACACAGTTGTTTTGGACACAACTTGACACATGTCATATTGTGTTGTTTAAGCAAGCTATCTAGCACAACTCTAGTGATCATGGTCGTTTAATCCAAAATGATAATAAATTCAGTTGTAAACATAGTTTTTTTTTTTTCTAAAATCCTACTAATGAATAATGCCATTGATCAAGTGAAAAAAAATGTTAAAATTGAATGGAATCAACTTCAAGTTGAAGTGCAACACTTGCAAAAGGTTTAATAATGATTATTAATGCGTGTAACCTTTAACAAGGTAAAACTCATTGACATTTTTACATGAGGTACGGGGTTCATCCCACATAATGTTTTTTCATGAATTGAAAATGATGATGAACTTGTTAAAATAATTCAAATAGACAAGGTTGTTTATGCAAATCCCTTCAAGATTGCGTGGGATGCCTAGAATTAATCATTGGAATCCACCAAGGACAATCCAAATAGTATGCAAGTACCATGAGTTAAAAATTATTCATAGTTAGTAAATTTGTAAACACTTAGTTTATGGGTCCAACTACCACACTATATAAGGAGCCATACTTGTCCCCTTGAACATTTGCTTTTGATTGTTTTTTATCATGAACATTTTTGAAATCTTTTTGACACATCATTTACAATTTTCAGAGTTTTTTTAATATTATTATGTTAAGGTTTTATTAAAAGATTCCCCCAAAAAATTCATTTTCAAATTGTGCTTTGAATGCTTTTACTTTAATAATAATAATGATAATAATTAGTTTGAAAAAAAACGTTTTAAAATATAAAATATTCATTAGATTGATTTTGATTTTTTTATAAATAAAATTATAACTATTTTGGTACATTTTAGCAAAACTGCACCCTTGTATTTTACATTGTTTCCTTCTTCCAACTAAATCATAACATTAATTTTTTTCTTTTGTTAAATGAGGTTTCAAGGTATAACAAAAGAAGCTTTTATGATAAATGTCGTCTAGTACATGCTTCAACACCACCAAATTTTCACCCATCATCATGCAACAAAGGCCACAATAGTTGTGAAACTTATCAAAAAAACATGGGCATATATGTTGATTCATCTTCCTCAAGTGAAGGTGGACCTTAAAGCATAGTCTTGGACCATTATAACCTATCTTATAGTGGAATCTTTTAATGTGTCACCACCATTTTTGTAGCATGGTCATTTGAACATTTTTATACATGTCCACCAATTCATTTTTGTAACTTTTCACCCATTTTATTTTCCAAATAAAAAATCTCCAATCCCAATTTGTGGGATTTAATCACCCCATGTTGCATTGCACATACTTAACATGCCATGTTTCACACGATAACCCCATCCACCATGAACAGTTTACATGAACAAAAAAACCAAATGAAGAATACCTTCAATGTAAGAGGTAAACATTGCTTGTGGCCACAATAAAATGAACAATACTCATTGATGAAGGTTTAAAATCACTATTGGCACACTGCATGGTAAGGGTTTGAATATAATGCCCATATTGCAAAAACTTACTCTTCCATTACTTAAGGTTGCTTCAATTGCACTTGATTCATAAAATGCAACATCCACATTCTTGACCTAAAATCGGTGATGCTCTTTTGTTTTTCACCCAACATGCAAGAATTGCAAAGATTTAATTATTTCTTTGTTCAAGTTTCATAACAAATCCCCATGTCATCATGGCCCCATATGATGATATTGCAAAAACTTGGTCCATTGTAATTTAAGTCCCATCACATTATGATTGGTCCATTATATGCAATACCCCACATGAATGTTGCCTCGTGTATTTTCATAAAGGGGGTAAAAGGAGGGCTTCATTAAGCAAAGTTTGAAGGGGTAAGGGTGGGCTATGCAATGCGTATGCAATACCTTCATCTATTGTTAGTGATGTCATGACTGTGGTGGGTAGGTAGGTAGGTAGGTAGGTAGGTAGGAGGGCTCATGTAAATACCGACCACATGTGTATTGCAATATCCTCATTTGTCACAACACAAACATCCACAAACATTCAAACCTTGTGTTGATGTTGTTTAAGAGTGATAATGGTACAGGAGACAAGCAGATTATGTTGTCAAAATATTCATATGTGTTAGCTTGTTTTTAATGTTATTATTTCTTTTTTGACGACCCAAAAAAAAAAAAAAAAAACAAACCGTATTTGAGAACAAATCATTATTCTTAAAACTAATTGGCAACAAATCTATTGCCAAAATACTTTCACAATAGCTAAATCTGGAATTAAATTTTTTTTTTGGTTGGGATCTCTAACATCACCACTCTGCAACTCTCCATTTTCCCTTGCAGTATTTCTTTTTCACAAAACATTTTAACAAGCATGCAATGATATTTCAGTACATATAATATGCACTTACTACAATATCTATAGATGAACTCCATAATAACAATTTGAAAGTATATACGAATCAAGTGTTAGTCAAGTATCAACTTTTGAACATACTGAATATGGACTTCTCTTGGTCCTGAATTCTTCAAATTTCAGACCAGTCCTTCCAGAGAAACCAAAACTCAACACACCACAAATGAGTGCAGTCAGCAGCACTTGTTGCACGGTGTCAATCACACACAAACTATATAAACCATCATCATAATCCTCCTGCTGAAGAGAACTACCACTACACTAATTGCTGTAGAAAAAGAAAACTTAGTGAGTGAAAAGACATCATGTATATATGTATATATATGTATGTTTATACCTCCATATGATTGCGGCACGGAAATTCTTCATGATAGACAAAAATCAATACAAGCATGAAAATTTTGTCTATCATGAAAATTTCTATCTTTTTCATGATAGACAAGACCACTACAATCATCATGTCTAGATATCTGGGATCTCAAATCCAGATTTCCCCATGTTTAGGTCTCTGTGTTTGCCCTCATTGGTTGTCACACTATCCTACAAAAAGAAAAATCAGAAAAAGTATGGTGGTTTGGCCATGAGACAATGAATGTCTTTTGATGGATGCATCGATACTGCTGGCATTCTAATGCATATGAAATTGTCTTCTCCTGACTTGTAAGTCAATCTTGGCTATGTTACGTCTCTCGCAATGTCATAACCCCAAAGGACTCATATGTTTTTCACCTTTGCACAGCAATGTTATGAGCATATGCTGTGCTGTAGCGTTTCAAGTCTAAAACCACTTTTTTCATGAGGGGCAAAGCATACAAGAGGAACACATAAACTATGTGAAAAATGACCAATTCATGAAGAGGAATGCGATGCACCTCGTGGTATCATCATCTGCCAAAACTTTCCAGGCAAGTGCCCTTTCATATGTGACTGGTTGCCCCCTACTTGATATCCGGACTCCAGCTGGAAGATACACGTATCCCTGCCACATCCAGCAAATGAAATGAACACCCAAAATGTAGAAAGCTTGGTTGACAAATTGCCAAAAGCTCTCTTGTTTGTCTAAGAAGGATCCACTCAGTGCTGCACAAATGAAAACCTTAATTTAGACAAAGACGTGATTGTGATGTTGCACCTGAATATTTTTTATCATGCACAGGTTCTTGCATCATCACTATCTGGGCTCACCTGTTGTAAGACCTGGGTGAAGTCATTGTAGGCAGTCTTGCGACCATTTTCATCCAGAGTCTTCTCCCATGACAAATCCTGCAATGCCCCTGATGTTGTTTCCAGCATATCCAAACCTGCCTGGTTTGCGAAAGTGAATTCAGGTAACCCTTGCTGTAGTCACATTGCAAACATTTTCTGAGTTAGCATTGCTCTCTCCAGGATTGATGAGTTTTAAGTCAACTAATCTAAAAGATGAGGAATGTAAACTGCAAGTTGAATCTTCAGAGACACAGCGAAAAGGACAAGAAGAAAGGCATGTCTGTGAATCTAATAAGTCCATTATGGTAGTTTACTCAGCTGATCATCTTAATGACAACAGTATTTCAACATCTCAGCTGTCTGACCTGACAACATGATATAAGCAATAGAAGAAAATATACCTTCCAAGCACAACACATTATGGCATCACTGTGATGCCAAAATGCCTTGAATAATCCTTCATCCCCAGAGTCGGACCTAGTGAGGTCTATGCCCAAATGAAGTCTGCATAGGTATCATTTCATTGCATAAACATACAGAAGTTGACATAATTCACTGAAAGCTTCTGATAAGGATCAGTACTTCTGTGTCATCTGGAATCCCAAACAAACCTTGAGGTTGGCACAGAACTTTTGTGAATGCAACAGATGTCACCACTAGATGGAGTCTGTCTAACATTGCACACTCCAAATCATATAAAAACCGATGTAACTTACATGGCCCTTCCACTTACATGGCCCTTCCAAGGATTGAGTTTGCACATGCTGAAACAAAACACAATCAAAATAGAGTAACAAAGAGAACAGGAGGACTGTACCTATAACTCTGAAGAATATGACATGTTAATGTCACCACATCTGGAGATTCAGGAGGTTGCTGGGCGCCCAGGTGCAATGGCAGGCGTGAGGGAGCAAGTGCCATTGCTACCCTCTGGACTGAGGCCACTACTGTGCGCACATACTGCCGAGCCATGTTTGCACATGCTTCACGCATATGTGCCTCATATGCAAACTGGAATGCAATGGTGAGCACTGATCGCAAGCTACTATTCAGGCCTGTACTGCTTTCACGGCTTGGTTCTGTTCCCCCTTCTAATGTTGATGCTAAATCAAGAGTACGTGATAACCCCAACCCATCCTGCAATATGCATATCATCTTTATTACTCCACTTATGATAAGTACTTCACATTTGAAGTCTAGAGAGAGTTACAGTCCAATTGAATGAGCAAAAGCAGAGAACACATTTGAAATAAGGGCACTACTCACAATAAGGCTGCAATCAAGAGGGATGACTCGGAATCCTGATGGTAAAAGAGGAACATCATCTGACACTGCAACATCAACAGGTGCAAAGACAAGCTGAGCACAGGCCCCCACTGCATTCTCGTCAACTCCACTACAAAACTGCATTCCCCATCCCACACATGCCAAGGAGTAGTTTGTCAACTGAGCCCTTTAGTGAAACCTTTGGTACTGGGAAATGAAGAGGTAGTGGCCAGTCTCATGCTTTCCACAATGGCATGGAGTTCAGTATGTACTTCAACTTTCCCAAAACTTCCTTTTTATCATTAGCTGTGCTCACAAAGGCTAAAAGAGGTAAAGGTTTCTTTCAGAAATCTGTATTCATGACATGGTTGTGGACCAATTTTGTTTGGTCTCTCACAGGCGTTGTGAGAGCTATAAATGGGATTTCACTGTTCACAAATTTATGGGCAAGAGGTTGAGACCTGTAATAAGAAATTGTCACGGGTGTGAATACCATTGGGTGCTCCTCCATGCCTTTCCAGTTTCACAACCTCCAGAAACTACACATCCAGAACCAGTTGGCCAATACCAATCAGCACCAGAGTCTACATTTGTACTTATGAACATTCACTCAAAAACTCTGAGACTCCGATGCATCAATTTTAGTTATTTAACTATGTGCCTTGGAACTGAAAGAGCACAAGAAGTGAAAGAACTTTACCTCTTCTTGCTCGACTGAATGAGCCAAAGGTAGGGGCAGCTGCACATGACCAGCATTTCCACTGCGAGTACTAGTACGGAAGGCGGCGGCAGCATCAGCATCAATATCACAGTCAGCCCACTCTGATCGATGCTCCCGTAAAAACCGTATCAACAGTGCTGGAGGTACATTCTGCAATCAGAATACAGTCCCATTTAAGAATAGGTTCTGCTGAATAGATCAAACCTTGATGGCCAGCACCTTCTGTGAATTTAAGTCCACTGAAAATTGAAGTCGATATAAACAAAATATGTAAGAAACAAAAGTCACTGTGTCCCTAAACCCCCAACATGAGAACTTAAATTGCAGAGGATGATACTAGCTAGAATACTACAAGAGACGCCCAGTATCACCTGTTGTCAGTCACTGCCCCAATCTCAGCAGGAAAGATCACCCTTCAGGACACTGAGGCCCTGGTGGGCCTTAGGAGTGGGGCATGATCTGACAATGCAAAAACGGAACAGAAAGGAAGAAGGAAGAAATTGTCAGAACAGCATGATACGAACCTGTAAGAGCATGGATGCCTTTGCACATAAGATACCTCCACCAAGGGAACAGAGAAGCCTGTCAGCAGCTACCTGTCCCATACCTTTGGCAGTAGGAGACTCATTGAGGACCACACTTACATCATCCATGCCATCACTAACTGTTGCAGCCCAACCATCATCTGGAAATCCATTCACTGCCTGGTTGAAACCCCTGTAGGCCCATGACCATGATGTAACATTAGATGACTTTCATTTTCCAGCTGGTAGGGAAATGCTGCAGGCAAATCATCCCTGGTTCTTGTTTTCCAATTGTCCAAGTTCTGGGCATATGCATGTTCACAGCATGCTCAAGTGCTTCCAATAGGGGTTTACCTTGCAAGGCGCTGACTGAGAGCTCGAAGCACAGCAGGCTGCTGCCCACCCCGTGGTCCCACAGCACCACTTGCCTCTTGGGCAACCCGCCGCAAATGCCTAAATGCCTGCACACCCAAAAATACAGGTGAGCTTTGAAGGGTACTAAAACATTCTATGTTGCCAATAGACTGTTTTGAAATGTAGATGGCAACAATGTGCAAGGCTCTATAACTGCACCTTAGATTCTTTTCTACCCTTCAGCATTTTGAACTAAACTCATATACCCAGGAATCACAAAATCTCTATTCACTGGAAGTACACATATCTGATTTCCAAACTCTACATCTCTGTGTGCAAATTCAGGTGGAAGTGGACAATATGCGTTGAAAGGCCTCTTTATCTGTAGGTCAGGTTGTGTGTCTTTTTATGAAGCCATGTCTTGGGTATGAGATTCTGAGTTTTAATTGGAACAAGCCAGATCCCCGGAAGCATTGCAGGTTTTTGAAGACTGCCTGAGCTGACAAAAACCATTCAGTGATCCTGCAGGAAAACCAAGGGGTGACTTTCAAAATTGCAAATGTCTTACCACAATTGTTGTCTTTTGTGCAAGGACAGCTGAAGACTCATAGAGGGGTCGCAGCACCTCTGGGACACTCCATGGCTGCACTCACAAGAGAAGCATTTACAGTCAACACTTAGCAGATGCACACTTCTCTGTTAGCCTGTGTCACATGCACTGAAGACAGGTTGGTTTCAACTGAAAAGAATTTCTAAGGCTAAATCTTGAGAAATGGTCTTTCAGATTGCAAGGGCCCTACAGATGCTGTGTAAAACTCATACTATGTCCAACTATCACATTTTGATGAGTGAAATATCATGGTATCATGTATGTACAAGCAACATGCCAGTCTCTTGAGAAGCCATGAGAGGGTCTTTTGCACAAGCTCTACCTCCAAGTCCACATGATCAACAATGTGAATAATGCACCCCCCTCCATCACATGGCCGAATCAAGTAACCACTGGGTAACATCTCTGCCCTCACAAAGGACTGGACACGAGGCATGGTAGGCCCCCCCTGTGTTCCAGTCAATGATCTTTCACAAATCTGCACAAATTGATGAGTGCAGTTTAGGCATTTTGAAAAAAAAATGTCCTCATCAAAGCTCAACTGGTTGCTTGCATTGGTCCACTAAATTTTGCTGTTCAGCATTGCATCCTTGAACTCTCTAAGGGCTAGTCTGGACATCCAACAGTTCCCTCTTCCACTGATGAACTGAGATGAAACACTTGCAAGCAGTCATGGACATCTAGTGTGCATGGAGAATGACTTTCATCAACATACCACCAAGCTTCCATCTTCAAGAAGAGTGGTATATCTTAAAGTACAGAAGTCCCGAGGAGGAGCCAATGTTGTGGGTGCATACATCTGTAGACAAAGAATCCAGATTTCAGTTTGTGTGTGCACTGCCAATTTACCAGTAGAGCATGCATGTTCACAACAATGCATGGTTTTCTAAGACCAACTTTGCAAACAGCAACATCTAGATGAAGTAGGAAGGCAAGTGGTTGTAGGCATATAGTTTTTCTGACCTGTGTGTAAATGAGCTCCACAGTTCCCCCATTTCCTGTTGGAAATGCACCCAATATGTCTAGGCAGCGGCAGTCCGGGAGCCATGATGGCCGATCTTTCAAAATTTCTGCCACCTGGTCCATAAGCACAGTATAACTGTTGCTTGTCAGCTTGTCAAAATCATACTCTATACCATGAAGAGTGAGTCAGAGAGAATAGTCAGTTCTGCGGGGCAATTCTCCACTAGCATTCAGAAATGGCCATTTGTGTAAAAGTGTTTCATACCTTGTTAGGCTCTAGCCCCACCAAGCCGCAAGCTCTTGCTGCTACTCCCGGACAGCCATGAGATATGGAGACAATGCCAATGGCATCCGGACCAGGCTACACCCAAGAATCCCAATCCATTTGAAGTTTGAGTGACCATATTAGATCTAATTGGACCAGATAGTCAGTTACCATACACCTTTGTACCAGAACTCAACATCAAGATTTTCCTCTGAGCTGACAGAGGAAGCGAAGACACACACACCTTCATACCCGGTAACTGAATCCAGTCAATTGCAGTTCCCGTGGCTTTAGCAATGAACTCTGTTACAGTTTCCTCTGCTATTGACAACAGTCTGCCATTCACAACAAATTTGATGAGAGGAGGAAGACAGTGGTTTCTCTAGCTGAGACAAACTATCTGTTCATCTGATGTGCAAACTGTCAGAGAGAAATGTCAGAATGACTCTTTTGCCAGAAAGAGCTTGCAATACATGCCCAGAAACATCACACTGATCAACCAAATCAAGAATTCCTTATGCCCAGTGTGAGCCAAAAGCACTTACAAGACCACCAACAGAAGCAGCAGCTAATATTAAAAACCAAAAAAGAAACAGGGATTGCAATGAAGACAGTGATTGACATCCCTGGTGAGAAGAGTCTTAGTGGCACAGGGCATTTCAGAACTAACCCAGCTGGGCTTGTACCACGAGGTGAATGCTGTGGAGTGGGCTGTGGTGGAAGACCAACAGTAACCACTGAATCTGAGCTAGTGTCAGTGGAGCCCACAGCAGCCTGCACATATACCCACATACTCATGTGCTGAGCTAGCATTCCCTCCACAATTGTGCTTCGCCCCCTATAACTATGAGCTGCTGCTGGTCCCTTTCTTCCCTTCATGGGATGCTACCTCACAAAATTGCATATATCTCTGATTGGAATTGGGATCATGGAAAAGGTCTCAGATTGTAATTCAACTTAATCAAAGGTTACTACCCCTCATGAACAACAGTTAATCAAAGGTTACTACCCCTCATGAACAACAGAACTCAATTCTGTACTCTGGAGTTGCAGTACCTGATCTGGTGGGCGCTTACTGCCAGGTATGGGAGGTGACTGTTGCAGTTGCTTCCGCAGGAAGTGGTTGTCAACAGTGAGTTGCGAGGTGTGCTTTGCAAGCCGCTCATTCTCCTCCATCAGGAGTTTGTTCAGTGCTGTCAACTTTGCATTCACACTCACCAACCGTGTTGCTTCTTTGCGCTGCTTCTCCCGACACCTGCAAGCATACTCATACATACATATTGCATCAGGAGCCTCCTCACCCAGCTCCCCTCTCCCAAGTTCTACTACAAGAAGAAGGTTGACAATGTGTCTCAAAGCAGGCAAGCTCTCAGATACAATATTGCCGCCATTGACAGCAGCTTTCCCTTCTCGAATACACGATGTGGAGACGATCACAGAAGTAAGAAAAGAAGATTCGAATGAAGATCTGTCTGGGGAAGGGGGGCAAGTGAGACTGCACCGCACCGTCTGTTTTGGAACCAGACTTTGATCTGCTTGGGTTCAATGTTTGCAAGGATAGGGCAGTCCTTGATGAGCTGCTGGCGCCTGATAGAACTGGGCTTGGGGCACTCATGGTACACACGCTCCAAAGCCTCCACTTGCTCATTAGTGTAGCGAACGTACTTCCCAGAAGCGTCCATCCCCTGCATGCTTGTACACCTCGCTCCTCCCTACTCCTCCCTCCTCGCTTTGCTTCAAAAATCTGTAACCGCAAAACCACACTTCAGACGATACCGATCTGCCTCCAGTGTGCGTTGTTGTTCTCTTGAAGCAAAGGACGCTGAAGCTGAAACGGAAATGTTCTAATCCAAAGATTGCCGAGTGTTTCGCTATTCTCTTGGCAATTTGCGACTTTGCCTACTGGGAAAGAAAGGACTGGAAACTAGATCGTGATGCAATTGATTGTGTGGTAGAGCTCTGCTTGCCATTCCTTCTTCTTCTTCTTCAGTTCTGAAAAAGGTAGTACTAGGCAAATACGCAGAGCAGGTAAGCATCCTGGTGTGAATCCAGCTATCTGCGACTTCCACAGGTCCTGTTCCTTTGCAGTTTTTTGACGTCGAACGGCTTCCAGGTTTGACGGATTGATGGCAGTGGAAAGTCTTACTGCTAAGATCGCATAGAGTTCTTGTCTCAGTAAGTAATGTGATCTCCTGCTGCAGCATTGTTAGCAGTGGAAGAGCCAGTGCAGCAGCACAGCTCAGAAGCATCAGTGTTACGATTCCTCTGGCTGGCCGGCCAGGAATCAATTCCCTCCAGTTTCTTCTGCCGGACGGGAAAGATCATTCGATCATGGCACATGACGCGCACATCAAGTCTCTGTGAATTACTACTACTGTGACAAAGCAAGCGTTCTCGACTCCGTCGTGCTACTAATTTCAACAATTCCCGGAACTCTGGACAGCTACCAGACAACAATGTCTACTCTCTTGTGCAAGACTTAGGAGCAGAAGAGGAACTCGGCATGGTCGGATTAGAACATTTTTCGCTCTTTCCTGTCCCTAAGTCTCTCGTCGTCCTCTGTCAACTTTCTAAGACAGATATGACTTATTTGATAAGCTCCCGGCCGGAAGCGGAAGTAGTCCTGTTCAGAACCTTAGTTTAAAGGTCGTCTTGAAAGACGACCATGAACAAGAACTTGAAGATCATCTGAAATACTTACTATGAAGCAGACAGTTTTTCTCCAATCTGATTCATAGAAACTTAGAGTCGCAAAACGCCGAAGGAGAAAATAAGTCCAAGCAAAAGCAAAACGACTCTGAACTGTTAAAAAAACATCGAAACAATTGCAAGCAAGTATTTGACGAACAACATGGCACAATGTTCTCCTTGAAAGACATTCTCCTTGAAAGATCTCGTCTCAACTCCTCCTACTCTACAAAACACGGTTTGATACTTACACACATGTATATTACACAAAAGGCCGAAGACCAAGACAACAGGGAAGAAAAAGGAAATGAACAAAAAGACCCACGGTACATAATAGACGCGGGAAAACACACAGAGACAAAAAGAGAAAGGGAGCAAGTAAGACTAATAATATTGCACCTTCTACTTCTTCTTCGACTGTCGGAGCTTGTCAAGAATATATTTAGAAAGCAGACTTGCTGCCGCCGTAGAAGAAGCTCATGGAACAGACTTCCTGAATCTCTGCGATCATCTTCGTCTTCTTCTTACTCCCGGCTATGTAAAAGCAGCGACAGCTACGGAAAAACAAATCGGCATTGGCATTGAGCGAGAGAGAGGCTATAACAACAAAAATATCGACACAAAACACAGCGCCTCAAACAGAACCGAACCAACCAACCAAAAAAAAAAAAAAAAACAGAAAAATAATCGCAGTCAGAAACGACGAAGTTCTTCCACTACTGCGGCAACAAACAAACAAACAAACAAACTCGCTCTATAATCACCCCCGCAGAACCTCTCCCTGCTCCTCCTCGGACTTGTCCAGAGCGTCCCCACAAAACACTCTTTCTTCTCTCCTTGCGCCCCCCACACACACACCCCACGTTGTCAGAAGGAAGAGAGAGAGAGAGAGAGAGAGAACAAAAACGGGCAGAAGAAGAAAACCTGACCTATACTGCCCGGACTAAATATTTACATAGGTACAAATACATACATACGACTGCCCAATTCCACGTCTCAAACCAGCCAATAGTTACTGTTTAATTTTTACCCCCCACCCAATATTAAATTACGGCGCAACACTACTAACCCTAAAGGTCAGCTCTAAACCGACAACTAGCTACCTACTTCTGTCCCCCCCTCCCTGGCCCCCTACTAGCTAGCTGTTGTCACCCATGCTAGGAGCAGCCTTTTTTTGGGGCGAAATTTCGGCAAAAAAGCGAAAATAAACTTTAAAATTTCGAAAAAAGTGATTCTAGAGATTTTCAATCGCCAGAACTCATTTTTAAAAAAAGAAAAAAAGAAAGAAGAAGTGAAAAATAGTCAGATTTTTATAAGTGGTTTTCAGTTTGTAGCCAAAAATGTAGAAGAATGACTAAAGATTTGCACTTCATATTTGTTTTATAGCCAGATGTTGTTAAAATCTTCTTAAGAATGATAGCCACTTTGGCTACAAACAAAAATTCCAAAAAACACACACTGGCTAAGCCTAGGACTAGGGTAAACTAGTAGGTAGTAGGGAAATTTGGAAATAATGAATCCTGCAAACGTTGGTATAATAATAGGCACTTTGGTTGGTTGGTAGGTAGGTACGTAGGTAGGTAGATAGGTCGGAAAGTAAGCAAGTAAATCCAGTAAAATTTAATTTAATAATCATGTATAGCTGCTAGCTACTTTTACTGCGGATTCCAGATCCCTAAAAAGTTTTTCTACTTATTTCCAGGTCCTGAAAAAACCTTAACCTATTTCCAGGTCCTGATTCACTGTTTTCTTTTGGCCTTCTTTGTATACGTGTGCGTGTTTGTTTTTTTGGCTTCTCTTTCTTTTTCTTTCTTTCCAGCCCCGGGATTTCTTTCACGTTATTAGCAGGTGTCGTGGGTACGTCGAGGGAAGAAGACAGGCAACAGACCGGGGGACCACGCGCACTTTTTTTCTTTTTAACCCACTGGACAATCGCGCGCCGCCATCGCCTTTGCCTTTTCTCTCTCTCTCTCTATGTATATATAAAAGTAGTTTCCGTGCGTACATTTTGTGCTGCGCGGTGTGCTGATCGAAAACCCTGACTGATGACTCGGGAACAGGCACGCAGGCCGGCGCAAGTACTTGATTTTCTTCTTCTTGTTGTAGTTACGTTATAAACTTAAAAATTATTATCTATCAATCTAAGTTATCAATCTAGCTCTTCTTCTTCTTCTTCTTCTTCTTATCCATCTACACTCGCCCCCAAAACGTCGTCTTCAAAGTTCAAACCATTTGCTGATTATATTTTATTTACTTCAGGTGCTGTATGATGCTTGGTACTTTACTGGTAGTGATGGGATCATGGGCAGTAGCGGTCGGCCTCCGTCGTCGTCGAGATGCGCGCTGTGGTAAAGTTGTGCATCGAAAATAAGCAAATGAACAAGTACTTACTTATTTCGGCGAGAAAGAAGAAGCAGAAGGGACGCTTTCAACTCTGCTGCTAAATTAGGTCATGAAGGTGAGGAGGTTTAGGGTTTAGGACTCTCTCAGTGTGAAAGAGTACTCAGTTAGCTAGTCAATTAGCTAGCCGGTTAGTTTGTTGGTTAGTTAATTTGTTAGTCAGTTTACACCTCTGAATTTAGTCTATTTGGAGTTTTCGCCTCCAAAGTTTGGCATTTTAGTTTAGAGTTTAAAGCCCCAACTTGGTCTTGAAGAGCAACTAGTTAGTTGGTTAGTTAGTTAGAATTGGTTAGTCAGTCCATAGCTCTAAATTTTGCCATGCCTTTTATGGAAATAAAAAGTGAAAAGATATGATAATTTTGTTGTCCCCGAGGAAAATATGTACCATACGGTGATGGGTGTCATTTGGAGTTTTCCCAAGTTTAGTATTGTAGTGTAGAACTAAAGGCGCGGGGCATTCCCAAAATAAGGGGCCTATAATAAGGTGGTAATTCCGAGCCCGAGCCTCACATTTGGGGAATGTTGCCCACCTTTGACATTACCGATTGTAAAGCACAAGGCCAGCCAAAATTATCATGAAATTCATATTGTGTTGTTCATGATAATTTTTGCAAGAAATCATGTTACTTTGATACTCTTCAAACATTGCCATTTTCTACCAATATGGAGCCACGGTGAACCTATTCCAAGGAATATTTTGAATGCACATTTTGCTCCACCTCATTGCTTGAATTGAATTTTTTTTCTTAATCATTTTTGGCCTAACCTTTTACAAGAGCTTAGGTACTTATTGTAATTCATTTTAATTGATTTAATTAGTTGTGGTGCATCCCAAAACACAAATGTTTTGACAATTTTTTTTTTGCAATGGGCCACTTGGTTGGCCTATCACCAAAAACATTATGAAGTCTTTTTCCCCTTCTTCAACCAGAAATCACATTTTTTACATTGTTTTACAAAGTTGTGTAAAACCATATAAATGTATTTGTTTTACACTTACACTATCTTACACAATTGCATAAAAGCATATAAATATATTTATTTTTGCACTTACACTCTTTTACATGGCAGAATATAAATTTACACAATTTTATACTTACACAAAATGTAACTCCTAAATCATTTACACAGACAACACTTGTTAGGGCAATGGGGGGAAAGGCAATAGGTAGGACATATTCTCTATACGTGTACATAATACCATAGTCATTTGGCAACTTTTGCATAAATTATTTTATTTTCTAAAATGATAAAATTTTCAAAAAATATTTTTCTGAAACGTCATTTAAAAAAAAAATATGATGAAAAAAATTCCAAAATATTTTTTTTTGGGGGGGGGGGGGAAATGGACCCTTCAAAATAAATTAATTATGTGGCAAACATGTGCTAAAGCTGTCCCTATGTTGTGGTATCAGGTTTAAGTTAGGATCAAGAAACTTGACCCTAGTTTCGTCATTAAATCATCCTCCAAACAGTGAAATGAATTTTTGTGAAAATATGAAATTCATGTGTTGAAAAACATCAAAATTATTATAGGCTTCTACTCTGAATAATTTCACAACTAAAATAAAAATATCATAGAAGATCATGGAAATAATAATAATAATTTCAATTTTTTTTTAAAAATAAATTTTTTTGAAGATGGTTTTTGTGCATCGGGAAATTTATTTGAGTTTTCATAATTCTTCTTTTGCCTTAAGATATGTTTTTTATAATGTAAAATGGCAAGGCCCCAGTGTGACACACCCCCTTGTTCTTTGTTTTTTTCTGTTTGCATGGGGAGGTTGGGGAGGTTGTATTCATTTTCATTTGTGTTTGGATTTTTGTACCATACACATTCAGTAGTAGGCTAGTGCAAGTATGGCAAATTGTCACTCATTATGCTCATCTCTCTCTCTCTCTCTCTCTCTCTTTCTTTCTTTCTACCTTCCTCCCTTCCTCTTGTTGTAGCATGCTTAGCTTCTAATGGTGGGTGCCCCACTATGTACCCTAGTACCTACCTACTTTGAACAAGTACCATGTACCACTTGCTACTATCATACTTGTATGCGACATGATTCTTTGGAATTTCTTATTCTCATGTCGTTTTTGCTTTGAAATAGTGTGTTGTTGTTCTATTGCATGTTTGGTAAGCACGGACGTTAGAGAAAGACAAAGGTTTTTTTTTTTAAATTTTTATTTTATAGCTTTGTTCTCTCCTTTCTCAAGCATCCGACTCAAAAACTCTAATACTTGAACATAGTCGTCAGGCAACCAATAAAGAGATGGCAAAAGGCTCCACTAACAACTAAAGTCGGGGCTTTTTTTGTGTACAACATTTTCACAAACTATTGAAAATTTTCAAAACTGAAGAAGAAGTACCCCTATTTTATAATTGGGTGAGGGTGGGGCGAGGGGGGGGGGGGGGGGGGGGGCGTATTAGTGCAAGTTGAAAATGATGACAAACCGTTTTGAAAAGGGAAATTTCATGCAGCCAATAAGAAGGCTCATTTCATGGGGGACTTTGTTTTTTTTTTTCTTTTGGGTTTTGGGAGGGTGGTGAGCAAGGGGGGAAGCATATTTAGGCTACTATTATGTTGGTGAGCGCCCCGATGTTCCAAAAACATTGACGATGGCCCAAAATGAAGGGGGGAAAAAAATACTATTAGGTTCTACTGTAGGTTTTACAGTTCCAAGTTCGAATACATATGTGCCTGGATTGTAATGTACCCATTTGAAGATATCTACATGAATTTAGATTTTCAAGTTGCTCTAAAAACCATGATTGTGAGCTTGGGAAGATTTTATGTGCTAGATTTGGGTCAATACTCAACACCATGTGGTACCCAATTTCTGATTTTCAAATATGAATGTCCCTAATATTTGGTAAACCCTAGATTGGTCCAACTTTTTCCCCATATTTTTTGGGGTTTGATTGATCCCAGCAAAACAAGGGGTGTGTCACACTGTGGCCTTGCCATTTACATTTAAAAGTATCTTAAGGCAAAAGAAGAATTATGGAAACTCAAATATTTCAACATGCAAAAATATAATCTTCATAAAAACCTCTAAAAGAAACCAAAAGCCTTCAAGATATTATAACTCTATAACTAATCTCAAGTTTCAACACAAGCCAAAAATATCATCTTTCAAAAATCCGCATATAAAAATAGACCTATTATTTATTAGCTAGGGGCCAAAATCCCGTAAGCTACTATAATCTATAATGAATCTAAACACAATATATCCTTGCCTTCCTAAGCAAGGCCAACAAATCATAGACATTTGGGTCTGAGGATCGACACCCACCACTATCAAAACCAACAAAGTCACACACATAAACATGCACACCAAGACTTCATAAGCACATCATCTTGGACATAATATCCTCAAACACGAAAAAATTAAAATTGTGTTCACATTAAACTAGATTCGAACAACAAATAAACCCTAACATAAAACTAATGCTCTGCAACAAATACGTAACATTGTGATTAAGCAACTCCAGTATGGAACTCCACATGTCTCAATTTTTCAACTTTGTCTTTAAAGAGTTCCTTTGGGAGGTTAGGGTTGTCACAATTTGCATATTTTGGTTGCTAAAAATGTGAATAAATACAAAAATTAAATTGTGTTTTGCATAAAAGGTGACAACAACATAAGCCAAAAAAAGGGTTTATGTAGTCACCTTTATTAGTCTTGTGAGTGCTTGATTGTGCAAAGAATTGCCACACTCTTAAAGATGTGTATCAATACAAATGTTATCAACATGTTTTTCAGCACAAACATCATGCAAAATAGTGATGGGTGGCTTAATGTCACAATTTTGCACAATGCACATGATTGTAGACAAGGTGAATGGTGACTCAATTTGAAAGGAAGGATTTCAGATGAGGACTACTACATGTGCTTGTCACCTTGTCCCAAAGATACTAATCCCATTTCAAGTGAAGAATGATATTTTGTTTTATTTTGCCATCATCAAAACACTTCGTGTTGTCTATTGTATTGGTGGTATATTGTTTGAAAAGAAGATTAGAAGTGGGAATTGGTACAAACATGAGATGTGGAATCAAACTATGCACCGGGAAGAGGAAGTGGAAGCATGCAAAACCTTAAACCATGATACCTGGTGGGTACCTAGAGCTGGGTATCATGGGTGAATAAACAATGTTGAGCTTTACAAGGAAACAAACAAGAGCAAGCATTACATTTTTCATAAAGCCCAATGGATGTTTATGTTTCACAATGGAGCCTCTAAATACACTAAGGAATTTGACCCCGTGCTTTATGTTGTATGGTGACACAAAATGTCTTTTTTTCCCCTCCTTGAAAATTTGAGGTTTGAGCCATTTTGGAGTGTAAAATTTTCCTTGCTCCGATTAGAATTGTTCTCCCTATTGGATACGCTTCATCTTTGAATCATCAATAAGATAAATAACTATACCATCCATAAACAATTAGACAATGTTACTTCTTTCAATTTTCGATTTTAAAATAAAAATTTACCATTAAAAGTTCATTTAAGTAGGTAAGATTTCTTCCACCCACAATTCTAGTTAGATATAACAATTCCGATTTGATGATACATGTTTTTATCACACCTCAAAGCTCTTGCACATTGCCAAGAAAGAAAATGCAATTATTTACTTAATGGTAGGCCTAGTTCAGTTGAGATGCAATGGGACATTTTGCTAAGTTTTTAAAAATCAAAATTTCCCAAGCCAAAGTTGTTGGCAAGGTACAAGTTAAGAGACACATTGATTTTACAAAACAATTTTGAAGGTATGAAACTCTTTGACATGTAAAGTAGATTCAATTAGGTCACATAACCCCTTTTATATATTTCATGTTTAATTTGACCCCCCCCCCCCCCCCCCGCCCCCCCTCCATCCTTTTGCATTGCAACAACAATGGGTTTTTTAAAAACCATTTTAGGGTTTCAAGGCCCCTTATAGTAGTTAAGAAATGACACTTTTTATAAAGATAGTGGGTTAGGTTGGGCCAATTCATCGCCAACACTTTCAATTATAAATCTTCTGGGTTGGCTGCAACAAGTTGCAAGTAATGATTGGGCGGAACAGAGAGCCACACAGTGGCCCACCCTAACGTGACCCCCAAAAAATTTCAACCATTTATTTCGATTGTGCTACGGTTTCAATCCGACTTTCAATTAAATTCACCCACCGACACCAAAATCAAATTTCTCGCAGGCTTTTTAGCTGTTTCGTTCTTCAGAACACACGCGATTTTTTTGATTTGAAAAGATTCCTGTAACAATAGACAAACCAAAAAAATTAAGAATTTGTGTGCGTGAACATTAGAAAGAAAATAAAGGAAAAAAAATTCGATCCATTCCACAATAGACAAAAAATTGTGTGAACATAAAGTTCCATTCGTTTGGGTAATAGACAAAAACCTTCGTCAAACATTAAAATAAATAAATTCCCGTCCTTCAGCAAATGGACAAAAGATTTTTGTTCCGTCATGGACATCTTCTTCTCCTGATCTCTGCAGATGCACCCTCCCAACAACCCTCCTCCTGCAGGGAAGATCAGGTCCAGTTCAATACGTCCGTCTGTCCATCATCCCAACAAGTTAACGACTTTTTCCCCTCACTTTCCTTTCTTTCTTTTCAGGCACCCCCCCCAAAGCCACTGATCCCCGGCAACAAAAACACACAACATGGACAAAAAGCAGCAGCAGCAAGGAAGGAAGGAATTGTCCGAGGAATTATTATTATTTCTATGTGTATGGACTTTCTGTGTGTATGGACGGACAAATTTTTTTGTTGGGGGGGGGGGGTGGTGGTGTTAGTTAGTTGGCGGGTGGGCGGAGGGTGGCTAATGGCGGTGTAGTGGTCGGGAACTTTTAAGCTTTAAAACTTAGTCAAGAAACTTTAGTTCAAATCTAGGCACCTCAAATTGTTTGATTGATATTCGATTGAATGCCACATACATACTTTCTCTCTCTCTCTCTCTTGAAATCCATCTCTCAACTCAAACCTTGGTAACCTAGGGTTTAAGGGTTTAGGGTTTAGGGTTTAAAGCACTCCAAGATATTTCCTTGTTGATTTTGTAGGGCACCTTACATCTGTGAACTCTATCGGTTCTCAAATGTGTACAAGTGTGGGGGGTAAAGCCCTAGGGTGGAGGCATTCTCAAACTAGGGGGGCCTTTCCAAGTGCTTTACGTAGGTGTAAGGTCCTCTCCTTTTTCATAAACATAAGATCCTTCCTACTCCCATCACCTCACATTCGACACTTGTTTAAGCTTATGATAAGGTTAGGCGTGTTATGTTGGGTAAGGCCCATGTGTTGGGAGCAAATCCCAAAATGTGGGGCTAAACTCAACTACCGCCCCATCTCTAAGCTCCTTGTTTTGTGAATGCCCACACCTTGTGGGCCTTACCCAACATGAAGTAGGAGGGGATATCTATGTAGGCAATGCAACTTGAAAGTAGTCGCAATTCCAAAGAACAAAACAAACAAACAAACAAACAAAGAGAGCACAGCAACACATAGCCATTATTATCATTTAGTGTGGTTTGAACTTTGAAGGCACCTTGCATGATGGAATACTTTTGCTGCACATTTTATCCATAAAAATTAGTGCCCTAAAAATCAAGATTCAACACTAAGATTGAATTCTCTTGGGCCTTTTGGTCTAAGGTGCTGGTAGAGCCAATGACCTCGATTACTACTCCAAATCTTTATAGTAGTAGATGGGTATTAAAAAATTGGCTAGCCTTGGATAGAATGAATTGAGGAAATGTCCTTGGAGTGGGATGTCCCACAATTAAGGGCCCAAGTTCAACTCTTGACCCTTATTTGGGGAATGGCTCACTCCGCCTCCTCCTCCTCCTCCTAGGGCCTTATTTTACACTTGCTAAGGTAAGAAGAAGAAATCAATACAAGGAGCCCTTGCATGGCAAAGGACCCAGGCATGAATAACAAGTGGCTCATTGCAAAATGGTTCTGCCCCTTATGAGCGCAAGTGCAAACTTCAAACCACCACCAGTTTTAAAAAGGAGGAAATGTATGGACAAAGCTCCAAAAGCATGAAACCACAACAACACCTAGTGAACATTCCGCAAAATGCCAGATCAAATGAGAACTACATACATTTAGAGAGAAGAGAGAGAGAGAGAGGAGAGGACTGGAAAAAGCACCAAATTTTGAGCTTCCCACCTGTCCATGTTCCATTCTGGCAAGACTGAAGCTGGTTTTTTCAGGCATACAACAACCCATTTGCAGCAGTGTTGTTATCTGCAGGGCGGCCTGGCTGCACACTGCATGGAATGGGTCCCACTGCGCGCCCCCCCCCCCTCTCCGCCCCCCCTCCCAAATTTGATCATCACCACCAGGGTGGAAGAGTAAGTGTGAAAATTGTCCAGATTCCTCTGTAAAAGAGCCAAGGCTTTTCACGTATTTTGGAGCTTGTCGGGTACGGGCCATTTGTGCCCATTTTGCCTGTGAGACTCAAATTCCTCACACGCATTGAAAGCAGCACAATGGCCCAAAAAAAAAAAAAAAATCCCCACCACACTCCATTTTGTGATGATGGTGGTATTTGTGTGGACTTGCAAAGCGGTCATGTGGATTTTGCAAAATGGTCTTGACAATAATAGTAGGTATTTGGCACCTACCCAAGTTGTTAACTCTGGGTTGTTGTGCACAAGCTCACACAACCCTTTCACTTTGCCTTGTAAGGAGACTAAAAATCACTCACTAGACATTTAAAAGTAAAAAAGGCCACATGAAAATCATTATTTCTAATGTGACATAAAACTCCAGGTCTCTCTACTCTAGGGGTGATAGCTTAATGGTATAGCTTGTGGTGTTGAACGTCACAAAGATCTTGAGTTCAAGTCCATTGGTGAGCCAGGTGAAAAACCATCCCCTGGCACTAGACCTGACTTGGGGTTTGATGCCTATAACTTGCCAGTCAAGTCTCTTGTTGTGTTTCTGAGGGGGGGGGAAAGAAACGAAAAAAACCTTTACAAACTTCAGTTAGTAAGGCCCACCAAATGAGGCATGCCCCAGAGTTGGACACCTGCTTCGGCTTCTAGCTTGGCAGTGGGGCCCTTATTTGGGGAAATGCCTCCCTCCTAGGGCCTCACCCTACACCACTCCCAATGGAGAAATGCTCCTGCAGCAGCAAGATTAGGTCTGTTGGTGTTGCTTGACCCATTCTGGTTTGAAAGTTCATTCACCAATTGTATAATTGAGTATTGAGTAACTAGAGTCAAGTTAGCAAGCACCCATTGTGGAAGAATATGGCCATAACAAATTGGTGGGAGCATCTTGCTAACATGACAACATGTCATTGGACAAGCACTCCCCAGTTATATCACGTATCTTGTTACCTTCTTGACATTTTCATACCTCTCTTATAAAAAACAAATTGGACATATCTGATTGCCTGTTAGTTACACCTCATAACTCACCCTCTTCTGTGTCCCTTAACCTGTAAGCTCAGCACTCTTGGACAATTAATTACGTCTGGTAACCAGCTCAAAATCCTGGTTATTGTCAATTGTCAAGGCACATTGGAGCACCTCAACTATTCACAATAACTTGTGTGCTCTTGCCAATTAAGTAGTCCACAGCTGCAAGAAGCCCTAGGGCATCATTTTTCAACATGAGTATGACATTCAACACAACCCTGACTCGTCAAAATTCAACATCAAAGTGCAAGAAAATCATTCCTAGTTTCTCAAGGAGATTATGTTGCCTACCAATGTTGTGCCCATTTTTGAACTAATAGAGAATGATCCCATTCCATTTTTTTAAATATAAAAGCAAAAGAACTGCTGGTCTGTTTTTTCATACCTATTTGTTTATGGGCAGTTGTTTAATTCTGTTAATTTCTTGAGAACCGTGGTTATATATATATATCTCAAAACCATTTTTTAAAAAACAAATTGAGGACCATGGATATGAATCTTAAGAACCCTCCTGAACACTATGGCACTTTTAGTAACCACCCAACAAAGGGAGGGTAGGTAGGAAATCTAAGTGGTTATGATGTAGGCACATAAGTAGGTACTAAGCAAATCACTTGGTATCTAGTCTACCAGGTAGTTAGATGCATGTGGATGGTTGGTATGTAGCTAACCACTCTGGTTAGATTAGACAATGCGGGACCCCGAATACAATGAAAAAATGTTTTTCTGTTCCACATATGACCATCCGTTTTGCATGGTGCCCTAGTGGCAGGTGCTTTGTTAACTCTGGCCCTAACCAAGGTGGTTAGCTATGTGACTCACACAGGTAAGAAGCCCCTTTATATGTGTCTATCATAAGTGAGCTCCCCCATGTGACAGGTACATGATGGTGGGCCTTAATGCAGTGGTTGGTTATGAGGTCCTGATTGGGAAGAAGGGAGGGGGAGGGAGGAAGGGGTGGGTGTTTCGAATTATGAGGGAGGAGGTTAGATTGACAAAGCCTCAGCTGACGAAGAAGCCCCTTTAGAAACTCTAAACCAAAAGAAAAAAGCCTTTCATGTGCAAACAACAACATGAGAGCACATGGTCATCAAAAGGAAGAAAAGTAACGCAATAAAGACAAAGGTTTTTTTTTAAAATATTTTTTTAAATATTTTTTTAACTAAAAAAATATTTTTCAATTATTTATTTATAATTTTGAGGGTGGCACAAGGAGGGGAGAGAGTTACAAACTTATTTAGCACGAGTGCTAGTATATGCAGGCCTGTACCAGAAATGCCACCCTACCCACGGGCCGGTTATCAGGGCTATTCTTTAATAGTTCTTCCGTGAAAATTTTGCTCATTCTGAAATAATGGTTTCCCAATAATCAGGTTCCGAGGCAGCAAAAATATATGTAGCAACAATGGAGGCACTCTTTGATTTTGATTTTGATTTTATTTTTTGTTTTTTGGCCAGAAACCCTGGAGGTTGTTTGATTCCAAAATGTTAAACAAAAAGAACCGGAACCGGCAGTTCATCATAAATAATTAAAATGACCGCACAAGAGTGAATTTATTTATTTTTTTTAAATTAAATTTTATTTTTTCCATTAGCCTACTCAAACTGTTGCAAAATTTGTTTGATGGGTGTAACAGGTCTTTTCTAATGCAGGGAAGTTTGTAACAAAATAATAATCATACCCTGGAAGCCAGTAATAATATTTTATTTATTTATTTTATTTTATTTTTTCTGAAGGATAAAACTCTGAAAACCATAGAAATCTTTCTAAAGTCAAGCCCTGCTTTAGAATAGGCTTTTACCTTTGATGAGCCTTCTTTTGTCCTCTCGTCCGCTCTTTCTCTCTCTCTCTTCTTGAGCTCATCGGGATTGCGGATCAACACTCATGATCATAATCCATTTTCTTCTTTTCATTCGACTTCAGATGAATATAATACAACAACCCCCGCCCCCGAAAAATAATAATAATAATAATTTTTTAAAAAACAAATAGCTGAACAAGTTTTACTCTTATTTTTGCATAATGGTTTTGAGTTTCAGACATCATTTAGGGTTTGTATGTAGTCATAGCAGCCGTAATTTTGGAGAGATAGATAGAGGCGGCAATCAACTCATGTTAGCCATTGAGTACACTTGAAGATCAGCAATTTTGCAGTTGTTTTTGTATTTTTCTTTAAAAAAATTTAGTTGGGTGCCACTAGTTTTGGAATACACACAAGGAAGGAAGGAAGAAGAAGAAGAAGAAGAAGCATCTTGACAAAAGAACTTTTCTTTTTTTGATTAGGCAATCTTACAACAATCATGTCAAATTTGTCACCCAAATCCAAGGCAAAGTTATAATACCCCATGATTAGAAAAACAAAAAAACATCTCCTGCAGCTTGACTTAATCCCATCATGAAAGTCCCTCCCTCCCCCCCCCGCCCCCAAATTTTGGGTACCAAAAAAAACTAGTATGTATGGATATACCAAGCTTTTAGAGTGGGGGTAAATAAGCTCTTTTCTTTTAAAAATTTATTTTGCCTGCCATAATAACCCTAATAAGACTATTGTTTTAACCCTTAGCACAAATATGAATCCTTTATTATGTATGGTGCATTCACACTTGATTTTAAGTCAGTGTTAAATGAAAATCTAGATGGCAATCCTAGGGTGGCACCCAATGTTAAATGGGTATTAGCTTTATGTTAATTGTATGTTTGTTAACTTAACCTAAAATGTTCATGGTAAGTAGGTGTAAAAGTCCTAAATGGCTAGCATGGTGTTAGGGGACTCAACACTAGAGTCCCTAACACCAAGCGTGAATGCACCTTTAGCCCGATTCAAATTTTTGCATAAGAGTATGGGTCATATGCCCACACACATTTGCTTGGGAAAACAAAGCTGTAAGAACTCAAACACATGGGGAGGTGGGCTTACTAGCTTGTTCGATCTCGTTCATTGGCCTCTTTCTTTTACAAGAGGTAAGACCCTTAGACAAGAGCGTTACCCAAATTTGGGTCCACACTTGGCTATCGCTGGGGTGCGTAGTCCCTCACTTTGATAGTGCTCTTGTCCTAGGCAAAACAATACCCAACATGAAACCCGTAGTGAAAAAGTTTCAGCTCCAACAACCTCCCTTTTTCTTTAAAAAAATTCAACAAAAATATTGAACATGAAAACAATTGCTCCAACAGTCTCCCCCACAACATACAAACATCTCTCCCTCGTCGTAGCTACCCTTTCCTATAATACAACACACAACAAAATTGCAACAACCTCTCTCTCCCACCAAAAAAAAAAAGTGTTGAAACCCCAAAACAAAACCAAATTTCCTCCTTGAAACCTTTACATGTTTGTTCCAAAAACAAAAAATCAAAATCAAAATCAAATTTTTTTGCCCAAGATAATGTCAAAAACCTCTTTGTGCTTGCACCAAACAACAAGACAAAGCTCATTTTTTGTGCTCCTTGAAAAAAGAAAAAAAGAGTAGTTTTTGCAAAGCTCCTTGCACCTTCTTAGAAAGATGCCACATACTTTTCACAAGCTTGGAACTCCCTCGCACTCTTTCAAAACTCAACAAATGCACACGAATCCAACTCATGACCAAATTCATTTGAGCTCCATTTGTGATGCAAAATTTGATATATGACACATTTGATGTGTGAAGTTTTCATGCCATCTTGGGCATCCCAACTCATGTTTTAGCAAAATAAAGGGTTTCCGTGATCAGTTTCAAACCTTTTATGAATAACTTTATCATATAATAGGCTTTTGGTTCATAGGATATTTGTTTTAAAGGATTTGATGAATCATTATGTTTATCATTAGGATTTGTTTTTTGAAAACTTGGTTCAAGTCATTAGGTTGTTAAACTTGGTAAGAATCTCTTTGTAAGCAAGTATATAATGAGGGGTGACCCTCCTTCAAAAGGAAGTAATTCCTACATCAAACAATGTGACAATATAATGCGTGAAATTGTTAGGTGACATATGATGGATTATTTTTCACCATGTTTGATAATCAACCAAATGTTTTATGTAATCTTACTAGATGTGTGTAACATGTTGAAATCTTGTGTTGATTCATGGGAGCTTTTTTTTAATTAGCAAAAGATAATGTAACATTACTAACAATTTAACAAAGCAATCTCAATTCACTATACATTTTCTAACATAATATAAACATATGGTATGTAAAGGAGAGAATTTCACTACAACAAAACCATGTTGTTTGCATTGTCAAACAAAGAATGGTTATGAATTAAATATTACAAAAATCAATGTTTAAAAATGTAAATATGAAGAATGCCTTTCAAAGATGATGTAAACCATTTCTAACAAAAGTATTAATAAACATTCTAAATGAACTAAAAAGAAAGAATGGTTCATTTTAACATTCTACAAACATAAATACCATGTCATTTTAAACAAATATCCAATGAGTAGGGTTTAATAAAATCAAGCATTCCTATTGGTCAAAAATTTAATTGGTCCCAAGGTTCTTAGACAAATGTCCTTGACCAAGACAAATTAAGTTGTGATTTAGCTTACATGGTGTCATTTTAGAAGGAAAACCAATTGGTTTGGACTAAAAAAAAAAAATGCTTAAAGGAAAACTCAAATGAATGTTAGGGTCAAAGGTTGTTCATTTTTTGTTCATTGTTTTTTTACCCTTGTTGCTCAAATTTTATGAAAATGAAAGACATGTAATGGATTGAAGACATTGTTAAAAACACATTAACTCCCCCATTTTCTACCAATTCTAGAATTGACATGGCTAGTTTTGTGATCCTCACAAGGTGGTTGCTGAAAGTAGTGGATTTTTAACCTTTCTAAATGCATGAAATGGAGTTGAATAAGAAGGTGGGGTAAAAAGTGAAAGGTTGAAGTGTCAATTTTCATGGGTGAAAAGGGATTTGTATTTACAAAAAATCCCTAAATCAGTTGCCATTCCAAATAAAAAAACAGTATTAAAAAAATGGTTGTGGTGAGGATGAAGATGAAAAAATAATCCATTATGTATAATGAAAGGAAAAAAGAAAATAAAGAAAAAAACCTGAAAAAAGTGAGGAAAAAAATAGAAAAAACAACATGCTTCACTAATCCTTTCACATGTCAATCACACATTTTTGATATTAGACCTTTCAATTAGACCCCAAGCCTTTAAACACACTCATTGTACCATAGGAAAGAATGTTTCCTTAAATGTAAAGGAGAGTGTAATTCAATATTCAATTTTGTTCAAATTGGTCCTTGGGCTTTTGGTCTCTAGATCCTTGTTTAAAGTGAACTTAAGAATAGATTTATAATCTTTGATTATTTCAACAATTGCATCAAGGAATTGGGCACACTTATCTAGAAACTACCTTATGCTTCTCATATATAGATATGTTGAAGGGCTCCAAATATACAACTATTTGAAAAGCAAATTCATTGCTACAAAAGAAAAAAATGTATTTTGCCATGGTCCAAATATTTTGGTTCAAATGAAATAGAATTTGGGACGGAATGTGGTTTCTAACCTAATATTGATAAGCTAATGCATCTCATTTATGGTTGATGAACATATGATTGATCCTCATTTCTTCGTCCAATATGTTGCAATTCCTTCTGAGTAGCCATGGATATTTTTGTTTGCTTTCATGAAAACATATGTAATGCAATTCATCTACAACCTCTATTGTTTTATTTTGATATTATTCAAAAGAAAGTTGAATGTGTGTCCTCCTTTGCATACGAATCTACGCCTTATGAAAAGAATTGTCAAATTCAATTCAAGTTAAGTTAGCCATAGGTATTGTTTAGTATTGTTTTTAAAATTTATCCAAAGACTATGGTTTGAAGTCATTCCATAAAATTCTTGTTATCATGTATGTATTTATATTTGTGCCATCCATTAAAATAACTATCCCCTACCCACCTACATAAATGGCAAAACTTCTACAATTATTTTTGAAATACTTTTTCAAAATCTCTAGATTGCTTACAAATATATTTAGCTCTTTCTCACATACCTTTTCAAATCTTTCTCTTAATCGAAGTTTAAAATTAAAATTAAAAGATCATTTCAACATTAGCTTTACCTTTAAATGATTTTGAATTTTAAAATATATATATTCAGTTTTATACATATTTTAAATTTATGTCTACATAAAAAATAGAAATGTCCACCTTTATACAACAAATTTTGATGTAAAATTATTATTATTATTATCATTATGTTACACTCTCTTACCATTGTAGGTGTTTAAAAATAACAATTTATTTAATGTACATTTTTTTTTCTTTTACAACATATAAACTATAGGTATGGGTTAGGGTCTTAAACTACTAGAGTTTAGGGTTTCTTTTGGGGGAGTGACATATTTTCAAATGATTTATTAGAGTTATTCCACCACTTATAATCCAAAGCCCACATTTATTAATTGTATTTAAAATTGTACCATAAAAGTAATAAATAATTGTACTACTACTATTGGGGTTTTAACTTTTCTCTCGTCTTACATTTACCCCCAACGGCTTTCACCTTGGGGGGGGGGGGGGTAAAGTAAATGCCGGTAAATAAATGCCTACACACCGCCAGTGTACTATACTACAGTACATACGACAAAGGATACGTACTATACAGGTATGGTAATAAATGGTAACTACTCATGATCCCAGGTAATTGGTCTTTACCACCACTTACCTTGAAACAAGTGAATGAGTAAAAATAAATAAGTGAAAAAACCCCAGGTTCCTGCAAAATGAAAGTACCTACCTACAGGCTACTACTAGGTACCTAGTCTACCTAGAATACCGAGGCTACCTAGGCTACTACTACCTACCTTGTAATAATTTTGTTTTTACTTTTCACTTTTTTTACTTGTTCATGAAAAATGTTTTCATTCTTTTGATGACGAAGTGAAAAAAAAAAAAAAAAAGTACGTCAGGTAAGTTGTAACAACAGTAAATTTTACTCCTTCAGTTTTTTTTACCTGCCCTTCTTCCTATTGGTGTTCGTACTCCCACGTAAATAATAATTACTATTTCGCTTTTTCTGGTTTTTTAGTTTTTACTCTGTTAGGCTGTGACACCCTGTGCCAACCGGTTGACGTAACTGGTGCCACCGGTTGCTACTTAGCTCGCGTTTTCCCGTACGGAACTGGAATTGCTGTCTAGCTTGTTGGAATTGCTATCTAGGGTTGTGGAATCGTCACATTCGGGGTCAAAATATACATAGGGTGAGCTACTACTCATTATTGATGTGAAACACATGGGCTACAATTTGTTTTTCTAGAGGACCGTAAAATTATGTGTTGGAATAGGCTCTAGCATTCCAAGTACCATAATTTTACATATAATGTGACCATTTTTTGCATCAAATTTGGTTACCTTTTTTATGGTGCCATTTTTGGTTCTATGAGTTCCTATTGTCATGTACATAAAAACATTTTTTGGGCCATCAAAGTGTGATGTTATTATATGTAGGTAACGTGGCCAGGTTGTGCCCAAGGCCATGGGCATTATTGGAATAAGGGCTTGCGCAAGGTGGAGCCAAATTGGGCTCGATTCTAGTAATATTAACTCACGGTCGAGGGTTTTACATGGCATAAAAATCAATAGCTTTTTTGAAAAAATCCCCAATAAGTGATACCCCATAAGTATCACACAAACCAAGTATCACTAAGTGATGTTTTTAATTCATAAGATTTTGTTTCATTTCAAAAGAAAAAGGGTGCACCTATTTCCTTTTCTCTCAAAGCTTTCCATAGATTCTGGCTTCAAAAACAAGGGAATTTTATTTAATAAGAATTATTATTATTAACATTATGAAATTTTATAAAATTTAGTTAGTTACAAAATGTTATGAATTTCTAAATCTCAGGGAATAATTTTCTTAAAACAACAAAGTGATGTAATGTAGATCAGCAAGGCTAGACTATTAGTAATGTTTTTTAATGTTTTTTCTATTTGTCCAAAATCTCAACAATTATAGTAAGGAGAGAAAAAATGGACTCACACTTTTGCTTACCTAAAATCCCATTGAAATTTTATAGGTAGAGAGAGCTCTAGTATATCAAATCCCTTGAATTTTAACCAACTAGCAAAATGCATTCTCAATTTTTTTGGAAATATTAAACAAAATGAATTGCGGGTTGTTATACATGATGATTTGGGGCATGTTACGGGTGCTAGAGGGGGGTTATGTAACATGTTACCCGACGTATGTTATGTGCCCCTTGGGAGGTTAGGGGTGCAAGAACTACGTCTCGGTATCACCCAATTCTTTAGGGGGGAACCCCAAGTGTTAGCGTGTGTGTGCTCAACTGATTTTTCCTTCAAACCAAAACCTGGTTTTTTGGAATGAATTTTCACCAGCAGAAATCACTTTTAAAATCAATATCTCTCACACATTCTGAAACCAAATCTTACCAAATAAATTCCATTAAATCTTGCTCATCAAGATCTGTTGAACAAGTCCAAAGGCACATTCCAATTCCTCCAAAAACAATTCAGCTACAATTTAATTTTCATTTAATTTTCAGTGAAGAAATCATTCAATATTCAAGAACTTTTGCACGACAACTCCAAGCGTCATGAAACCAAAGCCCTTGTCAAGCGCTTTCCAAAGACACACCAAGAACACAATCTCAAGCATCCTGGTGCAATGAATCTCGTAACTACAAAACAAAACAAACTACCTTCATTAATAGATAGATGAGCAAATATAATAATATTAGGGTTCCAAAAAATATAGAGTATGCTCACTAGCTCTCATCCAAAGCCAGTTCTACTCTCATCTAAGCTGAGTTAGAAGGATTGGCTGCAATTACATGCAGGTCACCTAAATGCATGTATTGGCTTCATATTTGGCTCTCCGAGAGTGTTTAGATACCATGTATTTAGGTGAATTGTTCACACATGTGTAACCCTACTACTACTACTACTACTACTACTACTTGTTCCGAGAGAGTAAGAAACAAGTTGTAGTACAGATATATACATGTGTGAACATTTCTTCCTTCTGGTGTCTCTGACATGGTTTCGAGTATACGCACCGCCACTGGCACACCATCCACTGGAAGCCCGTTATGACTCAATTTTGCGGATGAACAACATCAACTCAGTTGATGTCAGGTTTCACCTTGGTAACCTATCATGTACAAAGATAGGCCCCTTGATAACTCGTCCCTTAAAAGATAGGTCCCGTAGGTACATATTAGGTAGGTACGTAGGTAGGTATGTAGGATGAAAAAGGGTTTCTCATTTCTTTCACAAATTATAGATAGTGCGCACCTTCGTCACTAACCAATTTGTGACAGATGATAACTTTTCTTTTTTTTTAATCTTAGGTTTTCTTTGTTATAGTTGATTGTCGATTTGTTGTCATGAGTACTCTTTTGCATAAGGTTTTTTATCTTATTATTTTTTGTTGATTGTTTTGCTTTTGTTTTTTCTTTGGATTGTGTTTGTTTGTTGCTTGTTGTTCTCATTTGCCTTGTATTTTTTATGGATGGGGTTGGTTCTCATCCTTGATTTTATTAGTTGAGTGTCAGGATTGATTGACACTAAAAGAAGATCCCAATCCAACAATAGTCCGAACCATGTCAAGGTTTATCTCTAGTAACTAGAGCCAGCCTCTTGCCCAGTTACCTAGTCCAAAGAGTTATATATACTAGGATGTTGATTAATGTGCAGCCCATATGCTTGTTTTACTTCACCTATTTGCAGTACTCACACTCTTTGCAGGAAGAAGTAAGGCCTGTGATCTGGTGGTACTTCTTTAGCCAGCACCAGAGCACCAGCAGCCATGCTTCTTTCCTCTGAAATGCATGCTGTTGCTCATACGTGTGAATGAATGAATGAATGAATGAATGAATTGTACAATACCCCCCAACACATGTATCCCTACTTGACCTGCATAATTAGGGTTCACTTGTGGTAGTCACCAAATGCCTTGGTTTTGGCTATTAGTATGTACCAACAACAACATTGCCAGTTGTTTGCTTCAATTGTTGGTACCAATGGCTTAAATTCCAAAAATCAATTTAAATTATTTTTTTAATATTACAAATTACCCCCCCCCTTCAAAATTCTAAAATCTATTTAAATTATTTCTTAAATATTACAAATATCCCCTCAAAATTCCAAAAATCCATTTTAAAGTTATTTTTCTAAACATTTACAAATATCCTCTTCCCTTCTTGAGGCTGAATCATCAGAGTCTCTGAGTTCAAAATCTAACACTTTTGGGGCCTAATACGGCCATTATTAAGAGGTCTCATCTCACTCAAGAAGGTGAAGGCCAATTTAATGTCTCTATAACTTCTTCAAAAGGACACTCAATTCCAATACCACACCCATTTGCCTACTACTACTACTGACTTTAATATTGTTTAACTTATTCCTTTGTTTTGTAGAGGAGCTTTTGTTGTTTTGTTTGTTTGTTTATTGGTGAGGAGGAGAAGGAGGAGGAGGAGGATGGTAGTTGTTAAATTTAGTGTTGGGCCAGTTGTAAATAGGGTTTCTGTCTGGGGGTGGTGGGTCTGGGGTCTGGGGTCTGGGTTTTTTTTTGTTGTCACCTGTTCCTCCTACTGGGAACCTGCAACATAAGTTCTACCTTTTTGGACAGAACTGATTCCTGAACTGTGGAACTGGACTACTGCTGGTTTTCTAAGTTGTCAGGTACCAACAGGTTTTCTTTTTTGAAAAAGGTTAGGTTACAGTAGGTAGCCCTGGTTGTAGTATTCTTTAATGTCAGTCACCACTTGTGTGATTGAATCTGTACACTACTGGGCATCTAAGCAAATCTTCAATACTCTTGTTCTCCATAGCACCTCACTTTCATCACTTATGCTTTGGCAAAATGTTGGGAACTCTATTCAGTAAACTCTCTCTAAACTAATATCCTTGGGGATCGGTCGGAAGATATTAGTTTATGGAGGATATTAGTTTACACAAATTATATGAAGGGTAACAAAAATCATTCCGAAACCTATCAGAGCAGCATGGAAGGTCATGGAGGTTAGTAAAAGGTCATGGATCATTGGGGAAGGTAATGGAACCTTGTAGAGCTTGGTGGAGGATCAAAGAAGCACGTAGAAAATCATATGACTTGAGTGGTAGATATCTTGGCAGAAAGATATCTGTGTATGATGTATTAGTTTATAAAATGCTATGGGACTGGAAAAAATTATTGAATATCAGTTTATGGAGAATAATTAGATTAAGTATGAGGCCCGCCACGGGCCTGTGCCCGCATATTAGTTTAGAGAGAATATTAGTTTACACAATATTAGTTTAAAAAGAGTTTATTGTACTTCAAAATAAAACCTTCTATTTTGGGGAGCCTCCATTTTATTTTATTTTTTGTATTTTTGAAAATTAATTTTTTGAGTGATGGGTCAATGAAATTGGCCAATTGCAAACCAAACCAAATTAATTAATTAAAAAAATTGAACTTGGGAGTCGCCTCATCTAATTAAATAGGAGAGGTGAATATATGTAGGGTGTACTTGATCAGTAACATGAATGAATGGGGTACATGGATTGAAATTTCTTACAAACCAAACCACAACTGAAAGTTTTAGGTTTTGGAGAATGGGGATCAGGATTTTCACATCCAACTCCATCCAATCTAAGAGATTAGTTGAAATTTGGGAGGTTTTTCCTCAAATCCTTGGAAGTGGGTAAATTTGAGTTGTAACTTGTGGTTCACATTGGCTTTTTCATTATTTGGATATCTCACATCTACTACCAACAATAGGTGTTCTAGAAAGTGTTCAATGTACAAACGGTGGATATGCACCATTTTAAATTGGTATATCCATGATTTGAACATTGAACACTTTCTGATTCAAATTGGTTAGCAAACCACTTATTTGATTCTAGAAATGAAAAAAATATAAAACCCCATTAAAGGCATGGAGAAATTATCAAGTGCAAAACTTGAACCTAAATGTGACCAAGAAGCATATGAAGCAAACTTCATCTAAACAATAGAAAGATGCAAGTGCTACAAATTGTCAATTTCTTTACATTCATAGCATTAATCAAAAGCCTTGTAAGCTTCAAGAATGAACATTGTAACAAATCTCCTCAAAACAACTATGGTTTGATTATAAGGAAAAACATTCAGGTTGAAAAAAATTTGTGAAATCATTTTCACAAGAGCAAACATCCTAAAGTAGGTAAAATAAGTAAGTTTCAACATTACAATCTTTTATTTTTGAAAGAAACATAAGAAAATAAATGCATTTTTTAAAAAAGATTCATTATGAAACCATTGTGCACTCCATTAAATGTGTAATAAGTTGCATATCAAGTTTCAAGGAATTTTTTTAATAAAAATAAAAGTAACATGTTCGTTTTACCCAAGCCAAGTAAAATGTGTAAAATTTTACTTTTACATTAAAGATTTAACAAAAATATGGCTTTTAATATACAAAAGCTTAAAGTATGCCATCAACTTGAAGTTATCAAAAATCTAAATAAAATCCTACTTGAAACCAATTGGAACACTTACTTAATACATCTACTTGCATTTTTAAAAATTTACTTAAATGCATATTAGAAACATGAAACATAATACTATTACATTCAAGTCAAAGAATATCCTCATATTGATAATTAAACTAAAAACTAATTCAAAATTTTATATATAAAGATGTATTTTATAGTTATTTTCATTCAAAAAAGAAAAGATCATAAATTGATCTACTTTAACATGTTTGCACCCTCACACATGAGTCAAGATGGTCAAATGGTTGTTTTCTTTGCCCTTTAAGAAAGATAATTTACTAAATCAACATCCATCTACAACAAATCCCAACACCTGACACATGGCAAGCTTAGTGAACTTTACATATTCAGATAACTCTAGAATTAGCATCTTAAGAGCTTGGTATAAACAACCACCTGCACCTCAAGTTGTTCCATTATTTGTCATTCTTCTTTTAAATATATGGTGTATTGTGGGATATGGTTGTTTTAAAAACAAAATCTTAAAATTCAAGCTTCAACTTGTCAAATGGAATGGGGACAATAGCTCACTAAGGTGAAAATATGTTCAATGGAGCCAAAAATCATATCAAATTATGGTGAAAACTATTTTAAAAAAGTACATGCGTTTTTATCTTGACATTTTAAAATTATGTTAATCATTCCAAATTGTGTTAAATGAGTAATATGAGTGGTATGGAATTCAATTTCCTTTATTTTAAATTTTTCATTAATTTTAAATTTGCGTTTTGGTTTTAATCAAGGACTTTTGAACTTGAACAATAGTTGCATAACAAACAACAAATTTTGTAACTTAGGATTAGGGTTTTAAACTATTTTAGTAAAGAATGGTAAAAAAAATAGGTGATGGTAACCTACTACCCACACTCAAAAAATATCTTTAAAAGTTATGAAATTTGAAATTCTTAAAAATTCAAAATACATTTCAAAATCTCAAAAGTTCAAGAATCCTTTGGCACATGTAAATGGGGTGTAACATATAAAACAAAGTTTTAACTTATGATATAATAAACTAAAGTCTAAAGTAGTTAGTTAAATATTTTGATATGATTTGAAATTATGATTTTTTAAAGATGAAATTTTCACATTTTGAAATTTTCATATTTTTCCAACAATGACTACACAAAACATGTGATATGTATTTTTTATAACAAGTTGCAAAAGATTTTATTCAAAATTCTTTCACATGAAAAAGTCAAAAGGAGTTTTAAATATTCATAGTCATTCATAAAGTTCATGTTGGCTCCTTTGAGTGTATTTCCACTCACCAACCTTTTTTGACACAAAATGATAAAACATAATTATTACTGTTGTGCAATTCTCATTTTTTTGTGAAAATTGATTGAGTGCGATTCTTACATAATGTTATGAGAACCTAATTGAGTTCCCTAATATGTTTTTTGGAGTTGGTGGGAACTAACTAAGGTATCAAGACTTTTAATTTTTCTAGAATCACCCGGTTCTTAAATAGGGCAATTTTCATATATACAATAATAGTCAATTTTCACATATGATTTTCATAACCCAGTTATTCATTTTTTCATTAATTAAAATGCAATTAATTAATTAAAATATTTTTTACATTTTAATTATTGCAATTAATTAAATATATGTACAATGTAATATATTGTAATGAAAACTGGTAAATTGTAAGAAACTTTTTAATCCAAATTTAAAATTCCATAACTTCATCTCTTCCAAAGTTTTTTCCAACTCTTCTAACTCCTTTAAATATACATTAGTCTCAATAAACTCTACCAAGCTAGAAGGGGATTTACAACCTATCCTCAGATCATCGAGTGATTTTTTGTTGATAAAAATCAATTTGTCCAAAAACATTTGATTGTAATGACATCTCCTAAGATTAATAAGGATTCCAACTAAAGAAAAGATCCTTTTTGTCTCAATTTGAGATCCAACTATCCTTAAGATTTGTCTAACACATAAACAAAATGTGAGAAACATACTTTCATGTTTTTCCCACCATTGAAGTGACACTTTGATGTCTTTGACATCCACTTGATAATGCTTGAAAATTAGAAGTGCCTTTTATTGATCAATTTCATTGTTGGTTCATTTATGTTGGTTTCCATCTCCAAATTAGTATCCTCTTCAACCCCTTGATCAACACTACCCTTTCAAATTCAACCAAATGATGCATATGATAATGACACTTAAAAGCATAGGAAACAAAAGAATTATTTCATATTCTTTAACAATGGCTTACCTTGCTCATGATCAATAAATAAGGACACAAGACAAAGGGTCTTAAATCTAGTGTCTAACATCAAAGATAACATATTATGGGATTTTTTCTTCATATTTTCTTTAAAAGGAAATAAAAGAATTCCAAAGTCCAACAACTTTATATATATATATATAATAACTTAATATTAACAATTCCATCTTCTTCCATTCAATTGTCAAAGGTTGCAAAAACAATTTCATCCCTAAATTTTAAACTCATGGATATGAAAAAATTTAATGCATCATTTAGCAACCAATGATGCTTAGACCAGTTCTATATATAAGCAAATACAATAGGGCCAAAGGAATCAACAAAAATTTGATATATGTGTCATGTCAATGGAGGTGGTACTCTTATAATCATCTTCACAATATTTTGCATGTTGAAATATAATATAATAGGTTTTTTGAACTATAAACTTCCTGGGGAAAAAAAAATTACATCTACAAATCTCCTTAGGTAACTTTGATAGATACATATTTTAAGCCTTTAGAAACATTTTCATCTAGTGATGATTAACATGATTTTAAAAATGCACAACCAAAACAAGCTCCCTGTAAAAACAATTCTAGACCAACACATCACAACTTACTTGTCCTTGATGTAAGCAACTATTTCTTCCTTGACTCATAAATGTCCAATAATTTTATCAAATTTTATGGCCAAAGTTTGACCATTAATATCTATTGCTTCAAAAACGCCAAGGGTAATGAACTTTGGCTACCAATTAACCCTTAAAAAGTTGATCACCAATGCAAAGATATCATGTCCACTTTTTGACATCCACAAGTGAAAGCTTGCAACTACAAAATGACATTCTATTAAGTGGCAAAACATATAATTGTTTTCCTTTCCACTAAACTAGGAAGTAATTCATGAAAATTTTATTTTCTAGAAGGAAAAACAATTATTGAACACAAATGCAGACTAAATCCTTTTAACCACATGCTTTCTCCAAATTGTAAAGGAAGATGGATTTTGATAATTATAAGTCCCAAGTCCTCCAAGAATTATTTGTTGTAGATCATTTTTCTTGAAAGGTTCCTTTACGACAAAAAAATTGGACATGGAATTGCTAGACATATTTGTTTTCTTCTTTGCATGTTATATTTCTTCTTTTTTCAAAGGATTATTCACTTCTTCTTCAATTTAAAAAATATATACATATATAATGGTCTACACTTACTTGTTTTCTCAATGCAATTATACCATTAGTTGTGTTATGTATTATTAATCCTCTTCTTGCTTGATTTTTTGGATTTAAATTCAAGATTAAACTATTATAACAAATAATTTACAACACATGACTTGAGGAGCTATTAAACCAACTTCTTTTTATCATTAACATAGTAAAATGCCCAACATAATCCATTTCTACTATTTGGTTTCCAAAACAATCTTTGTGCATGTAACCTCTTCAAATTTTCTTTCATTTTATTTTCATTATTTTCTAGAATTCTTTTGTTTTTGTTCGGACATTTGCATTTTATTCAAGTTCTTGCAAAGATTCATCTTCCATCCTTATTTATTCATTAATACATCATATGTATTATCATTTTCAAAGGATTGTTCCATGTTTAGTTTGAAGTTTAAAATGGTTGCTCAATGAATAACGAAAAAAAATGAACAATTATATAATCTACCAAAACCAATACTTACAAACATTTACAAAAAAAGGTACAATTTGTAGTGAAAATTTGTAATGGAATATGATATGTGTATTTTGCAAAATGAAAATATATGAAATCTTGCAAAAATAGACAAAAAAAAAAAGAAATATTAGGAATATATATATATATAAACAAAAAAATGAAAAATGAAAAAAAGAAATCCTCAATGGAGTTTATTGTAATCTATCAATTAATTTAATCCTCGGAGCTTCAACCTTCACATGGCAAGAAGGGGGAATGTACCAAACTAACATAAAGAGGTTGTGCAATGTGTTGAAAGCCCCATCCTTGAACTTGCATTCAAGATTATTGTAAAATTTATCCAAAAAATTACAATTATACACATCTCTTTTAAATGGACATACTTTATTAAAATGTGAACCAATTCAAGAAGTGACAAGATGCAATGTAAGCCAAGTATGATTAACCTCACATCCAACAACTTTGGCACATTAGATATTACAACTTCATTATCAATTTGATCTTTCCACATCTTTACAATTAATGTATTGTATTCAACCACAACATGTTTGTAGAAAGATAGTGTGGATACCCAACAAGTTATAACCTTTAATGCTTATGAGAATTGTCAATTTTTACAACTCAAATACTCTCTTGGGACTTCAAGTAAAATATGAATAGAAAGATTGGAACAACTTTTCTAACCACTACATTACAAAAAAAGTCAAAAGACTTTGAAATGCCAAGTTTGTCCTCTATGCACAACAATGGTTTACCACAAGAAAAGGACTCACTTTTTCCTTGATTTGCATTTGAGGAGATTACTTACAATTATTTACAAAACATGTCGGTTCAAAATAAGGTATGTGTTTATTATATTGGAAATAAATTTGATAAAAAATTACAAAATTAAGCCCATGAAAAGTTTTGAAAACATTTATAAATAAATCAAACAATTAAAATTATGAAAAATTAGAAAAAAAAAATACAAATAAGTTATATTTTTAATTATGTGTTATATCATGTGTATGTGTGGAAATATGCTTCATACTTGCAACTTTACTTTTCTTTGTTCCAAAATTTTGATTCCTAACCATTAAAACTTGGGTAACACATGTCAAAAAATTCAAATGGAAACATGCGACATAACATAGGCCTTGTCAAAGGTTGCAACTTTAGTTAGAAACTCCTCAATTAAAGTTCATATGAAGAAGTTATAAACCCACAAAGTCATGAAAATCATAACTTGGGAATTTTGGGAATCCCAAGCATTTTTGCCATTTTAATGTAGTCCCCATGGTGAAGTCCAAAATATATTTTATAGAGGAGGGTGATGACCTCCTCTAAAGTCCGGGTTCATGTGAATGTAGTGAGTTTAAGGCAAGTCCATGATTTCAGAATTGGTTCCTTTTCCACTAACCATTTGCATTGTTCAACTTGTTAATGAGGTGCAAATAATTTGTTCATGAGGTGTTGTGAAAATGTCATTTCATCCTAATCCCCAACCCAAAGCTCTTGCACACCCTTCTTTCTTTAATTTGGCAAATTAAAGAATGTGCCCCAAATTCTTCTTTTTAACTTCTTTTTGTTGCTATCATTTGAGGGTTCATCTCCCAAGCATTGTGAAAAATTTAAGGGTGCATCAATTCAAGACCTCATTTTTTTTTAATACACAAAACATGGACCATAAAAAATTATAACTTTTGTCATCCTAAGGGTGTTTATTTTGGCTTTCTTCATTCTTACATGTTTGCACAAGGAATCAACTTTTGTTGTCAATAAAATTTCCTTGCCTTCAATGCAAATGCATATCTTGTGATGAACATGGTTAACAATCCCATCACTTTCAACCATAGATTCCACCCAAGCTTAATTAACCAAATATTTTGAAACATTTTGTGGGATTTATATTCTTTCCACTTGAAGCATTCCTTTTCTTCAAACAATTGTACATGAGGTGCTTAAACTTGTTTAAGGTTGATAATAACTACAATGCGAAAGGATGAAGATGCAATGTGAGGATTGTTAAAATACAAAGCAAATATGAACATCCTCAAGGAAAGAGGATTTGAAATGAACTTGTATTTAAAATTGGAATATGGTTGCAAAGGAGGCATGATGGGAGCTACAAAGTTCAAAGTTGAAATCCAAAGGAGGAAGATTCAAGTGTTGCAAAAGTGGCCAAAATAAAATCATAACCACATTTCATGAATAATGACCTTAAACCCAAAAACTTAAATTTAGAACCTTAATTTGTCAAATATCAAGAAGATCATAATATACAACATCCAAAAAGATCAATTATCAATCCCCAAAAATAAAAATAAAATCTAACATACAACAAGCTAATTGAAAACACAAAGGACTTATTAGTGAATTTATTTTGTTATTGGAAAATGACGACTACATTGTTCAATGTGTAGTAAAACTCCAATGGTCATTGGTGACCTACATAGTACAAACAAAATCATGTGTGCAGTATGCACAATTGCACATAAGTTGTTCATGATCATGATTAACAACTGCCACAAGCTCGTCAAACTCTAGACTCCAAGTTTTTGCCTCCAAAATCCAAATTTGATACTTCATTTCAATGTTTTAGAGTTTTGGTGATCAATGAAAAATGTGTTTGCATCATTGTAATGTTGTCAGCAAAAAACATTAAGTTTAGACGATTCATGAAAGGCACCATGTTCAATTCGTAAGTTGCAAACTTTGCAATTGCATAATGCACAACATTGTTAAGTGAATGACAAGTTTAATGGTGTATGTTGTTGGTGAGGAATTGAGCACAAAGGGAAGGATAATTGATGAAAGTGATGAGTTCTATAATTGACCATGGTAACTCCTATAATAATTTGTGTGTTTTTGAATGAAGTATACCTAGATTCTATGATGGAGGTAAATACACCCCCACAAGATTTGACAATGGATTTGGCTACAAGGCATCCTAATGGATGGAGCAATGGTAAGATCCACATTGGCAAGGTACATAAATGGTTGTTTAATGCCATAAATTTCCAAAAAAAACAAGCATAGGATTTGTAGTGCTTAAATGGACATTGAAAGGTGGCAATAAATGTGTTAAGAAAACATTAATCTTATGGTTTTGAAATTCTTAAGACCTTTTGGTCTAACTTCAACAAGATTTGGTGATGAAAGTTGTAATTTTAATCTTTAAAGATTTGTTAAGCATTTCATATAAAATGTTATGGCCAAAAAATACCAAGTGTACAATATCTATTCCACTAAAATGGGGAGTTCATTTGGTGATTTTCAAAACATGATTACATTATCACAAGGGATTATTAAAATTTCAACAAATAAGGCCTTATGTAAAATAGTGTTTTCCACTCAAAACAGCACCCCCTCAAATTTTCAAAAAGGACCAAAGTCGAGTATTAACTCTACTTTTGTGTTTACTTTACTTTGAAACACAAGGGTAGAATATCATGTATGCCTAATTAAATTAGGACTATCCAAGGGATAGATGTGTTACATTTATAGTGGACATGACAATTCTTATAACAACTTTGATGACCTATTCGTGCAATACCCCATAAAATAATTGCTAGACGATTGGGATTTAACCTTGTGAGGGGAAAGTTTTAGAAAGGACCCATAAATTTTTTAAAAACATTTTGTGACTTGTTTTCATGAAATTTAAGGTCACCACTAAGGTTGAAAGGTTTTTAAAATTTTGGTATGAATTTCAATTTAATGTTAAAATATTATTATTATTAAATAATGGAAAAAACTCTTTTTTTTTTCTTTTTTTTTTTTTTTTTTTTTTGGGATCATTAGAAAATTTTGGGAATGTTTTCAAATTCTAGTGAAAGTGATTCATTTAAGTTGATCTAGGTAAGATGACTATGAGGTCCCATTGGATTTTCCCCTACCAAATTCCAATCTAGAATCCATTTAGCCTATTCCCAAGTAAAGAGACATGGAAAGGTGTATTTTTTTAGATTTGTCTTTTTTTGGTGTTGGAATTTTTCAACACCATATTCATGAGAAAATTTTCAATACCTTCTCCATCAATTTGCATCTGATTTTTTTTCAATTGAACATGAATTTAATTCAAATAATTTGAATTCAATTGAATTTCACTTCAATTCAATTCAAGGTGCATGTTATGTCATTCAAAATTTTCATTCAATTGTAACTTAATCTTGAAAAAATCAATTCATTTTTTCATAATTTAAGCCATTGATTATCAATGGTAGTGCGTAACCATGCAAAGCCCAAGTTGGTCTAGGTGAAACAACTTTAGGTTCCATAAATTGTCCTTTGGATAGTTTCAAAATAAAATCTATTTAGTTGATTTCCAAGTAAAGAGGGATGGAAAGATGTCTTTTTTAGATCTATGTCTATTCACTTCAATATTTTCCTTTGAATGGAATTAAATTTCAACGAAATCAATTCATTTTTTTCATTAGTTGTTATTGGTAGTGCATAGTAATGTAGTGCCCAATTAAGAAATCATCTAAGAACTTCTCATTTTAGTTCTTTGAACATGTAAAAAAGTAACCTTCAATTCCATTGTTTTGATTTTGATTTTGATTTTATCAATTAAAGGGTTTCATGAGAGAACTACTAGTTAAGGTAGGTTTTTGACTAGTTCATTGATCATATGAAAAGTATGGTTAATATGTAAATTAATTTTCTGATCTTTTGATAACTACCAATCAAAGAACCAAATACTTGACCTATCACCTTACCCACCAATTATTTCTTTGGAAAAAAAAGAACCAAATAACATTGGTTACCATGTTTCCATTTATGGATTATATTTGTTGTGTGACAAAACTAATATTGGCTAGTTCTGTTTTTCATAGCTAGTTAAGTAGGTTAGCTTTTAATTTTTTATATCAATAGGTTATCAGTACTAGAATGTTTTGAAAAAATAAACCCATTGGTTATGAATTCCAATGTCATAATAATAAGTATCAATTTTCTCAAAAACAAATTGGGTAATAACCACCTAAAATGCATAAATGTATATTTTCAAATATTCACCTTGAAAGTAATATTTTATATTACCTAGATAGGGTAGGCTATAGGGTTCTTTATTTATTTTATTTTTTATGTGCCATACATTACATTAAGGATTTCAAAATGGAGTGTCAAATAATAGGGTTTTGTTCAATGAATGTTTTTTCAATTTTTGGATGTTGCATCATTGGTTAACATCCCAAGAGGGATTTAACATTAAATGGCAACAAGTTTAGAACCTATTTAAATGATGAAAGTACTAGTTTTTAAAGTGTTACCCAACTAAAATAAAAAAATCAAATGTAGTAAAAAAGTTGATTTTTGAAATTTTTAATATTTTCTCCAAAAAAGAAAAAAATTACTACATAAAATTACTTATTATTTATTTTGAAGAAAAAGTCACACAAAAAAAAAAATGGTTTCCTTGTGAAGGTCAAATTTTTGTGTTAAAAAGATATGTGATTACAAAATAAGACACCATACATTGATAGCCATGAAAGAATTATACTTCAAATAATTCTATAATAACATTACATTAATTTTCAAGATCTAGATATAACTAATAAAAAACATGCATTAATAATAAGTATTAGTCGTTATGATGTTTAATTAATACAAAGACACGAATGAAGGTAATTTTTTTATTGAAGGTTTAAAGTATAATAATGAGGTGGTAAATTTTTGGTGAAGACAAGGAGTTGATGAAGGTTTAGATGTAGCAACTTGGTGTTCCACTTGCTTGGATTGCAATGATTTTGGAATCCAAAAACATCATTTTTCTATTTGTATTTCTTTTACCATGAAAGCAAACCAAATGTTCATGGCTTGAAATGACTTTGTGGGTGCCATACATAATCTTCACCATTTAAAATGTGATTTGGTATTGAAATGTTTATTGATGTGTTTTTAAAACTAAATTCGAATATTTCATGCATGATGTTTCTTTAGTCATGCACAATCACCCTACTTTCTTCATCACTTCTCACACCTTCGATTAAATTTTAAATTTTAAATCAATATATGGTGCCGCAATTTAAAGCCAACATAAAATTTAAATTAAGTTCAAAGTGATTTAAATATGTGGATACTGGACATTCAAATAACAATAGGATAGGCAAAATGAAGCTCCTTCATATAATACCCCCTAAACAATACCAACTTTGAAATATGTAATGGAAAAAATTAACAAAGTGACTCCAAGAAAGTTCCACAACATTTAGGGACCCTTTGGTACTTAGAAGGGTAATCAAAATTTTCTTCTTTGCAAACATCTCTCTTCGTAGCTATTGAACACAATTTCTCACATCATAAGCTTTGGCAATTACAAATCCTAGTGTTGAAGCTCTTTGAATTTCTCCAAGTTTGCTTGCATGGACAAAGTTCAAGATGAAATTTGGGTTCGAGAAAATAGTGCAAATTTGTAAGGTAGTCAACACATTTGACCTAATCTTTGTTTTTGGTTTGTGTAGGGGGATGGGAGAAAGCTCTTGCCGTTTTTTTTAAGGCAAGACTCTAACAACAATGAACAAGTTTGAAATGCAGGATGAACATTTGAAGCAAATTCAATGTTTAAGAATTGATAACTTGCTTGAATGAAAAATCTAAGCAAGTTATTAAATTTTACGGGGTTTCAAGATTCATAACTTACATGGATAAAAAATTTCAAACATCATAGGTAGGTTATGAAATTTTAAGAATTCAATAACCAACCCACAAGGTCTTTGTGTTTCTTTATATGCTTTCCCATTACTACCCCAATGTTCCCCCCACACACACTTAATTGAGTACCAAGAACAAAACATTAAACTCATTGTAGAACATAAGTTTAATCTAGACTTCTTTCCATGAGTTGCATTGGAATTCTTGTGTCTTTGGGGAGGAGCCTGTCTTGGTTGTGTCTTGTCACCAATGGGCAAATTTTGTTTGCCAAAAACAACAAAAAATGCTGACCAGAATACCACCTTTGCTCTTACAAATTTCTCATCAAACAAAACAAAGAGGAGTTTGCCCTCAAAAGCAAACACCATGCTCAACTTATATACCTAGTTGGGCAAAACATCAACCTGACAATATGCTTCGTTGTGTAGTTGTGTATCACGTTATGACAGATTTCTTCAGCTAGCTCTGAACCCTCAGAAGATCAAATCAATCATCAAATATTTAGCTGCCAAACTCAACAAACTTAAAGTAAACCAAGATTACCAAGCTGGATTTCACATAGAAAAAAAATCAAGCCCATAAGTAAACCTACCTTGGGTTTTCTACCTCATCTTCCCTATAGATGGAGATCCAGTTCTCTTTTCGTCAAGTGTCAGTTGAATTTGTGAATCAGGTTACAAGACCAAGTTGCTAAACTATGTTAGTCATGATATTTTTCTTCCAAACTGGATAGGATAAACTGCAGAAAAGAAATTTTAGTCATGATAGGTTTCATTCCAACCAAGATCTTCAGGTTGCAATGTATCTAACGGAAGTTCCAGCTCCTCCTTCTGGGTCTTTTCAGCTCGTGATTTTGCCTGGAATTGGCGCCGGCGAGTGTAACTTCCCAGGCAGCCGTTAATGATGCGTGGTGCTGCTAGGTCACAAAATCGCTTAGCCAGTTCCACCGCCTGCATAGACAGAGGATCATTAAGAGAAAACTCCATAAATCCAAATGCAAATGATAATAGCAGCAAGAAAAACCCAGAATTCAATAGAGAATGCACGATTTGGTTCCAGGATAGGAAAAATTGTATTCAGTAATTCACCTCATTCACAACCACATTAGGTGGGGTACCAGTACTTTCCAGTTCTGCTAGTGCCATTTGCAGGATGCATATCTGCAAAACTGCACCCTTCGGTGCTATCTGGAGCACCAGAAACTCATATATGAGTATTCTTAAATAATACCCATCCCAAGGAGAGTAGAGAATGCCCATTTAAGAAAGGCAATCACACAGTGATACATATAGGATTTTAGTTACCATTTTATGCAGTAAAATTCATACCTTCCATTTGGCAGGCAGAATTTCCATAAGAATGGCTTCCTGTGGGAGCCACCTGTTTGCGGTCTCCTTCACAAGGCTACGAGCCAGGCTGCAACATTTCCACCAGGTACAAACATCTTCAAGAAGGCACAAAACTGTGAAGCTCTTTTGCTTTATGATAAAACCTGTAAACATGTGTGTGATGCAGTAGGTCCATAATGGTGCTCCTGATTTAAGCATTTCACTTTGAAGCAAAGAAAGAGAAGAGGTTTCCTATTTTCTGTAAATGTTTTATTCTGACCAAAAAAGTCCTGCAATGTACTTGGAAAAGCTCACCGAATTACGAAATTGTTGTATACAAGTGGGGGTGGTGCTATAAGGACTATTGCTTCTGATGTTTCCACACACCCAGAGAATAACAAAACAGAATTTTTAGTTTTCCTTAGACATGTTTGAAATCCAACCACAGTACCATAAGACCAAATTGGAAAAAAAGGGCAGAGATCAAATGAGGCAATCTCTATCATCCCTATGAGGCAACCCTCTGAGCAATCAAATGAGGCCATGTCACTCATCAACAGATTGCAAAAATGGATTTTGAAAAATGCAAAGTCCCACTCTCCATGCCACAGACAAAAGATTCTCACATCATCATAAAACAGAGAGATAAATCAGCATCAGAAAATCATTCACCTAGTGATGCCTCAGATTCTTGTGCCTCCTCCAAAGCTGAGGCCATGGCTTCATTCTCCACAATTACATTCTCCTCCACATCAGGGCTGTGCTCATATCCCTGCAGCAATGATTTATCGAACCCCACTGCAAGAATATGACACTGGCATCAGTTCTGTGAAGGCTACAGTACACTTGGAGTTCGAGGTGGCATTGTGCAATTAGGGTTTAAGCAAAGTGTACATAACAACCAGGAACAAGTGCGCAAGGATTATTATAGTTTGGCAGGAAGATTGGAGATCTACTCTTTAGAGCAAAGAGAAACACAAAGAGAAAAAAAAGGATAGGAGGAATCCCAAGGAAAATGCATCATGAAAGAATTTATCGGGTTTCTTGGAGTTCAGGGATCAAGGTCAGTTTGTAGAGGAAGAAAGAGAGAGACACATACCAGCTCGTTGCTTTGTGCGGTCATCAAAGACTCTAAGAGGATGGACACCAGAGACAAAGGCTGCATACAACACAGACCTGCCATAGCTTAATCAGTTCCTTGCCCGTGCTTTCCAAAACTCTGATGATGCCATGAAGAAGAAACTTTGAGAAGAATCAAAAATTGAGAAGCTCTCACACTCTCTGCACAGACAGATGCAAATGTATCTTCTTCTTCTTCTTATCTGCAACCAAATTTCAGAGAGTTTGGGAAAAAAACACAAAAACCCACACAGGGGGGGGTGTAAAAGGAACAAGAACTCACAGAGCAAGTTCTCTTGCTGCTCGTGGTGTTCGCAGACGACCACACTTATCCAGCTTCTCAAGGTTTGTGAAAACTTTCTGAGTAGGTGGCTGCTTCTTCCTCTTGGTTCTCAAAAGAACTCTCCCTACTGATCTTGGTGGTGGTGGTGCCATTTCTTCTTCCATGGAGTGTGATGTCACTATTGACCTTGCAACTGGCACTCCATCATCAACAACAACAGCACCTGCAGCACTCCATCACCAGAAATTTTCTGAGCTTGCTGCCACCACCCTCACTCCACATGAGGGGTGAAAACACCAACAATTGATCATCGTGCCATGCAGTTAGTTAGTTGGAGCTCCAGAATCAATGGGTGGAATTAGGGTTTGCGGATTGCAACTTCCACATTTTATTTATTTGTTTCAGAATATCACAAAGAGACGCTCATAATCATCATCATGTCATTCTTGAAGAAAAAGCAAACAAAGCAAGTGAATTCCTACCTTGTGAGAAATTGCCATACACACAACAGCGGTGGCGGCATCTCTGAGATGATGATGATGATGATGATGCCTTGTTGTTCCTCTTAACCTCCA